>JASUUF010000224.1:605000-1131111 GCA_030449835.1 Clausena lansium | reverse complement strand
TTATATATGACGTACAATTTCTTTCTTCAGATGGGAGGTGATCGATTCGATTCAAGTATTGACAAGTGGGCAATGTTTGCAAGATTAAAGAGCGGATGTCCGATACACGTCACACGTAATAACAAGAAGGATAAAGCAGTTGCTGCATAAACAAAGCTTAATTATTATTAACTAATAAATTAAGTAAAAAATTGATGAAGCTTTTAGTTTGTTAATGTCGAGGTCAAAATTAGTTGATGATCAAGGTATTATGTATGCTTAACTATCAGCATAATTATAGTGTGTTTTTGGTTCGAAATAAGGTAGGCTTACCTTATTCTAATTAATTACCAGTCAAAAATGTATTGACTGTTGACTGTTGTATTTCGAGTACGCTAAAGAAACAAAAGTATGATAAGCTAATTATATGGAAATGAAAAATATATATATATATATATATGTACTTACTTTTTAATATTTTTCTTGATCAAATAGTCATGTACCTTTTGTATTAACAGGATAGAAAGTAGAAACATCCATGGCGTCATCTAAATGGCAAACGGTTTGCAAGGACACCAATCCTAGCACTAATAAGCATTTTATATATGTCTTCTATGACTTCACTTGATGATTAATTGGGCAAAAGTAACTAAGAGAAAATGGACTGTGTTAGTTAAAATTATATTTAATACAGACATATTTAATCAAGTTTAGTAAAGCACTAAAACCGAATTAAAAAGCTCTCCCATTAATTCATCTACATGAACTTCACTCCCAATGTTGATATCTCGTTTTCAGTTTATTCTATCTTAAAATTGGAAAAATGAAAGTTTCTTTACCTTCTTCATTTCATTATACTACACCACGCCACAACACACATTTCTTAGTTTAAATTTGGTCGATGTACAAGGAATATATAGTTTGTTGACACTATATAATTAAAAATGTTAAAAGACAACTCCACAAGGGTTGGCAAACTAACAAGTCCGGGCCGAGTTTAGTCTTGTTCGGAACCGGCCCAAATTGTCTCAACAAATGCCTGGACCCGAGTTTATGCCCGGTTTTTGCACACCCTGGTCCCCTGCACCCCCCAGCTGCCCGGATATAATGAATTCAAAAAAAAATTTAATCAATAAATTTAAAATCCCATTCATGTATCATAAATACGAGAGTAGATTTTTATCCTATGCCTACTCCTTCCCTTTCTTTCCTTTATTTTCTATAGGAATTGAGAATCTATCTCAAAAAAAAGTCTGACTGCTCGGTATTCATTGACAATCTAATGCTTAATTCATTGATTCTTTATCAAAAACTTAAATATTACATAATTATAAATATTATGTAAAAAATTAAAACAAATTACATAACAAATTATAAATATTCGAATAAAATAAAACAAATATACACATACTAATAAAAAAAATTCATCATTTTTTTTAAATAAGCTGTGAAAATTACATGAAAGGGAACCAAAAATTAAGAAGCAAAAAGCCGTAGTCCATGGGTATGATGGTGGAACAATAGCAGCAGAGACAGATCCAAATATGGCTGCTTGGAGAGTTGGAGGTGGCGGCTGTGTGTGTTGGGTTATTGTGTTAAGAGAAAAGTTTCGGGTTAAAGATCGTAAGTGGGTAAAAGAGTTATTTATATTTTTTTATTTTTTTATAACTGGGCTTGAATCTGGATCCGGATTTTTTGGGTCACGCCTAGACCGTGCTCAGAAATAACCGGGTATTAGTTTTCAATGTTTGGGATCGTTTTATTTCTTTTTCCAGACCAAATTTTACCCGAACTGTATATGTTAGGTCCGGTCTAGATCTATACCGAGCGAGTATTTTTACCACCTCTAAAATCCACATCAAGAAATGAATATCTTGTAAATAAAAGTGTGACGAAGATTATTTGGCATGGGAATTAGATAAACTTGACTAATTTTTTCTCTGCAACACTGGCTAATCTACCAAATGTGATGTTGACATTGGTCAAATCAAATGCCTTTTTTGTTTAGTTACAGATTTATAAGTCCTCTTTATATTAATTAACACTAACTCCTAATATTTTTTTTTATTATATGAGATTATTACTCATACTACAACTCATATTATATGATATTACAAATCGATATTTATAAATCGGGATTATTACTCAAATTAGTTTACATTAATTCATACAAGACTATCCAAATTTTAACGCTTTCATTAATATTCAAGGGATATTCACTATACTCATATTTCGCGAAAGAGAAGCAGGTAGGCTTTAGCGTGTTAAGAGTCTTAAGCTTAATTTTTTTATGAGGCCTCTTTTTATTTTGTAATTCCAATACTCAAAAAAATATAAAAAGGCTCAAAATTCATTCTATCTTTAACTCTTGAATTTCAACAATAATAAAAAAATCCTAAAAATTTTCAAAAACAAAACCTAATAAAATGTCAAGAAGAAATTTTTTAAACTTCCATTAAAACTATTACAAAAATAAACAAACAAATAAATAAGACTAATATTATTTTTAAATAGAATATTTCAATGATAGAACATAGAAAGTTGAGATGATGAATTGATAATTAGATAATAGTTATGGACTTTGTATTTCAAGAAACTAATTTTTTTTTTATTTTTAAATGAACTAATGAATATAATAAATTTTTTTTGTAATGAAGAGAGCTAAAAGTCAAAGATTCTAAAGTTAATTAATTAAGTTTTTTTTTTGAAAACTGAAAAGGTAAATAATTTATCTATTTGTTAGAAATACTAATAATGAATGAATTAATTGTTAGATAATATTATTAATTATATCTCTTAACATTAAGGTTATCAAATATAGATTTTTTATAAAAAAATATAATTATTAATTGTAGATAATTGTTAATTAGATAGATATCTAATAGACTTTCCTATTTCCTATAATACATAATTTAAAAAAAAAAAGTATCTTTACCATTCAAAATTTTTTTAAGAAAATACTTAAAAAAATAAGGCCTTCCAAAAATACGGGACCTTTAAGCGATCGAGGAGAAACTCGCTTCCACTAAATTATATATTATAATCGGTTGAACGAATTACCCTCGTAATATATTTATAGTGATTCGAATCACCGCCTTCACACTTAGGCTAGCATAGCCCTAATCATTGGGCCTTTGGCCGAGTGGCTCACTAACTCCTGATACTTGTTTGTAGTTGTTAGTTAAAGGTTATGGAGAGGATCATGATTCATGCAGGTGCGGGTTGATCACTTGAGTTATTATTGTTAAAAGAAACACTTATGAACGTTTACATTATATCATGTGTGGGGTGGCACCTAGTTTGGGCTACTCAGCTCCAATGTTTACGAATTCTTTATATTAGAACCACTAGCAGCATGGGTCTATGAGCAGACATTTACGTTGGAATTGGCCGGCCCATGTCCAATTAATAAGTTTTGAAATTGGAGACATGTCGTACATGTAAAACATCCGTACATGTAAAACATCCAAACTCATTGAATTAGGCTTCAAAAGTCAAAATCAATAATCATACGTACATACAGTACCGTCAAATGATCAATGTGAGAAGTTATTCAGAATACGAGTGATTTGTCCATTGGTGTATCCTCAATCAAATAATAAAGAAGCAAAAACTGGAACAAAGTATAAACATTTATGCTTGGCCAGCTCGGTAATCTTTTTAGAATCCCGCCTAGTTATATTATGTATATAGGTGTTGCTAAGTTATATTTTATTGTAACTTACTCCTTTAATAAGAAAATACGTGGATTTCATATATGTTACAATTTTTTACATTGAGTTATTAAAAAAACAAATTACTCTTATTATAATATATGGATCCCATGTATGCATATATATTCATCAATGTATATGCATGGCCAACTGGCCATTGCTTCTACTCTGCGTTGATTAATTATTATTTTAACTGTTACTCTGAATCATTCATTCTGAACTATTCTGTAACTTTTTCTGTTAATATTATAAACACGTGCTAGCTAGCTGCTGCATATACAGTTGCGAAGATTGGACAAGATGCAGTGACCGTTGCTTTACAAACATCCCAAATGAAACTGAAAGAAACTAAACCTGTCAGAAGAAACAGAGGAAGAAGATGCAGCATAACTAATTAATTAACGTTATAACGCTGTCCTCTTAACTGGCCCAGCACCTTTGATTCGTCCACACTTTGCCTCGTGAATAGGAATCTCTTGAATCAGGAATTTTTACAATCACTCCAAGCACATCATGCCGTTTTAATTATACCACAGCAGCAGTTTCAGTTGTACCTTAATATATATATAATCCAACAAACGAAATGAACACATAATGATGACGACAAAGCGTTCTGTCTGAATTCAAATGTTTTTGCTGTCCGTATCCGCTATTTTCAAAATCTGGTACCAAATTTTGTTTTCTAATAGTTGGAGCGATATGAGATCGTCTTTAGCTTTCTGATAATTAAATCTACAAATTAAACTATCGAATTCATTTCGTTTTCTGAGTCACGAAAAGATCTTAAACATTACTGACACAACCGCTTCACCATCTCACAATTCAATTTTTGATTCGCAGTTTCATGTTTTCAGTTTTCATATTTAGTTCTGATTTACATAAGAATTGGGCCACTGAAGAATGAAGAGAACGACATTAAAAAACCAACCCCATCTGATTACTAAACAGACATGTCCCAGAATATTTTGCAAATATTGGGTCCGTAGAAACTGCTGGGCCCAACCGGACCCAACCTTTGCCCTCTTTGAGTTTTGATTATCTATGAATCATCTAAGGCCCCATTAAAAGCCCTAGGCAACAAATCTAGATAATAATTTATTCGCTAATTGCCTACTAAAATACGTGGGGCCCATATATTTTTAAGATTAAGGATGGGCATTTGATTCTCCCGAGGGAGTTTACGAATCAAGTTCTTATTTCTTAAACTCTATATTTTACTCCAATTAAATTTTCATAGTTTTTAAATTGCCTTTAATTAAGTTTTGTCATTTTTACATTTCGGTCATTGTAGAAGTTTTGTAATATTTATAAATAGGTCATTAATTATTTATTATTAATTATAATATTATTATAATTATAATTATAATTATAATAATCACCACCACCACCATCATCATCATTATTGCTATTTATTAATGTTAGTATTACAATATTAATAATAATTTTATTACAAATTAATTATTTTTTATTATTTTAATTATTATTATTATTGCAATTAATGTCATTATTATTATTATTAACAATAATTATTTTGAATAATAATAATAATCATAATCATAATTATTATAATAAATAATGACAATAATCAACTAAGGTTATTTTAATAACTTGTAATAATTCATTCTAATTCTAAGACAAAGTAAATATATAAATAGTAATACAGCTTATTCTGATTCCAATTCCTATAGTAAGGTAAATAATTTATTCTGATTCTGATTCTCCCTTTCCATTTCAGCTCATTTTGATTTCAGTTTATTTTTATTATAGTTCATTCCAATTACCGATCAATAAATGCACTATAAAATCTAGGAAAGATGATGGTACCCAATATTATATCTGCTAGTGTATTTTCTATTAAGAAACAATATGACCTGACTCAATCCTCCTAACAATAATATACATGCTCTCCGTTAAGATGTTATTGGTAAACATATGAATAAGACAGCAAACAAAATTAGGTTAAACTACAAATTTTTGTCTTGAAATATATGGGTCTCAAAACCATAAGCACTTTCTCCACAAAATATCTGAAGACGGACCAGTCATTTTTGTAAATTTGCAAATTGCCCACTTTGTGAAAAATCACGTGAAATTCCGTCTAGGAGAGTAGTAGACTAGTAGTTCAAGACTTACTATGGTTGCTAAACAACGAAAGAGAAAGCAGTTTTGCGATGGCACTTCTTTTGATTCACTACCCAAATATAGTAATATATATAAAAAAAAAAATTAAAAATAAACATGGAAGCCAAGCATAGAAAGTTTCCTACACTCCTTTCCTTTCCTTTTTCCCCTCAACAAAAACAAAAAAATAAAAAGAAAATGACCAACCATAAAGGTCAATAGAATTTTGGAATTGATAAAGTCGTGGCTTAAGAGCATGAGAAAGGTTACGTTAACATGTTTGGGAGTCGCTAAAGGGAAGCCTGCTCTTTGGTTCTAGTTTTATATTATTTAAATGGGAAATGACAATGTCTTTAATACCAGGCAAAATATCTAAACTGAACAATTAAATTTGACCCTATCAACATAAGCATAAGACCCATTTGACCATTTCCTACTCAAGCTTCTCTCTATTTATCCCACCATACATCAAATACAGAGCTGCCAGCTTCATTTCCATGATAAAAATTGAGTGGCTACCTTGGTTTTTTCTTTTCCTCTAAATAATAAATTATTTTTACGAAAAAGATAATAATGAAATTAATGACTGACTTACCCTGATTGGTTGAATAGATTAGTCCAAACACGGAATCCACTAATTAACTAAACCTTTATATCAAAAATGAAAGTCGATTGTATTTATTCAATTACTAGACAAATTAATAATAAAGAGGGACAGGTTAAGAAACAAAAATAAAATAACTGTGCGATTAAAAGAAAATTAAGCAATCTACTTTGATAGTAAAATATATAAAAATGTTCACTTAAATTTGTAATAAAAAACTTCCACAACCATTAAACATCCAAATACGTCGCTACGTCTCAGTACTTGAAAAGTAAATTTGGCAACAACGTCTCTACATCATCCATCGGAATAAACACAAACCAACACAATTTAGATCGGCATATACTTTATTTTGATCGGTTGGTTGAACTACCCACAAATAAAATTTCGACAGAATCACCGCAGAATTAGCTAAATGCCTACCACATACTGATTCTTATTATTTAATACAATTTAATAATTACCAAGCGTTATACGACACTCTTTTCATTTATTTTGTCATTAATAACGTAAAATTAAATGGTAAATTAAACTCCCTAATCAAATGAACGGAAACAGTGAAAGAGTAGTTGGATGTCTCCTCTCCTGTGATGTCGTGTAATGAAAAGATAGAATTCCATTGGAGCAGTAACGGCAAGAGTGACGTATGTATGCATCACGATGCATGTGATTGGGCAAACGATGGAATTGGACGCCATTGTGGGTGTCATTAAAGCGAGGGGTGTGTAAAAAAGCGGTCGCCACTCACCAGATCAACGCTCACCAGACATCAAAACTGGCACTGCCAAATAAGGTTATCAACAAAGAAGAAGAAAACGCGTTTGACCTTGTAAAGCCCGTCCATCATTCACTCACTTTCACCGTGAAATGAAATATTGATTCATTATTCTTCCAATTTCTGAACCTTTCTTTCTTTCAGTCTACCACTACATCTTGATTTAAAAAACCCCACCACAACCACAAAGCCCGAAAACACACAAAACAAAAGCACAACTTAATAAGTTATTAACTCACGTTTCCAGCTCATTCGCTCATATCTCAACTACCCCACCACGCCCCTCTATCATCTCCGCCTTTCAAGGCTTAGAGAGAGAAAAAAAAAACCCACAATTCATTCAATAACGCCTTTGTTTTGGTTGTTCCATTTCTTGATCTGTTCTGTGTAAGTAGTGAAGGCGGTAGATAACTGGTAAAGATTCAAGCTTTGTTTGTGTCCGCTGTGACATAAAATGGCGGACAAAGTGAAGCAAATCTTGGCAAAACCGATCCAGTTAGCTGATCAAGTGGTCAAAGCAGCTGATGAAGCGACTTCAATGAAACAAGACTGCACCGAGCTCAAATCCAAGACTGAAAAACTCGCGGCTTTGCTCAGACAGGCTGCTCGAGCTAGCTCTGATCTTTACGAGCGACCGACGCGCCGCATCATTGATGACACTGAACAAGTCCTGGAGAAAGCTCTGTCTTTGGTAGTCAAATGTCGCGCCAATGGTATCATCAAGCGCGTGTTCACAATCATCCCAGCTGCTGCGTTTCGCAAAATGTCTTCCCAGTTGGAGAATTCGATAGGAGATGTTTCATGGCTTCTTCGTGTCTCGGCTTCAGCCGACGATCGTGGTGACGAGTACTTAGGCCTCCCACCAATCGCTGCCAACGAGCCAATCCTCTGTTTGATATGGGAACAAATTGCAATTCTTTATACTGCAGGGTCTCTCGAGGACAAATCCGACGCCGCTGCATCGCTTGTGTCCCTGGCACGTGACAATGATCGTTATGGCAAGTTGATTATCGAAGAAGGTGGGGTCGGTCCATTGTTGAAGCTAGTGAAAGAAGGGAAACCAGAAGGACAAGAGAATGCAGCGAGGGCAATTGGGTTGTTAGGACGTGACCCTGAAAGCGTCGAACACATGAGTCATAGTGGGGTTTGTTTGGTGTTTGCCAAAATCCTCAAAGAAGGTCCAATGAAAGTGCAAGCTGTGGTGGCGTGGGCTGTGTCTGAATTAGTGGGTAATTATCCTAAATGTCAAGATCTTTTTGCTCAACATAATATCATTCGCTTGCTTGTTGGTCATTTGGCGTTTGAGACTGTACAAGAGCATAGCAAGTATGCAATTGTCAGTAAGACCACCTCCATTCATGCGGTTGTCGTTGCCAGTAATAAGAGTAACAATGCAAATGCCAACGGCAATATCAACAAGGTTATTGATGATGAGGACAAGCAATATGGCAGCCGGATTCCTCATCCAATGGGAAACAAGACACCGAGTCAAATGCACAATGTGGTTACAAATACAATGGCAATGAAGGTTGGGACGAAGCCGGTTCAGAAGCAAGGAAATGTTCTAAATCAGGGTACCAATGTGAAGACTAATGGTCAAGTCAACAACGTGAAGCAAAATCAGCAGTTTCAGCATCAGCATAATCTTTCAAATTATGGGGCTAATACTAAGGGAAGAGAACTTGAAGACCCTGCAACTAAGGCTTACATGAAAGCAATGGCAGCGAGAGCACTTTGGCATCTTGCTAAAGGAAATTCAACCATCTGTAGGAGCATAACTGAGTCTAGAGCATTGTTATGTTTTGCAGTTCTTTTAGAGAAAGGGCCAGAAGATGTTCAATACAATTCTGCCATGGCATTGATGGAGATCACAGCTGTGGCAGAGAAAGATGCTGAACTGAGAAAATCAGCATTCAAGCCTAATGCCCCTGCCTGCAAAGCTGTTGTTGATCAGTTATTTAGGATCATCGAAAAAGCAGATTCCGACCTCCTCATTCCCTGCGTTAAAGCTATTGGGAATTTGGCCAGGACTTTTAAAGCAACGGAGTCAAGAATGATTGCTCCGTTGGTTAAACTTCTTGATGAAAGGGAAGCTGAAGTTTCAAGGGAGGCTTCAATTGCTCTTACAAAATTTGCGTGCAGTGATAACTATCTCCACTCTGATCACTCCAAGGCAATTATAAGTGCTGGAGGGGCAAAGCACTTGGTTCAGCTTGTGTATTTTGGAGAACAAATTGTTCAGTTATCGGCATTAGTTCTTTTGTGCTACATTGCGTTGCATGTACCAGACAGCGAGGAGCTTGCAAAAGCTGAAGTGCTCACAGTGCTAGAATGGGCATCAAAGCAAAGTTGCATGACACAAGATGAAACCGTAGATCCGTTGTTACATGATGCCAAAAGTAGGTTGGAACTTTACCAGTCCAGAGGTTCAAGGGGATTCCATTGATAGAACAAATTATTTATTTAAAGTAGAGTTTAATTGGTTGTTTCAGCCAATTTTTTCAATTTGTTTTTTTGTTAATGTTCCATCATCCCCATGGAGTGTACATACAATCAAATGCTGTTCTGTAATTGCTTAGAAGTATTCTCGGTCATTTAAATTGAAAAAGTAGCTGCTCGCTTCTCTTTGCTTTTTGTTTCTATTGTTGATATATATATATATAGAGTATATCTATTTGTAAACAAGGCCAGAAACCCAATGATGATTCGCTTGGTACTTGGCATATCATTATATTCTCTCCTATTCTATTCAATATTCATTTACAAACTTCTTTTTTCAATTGAACCGAAAACGAGCTGATTTTAGCAACTCTGTACTTGTTATGTTTCTCAAATATGGCTGTGATTCTCATTTTGTCACATTAGTGATAAGCTAACATATACTAAAACTGTGGCGAATAAAGATTGTGCGGAAAGTTGAAATTGAACCTCTGAAAGTCTAATTATATATATATATATATATATATATATATATATATATATATATATATATATATATGTTTATTCTACAAAAATGCGTTATTCTCATTTTGTTAAAGTAAAAATGTCATTAATAAAAAAAAACACAGATTTTAATATACTGACAGATAAAAAATACGTATTTTAATATATATTTTTATATATTTTTTAACGACATTTTCCAACTCCCTCTCCCTGTATATATTTTTTTGAAATTGGTATATGATTTTGCTGACCTGGGATTTTATTATCAACTTCAGCTGTGGGCTATAGCCATCGGGAGAGAAACATTCAGAAACAGGCCCACGAATTGGACAATTTCAAACTAACTGCAATAATTCAACCGATTTGATTCCGTCAACTGAAATTACCTCGATAACACGAAAGTGTTTCGACCAATTTACTCAGCAAATTTCTATGCAAATTCAAGAGGTTAAAGGGTCTTCGTTTGACCGTTCTTCTAAATGTTACTCCATCCTTATCAAATATCAGCCTTATAAATTATCACTTATACGCAGCCTTGATTTAGTAATCTGGAAATTATAAAGACTTGTACTAACAGTAACAGAGTAGGGCCTTCCTCATGTCATCAGACTGCAAAGCCGAAATTGACCTTCTAAATTGCAGAATAGTACTAAATGAACCCATTCAAAGGTCAATATAATTGTTGGCAATGTTTCTTAACTATTTTGACTAGTCAGCAGTCAAAGGATTGTCAATGAAACCCATTGAATTGGAATCCCACTATAAGAAACAATTTTTTTAAAAAAAATGCAGAGATTTATAATTAATGATTTTAATGGGTATACATCTGATCTAAAGCCATGTAGGCAAGTAACAAGCAGAGTGGAAATATAAATAGATAAATAAATAAAAATCTCAGTTAAACTTCACAGAATAATGTACCACACAGCATTGTGAACTTTACATTCGCCATGAGCATGATTGAGTTCATTTACTACAAATATGAAGATATGATCTGTTGCCCAGCAACTGAACAGAATAGACTAAATTGCCAAACTTCAGATTCAGGCGTGTGAAATTAAATACATTATCACAACTTTTAAGGAGACCAACTGAACTGATACACCCATCGTATTACTCAAGTGTACGACCATCAGAAAGACAATGAAGAGAGGAAGTGAACTGATACACCACACCCATCATATTAAACACTCTCTATTATTGTTTTGATGATCGACTGATTACTTGTAACTTGATAAAGACGAGCTGAGCTACCTAATTTATTGCAACAAAGTCAACAAGCCTATCCTCATCTAGAGAGAGCACTTCTGCATCAGCAATAGCCGAAATTACCAAAATCTTATGCCTCTATTGCTCTTTCAAGCTCTTAATCAACATTAATATTTTAATTTGGTTGAAATATCAATTAACCTCATGGAATTGGCGCGAATTACTCAACGAACATAAAGTTTCTGTTGTGATAATTTTTTAAGACGAGAAATTCTGCCCTGCTAAAAGTTGCAACTTTTAAAGGAGCCCATAATACTTTTAACAGACAAAGAGGCTTCTTTAGAAGTAAAATAGGTGTATTAAGTTCACTGGTTCTGCGACTACTACCACTCTAAAGTCTTTATGAAACCCATTTTCAATTGAATTTACATAAACAGCTACACAATCTCATAATTTACAATTATCTTTCAAACTCTTTCTGGAAATAAAACTATATTTTTAAAAATGAAAATGAACTTTTTAAAAGATTTTTTAATTGAAAATTTATTGAACCTTTAATTATTTGGTTTTCTGAATTTTCATTTAAAACTGTGTATGCGATAGTACAGTTCTTATGAAAAATAAAAATTATTTGAAAGAAAACTCGTTTGCATTTGACGAAAAGGGATTGAGGTGGGATATATGGAAATAAAATCTACAAGGAATTTCATAAAACTTTTAGAGGGGGGGTGTGGAGCTCCACTCTAAGTTCACTTTACCTTAGCCCATTTACTGGTCTGAGACTCCCGACCCAAAAGGTAAAGAGGATTCTGAACTTGTGCAAACTGCAAAACTAGATACAGCCATCACATATCTCAAGGCACCTCAAATTTCTTCAAATGCCGTAATTTTTCCCAATATCGAACTCTCTGTAAATTGCTGTTTGTTACAGGTTTTTCTTTTTTGATATATTCTATTTGTTACATTTTTTTTTGAAGTAAAATTCAGCAAAGTCACCATAATTTTTGGAATTGGTTTGGGTATTATTTTTCTAATCCTATAAAAAAAAGATATTATTTTTCTATTGAGAATAAAAAAAAAAATTGATGAATTATATAAATATCTGATGGTGTGGACTGTGGAGTCGAAGAGAGGAAAGGATACTGTCACTGTGGTCTGTGGACTGTGGTTCAGGTTACTAGATTCATTTACCAGTCCAAATGCCCGTTAACTAACACACCTGTATGAAACAAATATCAACTAAGACCACAACATGTCTAAAGACATGTGAGAATCATACATTTTACTCTTAAACTTATCCTTTCATAAGCCACTGCATTGGCTTTCCAATCTCCTCCACCCAATTCAATATCCATTAACAACAACCCACTAAATCAATTACACAAAAATCTCTACTTTTTCTTTTTCTCATCTCACTCGTTCACTTAAAAACCTCAACACCCCTTTAAATTTTCTTCTCTCTTCATCTAAATTCTTCTTTATCATCACTTATCAATCATGGCTGCAGTAAGTGCTGCAGTTTCTCTTCCAACTTCCAAGTCCACTTCGCTTCCAACCAGAACCTCTATCATCTTTTCTGATAGAATCACCTTCAAAAGGGTAACAGTCTTGCTGCGCTCATGCATGGTTAGAAGGCTGCTTTCTTTATTGTTGAATTTCGAGTCTTTTTGGGTAAATGTGTCGTGGCTTTTTTCAGGTTCCATTTTACTACAAAGATGTTTCAACTGGAGGGAGACTGGTTTCGGTCAGAGCTCAGGTTACCACTGAGGCTCCTGCTAAGGTTGAGAAAGAGTCCAAGAAAATGGAGGAAGGTGTTGTTGTTAACAAGTTCAAACCTAAGACACCTTACATTGGCAGATGCCTTTTAAACACTAAGATCACTGGTGATGATGCTCCTGGAGAGACCTGGCACATGGTCTTCAGCACTGAAGGTATGCCAATACTCATCATCTTCTTTCGTTATATGTGAAGCTGAATTAGATCTTTTTGTTGATTGGTTAATGTCATAAGTTTGATATTCTTAGCTTGATTGATTAATGTGAAAGAGTTTTCATATTGTGCTGACTGGTTTATTGGGTCCTTAATTTAGGGGAGGTTCCCTACAGAGAAGGGCAATCAATTGGGGTGATTCCAGATGGTGTTGACAAGAATGGGAAGCCTCATAAATTGAGATTATACTCTATTGCTAGCAGTGCCCTTGGTGACTTTGGAGACTCCAAAACTGTGAGCTTCTTATCCCCAGTGGTTCTTACTTTCTTTGCACACAAGTTTTTTGTTTGCATAAAATATCTGGGTCCTCAGCTCGTGTCATCTGCTGCTTGCAAATTCAGCACACACGACACATGCAAATCTAGTTGATCAATGAATATATCTCATTTGTTATCCTTTCCTTTGGTGCTTTCTGTGATCATTTCTGATTGTCTCTATGCACATAGGTTTCTTTATGTGTGAAAAGGCTTGTGTACACCAACGAAAATGGAGAAATTGTTAAGGGAGTCTGTTCAAATTTCTTGTGTAAGAATGCCGAACTTCAAGCTTCTATAAGCTGTTTAATTCTATGTATTTTGAAAATGGGGGCAGTTTAGGCTCTCATTATAGTTTAAAAATATCAATAAGATGCAAAATACAATAAAAGATGCCTCAGTTAATGTAACTTTGTAACTCTTGAATGTTTTTAATTTCAGGTGACTTGAAGCCTGGGGCTGAAGTAAAGATTACAGGACCTGTTGGAAAAGAAATGCTCATGCCAAAGGATCCCAATGCTACAGTCATCATGGTATTGTCCACAATACTAATGTTAAATAAGTGCAATACAAGAATTTAATAGAACTCACCCTGTTTTTAGTTCTAATTTTTGGTCATATAATTTCAACGCACTGTTATTGGTATTTTTCTTTGAATTGCAGCTTGCAACTGGAACTGGAATCGCTCCATTCCGTTCATTTTTGTGGAAAATGCTCTTTGAGAAGCACGAAGACTACAGGGTAGAATGAATTTACTTTTCTGAATAATTTCCTCATACAGCACTGTTTACCTTAAGCAACCCACATTGTTGTTGCTTTCAAATCCCTTGGTCCAATATCTTTGTGGTTGCCTGTAGACTGTCATTAATTTCACGTTTGGCACAATTGAGTATCTATTGTATTCTTATCAAAATAAATAAAATAAAACAAAAGTATCTATTGTATTGATTGCTGCTATTTTATTAACCAATACGCCATCTTCTATAAGTGACTGAAGTTTGGTATCCTTTATAGTTCAATGGTTTGGCATGGCTCTTCTTGGGTGTCCCGACTAGCAGTTCCCTACTCTACAAGGAGGTGAGCAACATAAAGTTTCCTGATTAATCATATTCACTTTACTAGTTGCTTTTTGGTTATCAAATGCTAAATAGACCTGTTGATATGAAAACTAATTTTTCTCATGTTGAATGGATCAGGAGTTCGAGAAGATGACGGAGAAGTCTCCGGAAAAGTTCAGGCTTGACTTCGCAGTGAGCAGAGAACAAAAGAATGAGAAGGGTGAGAAGATGTACATTCAAACCCGAATGGCTGAATATGCGGATGAGTTGTGGGAATTACTCAAGAAAGATAATACCTATGTGTACATGTGTGGGTTAAGAGGCATGGAGAAGGGAATCGATGACATTATGGTGTCATTGGCTTCTAAGGATGGTAATCAAAACCTCTCATTAATTCTAAAACCTTTGCTAATTAAAGGATTCCAGTAAATTATGCCTCTAATTGTATCTTTAATTTGCTGCATTTTCCAGGCATTGATTGGCTGGAGTACAAAAAGCAATTGAAGAAGGCTGAGCAATGGAATGTTGAAGTCTACTAATGCTTCGTTACTTGTACAAACATCCCTCACATTTTCATTTTTTTCTTTTTTCCTCCCATCGTATGATAATTCCCTCTGCACTTTGTAGATAGGTAAACTATTTTCAAATTTTCTTTGTATTTTTCTCTTTTAACGAAGCAATTTATGGCTATTGTCACTACAGATTTTTACTCTTCGAGGGATCATGTATCTTGCAGTATATTTGAGCGCAATTCAACTTGCTCAATTTTAGTATTCTGCCATGGACTATTGCACTTACTGGCTTTAAAGAAGTAAACACTGTGCTACTCAGTTACTATGAATTCTCCTCTTGTTATCTATTATATTATACGCAGATTCTAGAACCTCAGGAATTTAATACTAGACTACTGTGAATTTAATATTGGTTTCGAGGATCACATTGAAATTGTGAATCCAAGTCCCAAGATTTTAAAAATACCTTAAACTATCTTGATCAGTGACATCAGTAACAAATTAATATATATATATATATATATATATATACAAAGGAGAATTAATTATTTTTTTATTTTACAATAATACCCTTACAATAATATACTTGAGGATATTAATAAAAAGAAAAAATTAATTTATCAAATTAACTTTAAAAGTAACATAATAATTTACACTAACTTTTATATTATTATTTTACTTTTAGGATTAGCTTGGTAAATTAATTTTTTATAAAATAATTATTAGTAAGATGGTTTCATATGTATAAAAAATATTAATTTTTTGACACGATTATTTATTGGTTAATTTGTTAACTAACTTTTTTTTGTAGATAAATTAATTAATTTCAAAAAAATTATTGGAAGGATATTGTTGTAAAAGGAAATAAGGAGTAATGATAAGAATGAAACATAATTAACGTCGGAGATTTATAAACACTTAAATCAAAATATAAAGACTAAATAAATATTTATTATTTTTTTAAATGAATTAATTTCTCTTATAATTTATTTACGCAACATAATGATCAAGTGCATGCAAGTATAGTTGCATTAAATCAGTTAATATAAATTCATAAGCATACTACTGCTGCAACGATAATGGAAAAAGTGATTGGTTGAATGGATGCTTATTTTCAAATTTAATTATGATACATATAATTATATAAATAAGAAGTCTCTCATAATACATGTTTATTATTATTATTTTTTTCACCAAAGGAGAATTGTACAAAAAAAAAATTAAAGAAATATTTTCCGTTTTTACAAACAATGAATTTGAGGGGGAAAAAAGAGAATAAAGATTAAGAAATAAGAAATAGCCTTTCAAAAAGAAAAAGAATAAAGAAATAAAGCAGAATAGTTAAAAAAAAAAAAAAAAAAAAGAAAAAGAAAAGGGATGCGGATGCGGACGTGGACGCATCAACTGAAATCAGGGAACTTCAATCGATAAACGAATCAAGGGACGTTAAAGTATTAAACAGATAGATTCGAAATTGTAGTCAAAAAGTTAAAAAAGGCATCCCACAGCTGGCCCACGGAAAATACCAGAGTCGGGGTCCAAGAAGCCTTATCAAGTACCGCAGAGCACCAAATCATAATGATGATGATGCGAGCAGTGCAATAAACGTGTAGAGGAAGGACTCGCATTAGGGTTTCTCCTTGCTTCCTTCTCCTCTTTATATCTCTTGTTCGGTTGGTTCACTTAGATCACGCTCTCACGCAAACTCAAATCAATCTCATCCGTTGGATTTCATCTATCCAATCAACGGCAATGGCGCAGCTCACGCGATCGACTGGCAAGGTCACGTGGTTCGACAACGCCAAGGGTTACGGCTTCATCAAGCCCGACGACGGTGGCGCCGATCTCTTCGTTCATCATAAATCCATCAAATCCGACGGCTACCGCACTCTCTACGACAACCAATCCGTTGAGTTCGATGTCCAGCTCGAAGCCGAGGGAAAATACCAGGCTCTTGACGTTACTGCTCCTGGTGGCGCCCCCATTCACTCTCCTAAGAACAACAACACCAATATCAACAATGGCTACAGCAATAACCGTGGAGGACGCGGCGGCGGGGGCGCCGGATTTGGTGGGTACTGGAAAGGCAACAACGACAGCAGGAGAAGCAACGGCGGCGGTTACGGTCCCGGCGGTGTCGTGTGCTACAATTGTGACGGAGTGGGACACGTGGCGAGAGAGTGTACGAGCAACAAAAGGAACAGCAATTATAACAACAACGGCGGTGGATGTTATAACTGTGGCGATCCTGAGCATTTTGCGAGGGACTGTCCGCGTCAGCAAGGCGGAAGTAACAGTTACAATAACAACAGCGGCGGCTGCTTCAAGTGTGGTGGTTACGGACACTTGGCAAGGGATTGTATAACCAGGGGAAGCGGAGGTGGAGGCGGTGGTCGGTGCTATAGCTGTGGGAAGTCGGGGCACTTGGCCAGAGACTGTGGAGCCGGTGGGGGTGGAGTCGCAGGAGGTGGTGGTTCGTGCTTCAACTGTGGGAAGCCAGGGCACTTTGCGAGGGAATGCACTAAGGTTGCAAACTAAAAAGGAAAAGGAGTAATGGTAGTAAATATTACTTCTTAACCGCTGGTTTAATTTTGGGGTTATGGGTTATACATATAAGGGTTTATGGGTTTTTGTTTTTAAAGCCGCCTAATTTTGAAGAGTAATTCTTCAAGTTTTGATGCATATATGAGGTGGATTGGATAGGGTTTCTAATTGTTTTTTTTCTTTTTCTTTCTAATATTGGTATTGGTGACTTGGGGTAATGTTCTAATTCAACAGTTATATTTCTATTATGCTTATATTCGAATCAAGTGATTGTGGTGGTTTTATGATATTCTGTTTTTCTGTGCCTCAAATTTGCCCATGAGCTGGGTATTTGCAGTTTGAGGCATCTTGTTGAATTTGCTTGATCTTGGATGTGTGATGCTGCTGTATTTATAAGAAATAGATGCAGCTCTCTGTGTAATAATGGAATTGTGTAAGTAGCCAGAGGGTGAATCTAAGTCTCTAATTACACAATGCTCTGTAACTTTAAACCCTTATGTGTAGGACTTGGTGTACTGGGTTGTGAATTAATGTTAAATTTTGACCCATCTTCACTGGTGAAGGTAAATTAAGTCAGGAAAGGTTTCCAATCACTACAACCTTGACATTTTCTCTGGTGGACTTGTAATTTTATAAAGGGCCTGTAATTTGACAATTTCTCTAGGGGCTGATGGGGTTGCAATCAGAATGCCCAGTTTGCTTGTAGTCTTAGAGCTAGGGTAATATTTTAAATAAGTTCTGCAATCATTAAGTTAGATAAATTCCTCGGATATAAATTTACACGATGTAGGTTTTTGTTTCCATTCCAGTAGGATTTGTTGAACGCCTCATCTTCTCTCTGCTGCTTCTTGTGCTTTGCTCTATTCTTCTCTCTTTAATTTAAAGATGTACTAACCCTTTATTAGGTGTAAAAGGAGATTTGAAACAATCATAGCATGGTTTTTGTCATATTGTTTTCAAACTTTCAATGAGTGATTTTGATCTTGGTTACAACCCCATCAGCTCCTACTTCACTCCTTCTGAGCAGTCTTTAATGCTTTTTCTTTTTGTTTGTATGATGCTAAGTTGAGGACATGGTAACTGTCATGATTATAATGTATGCATCAAAGAGTATTATGTTGAAATCATTAGTTTGAGAGTTAGCTTTTGTACTCTGAATGAATTATATATTTATATGATTGAACTGAACCTTGTGTAAAAGTGCCTCCAAATTTTCTCATCACAAAGGCTTAATATACTGCAGCTTGCATGTTAAAACTGTGTAAGTGTTGCACGGATTTGATTAATTATGATCTCTGTGCATTGTGATATACATTTAGCACGCGGAAGGAAAGTTGAAGCTTTTATTTTTTTTCACGAATACAAGCTTCTGTTTGAATTTTCTGAGTAAGACATTTTTTTTTATTATTGATATACAATGTAATCATTACATTCAGATTATTGTTGACATTACATCAGACTACTACTGATATTTACAATCAGACAAGTATTGTTTAATTGAGGGAGGAAATTAAGTCTTCATGTTGAGATATGAGAGACTCGAACTCATGCTTTCACACACTTTATATATGAGAGTGGATTCTACCACTTACCAAAGTTCAATTGGTTCTGAGTAACACATTTTAAGATTGCGTCTAGTGACTTTATTGAGAAATGAACTATACATATTGAATGCAATTGATGATATTTTCATGCAGGAAGTATGAACTTTTTTGTGTGCCGTTGCGTTTGAGCTCTATAGCCTGTGTAGGTTAATAATGCTGCACTGGAAGTGTTTCAGAGTAATTAACTTTTGAAGCACTAGTACTTTTCTTCTCAATTGCAGTTGATAATTACTTGCCGAATGCATTGATGCCCTGACATTACAAATATATGACCTGACCCAAATCTTGGTACATGCAATTAGTCCAAACCGTTTGGGCTGGGTTGATTCTGTCGGAAGTCAACTGGATGACGTTTAAGTATTGGGCTTGCGTGCAACTGGTATTGGGCTTCAGAGTTTTCCAATTATCCAGTAACCCCTCGGATTTTGAGAGGACATTTCCCTTTCCATAACCAGTACGGTTCTGAGTTCATTCTATTTTGGTTGTATTTGTCAAGTTGTTTACTTGTTTCGTTGATATGAAATGGAAGATGATGGTTTGTGTAGGACACACCACAATTTGTGCTGATTAATGAAATACTTTTTAAGGGAAAAGAAATGTCATCAATAAGAAGCTTTTCAACTCTTTCCAAGGGACGCGAGCTTTTTGGGTATTGACAAGCATGCCTATTTGCAGCAAATTTATCGGTGGCTGTAATTATTTGCTCCCCCAGTTGATCCACTTGCGATAAACACTGCACCAAAACAATTATTGATGCCACAGAGAGAGAGAGAGCGCGCTAAAATTCCCATACCAAAATTAAGCAGCCACTGTCCTGGCCGTCAAATTTCCAAACCCAAATGGCCAATTTTACGTCACTTTCCTAGAAATTCGAATCGAGATTATCCAATTAGTAAGAAATTAAGGCTATTTTTGGGAGCTAGGACTAAGTTTGGGATTATACGAATTTTAGGATTAGACTTTTATTCTATGTTTGGCAACTTTCCTGATATTCGAATAGCCGAATAGGGAGACTAAAGTCAAATTTAGTCCATAAATCATAGGATTAGCAATCCTAATTTATAAGTGGGTTTAGATGGGATTAGAATAATTTGTAATAGTTATTTCATATATAACACCATTTTTTATTTAGTACTTAAAATTTAATTAATTAATTAATTATTTATTTATTTATTTTATTCATGATTTACTTTATATTTATTATTTTATTTTTTTTATAGTCTAATTAAATTGGTACTTTTACTTCAATAAAGTTAACTATTTAATAATTTATTACAATAATTTATTGTATTCAATTAAATAATCAATAATGTAATATTAAAAATAATCATGAAAATTAATAATACCGATAATTAATTGATTTTATATATTATTTACTAACTTTTTGATAAAACAAAATATATCTAAAATATTTGATAAAAAATTAATTAAATTGTTTATTAATTTATATTTTTTTATTATAATTATGACTACCCAATAACTAATTTACTATATATTTAATTTTCTTATTAATTACCTTTAAATTAATTTTAATTATTACTATTAAATATTTATAAATATTTTTTTGTATTTAAATATAATTTAATATTGTCCAATCCGATACTGTACCAAATATAAAATAATATTGTATAATTTAATATAATATAATCCAATATAATTCAATCCAATCTTAATATTTAGTCCAATTTAATTCTGCATGTCAAACGTAACCTAAAAGAATGTAAAACCTTAGGACTATACAAACTTTATATTAATATAACAAGTATTTTTTGTTTTTTCATTGTAATCCAACAGAAAGGTGTGGGCCTTGAGTTTCTCTCTCAAGCGCGCACACGCGACACATTTACCAAACATCCGAATCCTCATCAGTGGTGATTAATGGAGGCTAAATTTAGATGGAGAATTTACTTTGATGAGCAACACATTTCTCACACTTGCCCTGGTTACGTGTTCATTGCTCATTCATGATTTTGCTGTGTACATGTAGCCGACGTTTATGCCAATACATTTGAAAATGGTTTTGGCGGCAGGCTGAAAACTGAAGGGGAAAGAAAATGATGACAATCAATGACGATTTTTATGCAGATTTTTATGAACGTTACGTGTGGGACCTCCCTATGCTCTGTTCCATGATGAAACTAAACTCTGGTAGATTTATCAAACAAGGAACCAATTGAACCTCCTATAAATTAATATGCGATTAATTACTTTTCGGTAATTGTAGTGGCTTGTTTTGTATGTATGATAAGTCTTACTAATCCCGTATTTATACGGAACTTGGCAACAAGAGAATTCAGAGCTCTCCCAAAGTTGAAACAGAGACTCCGGCGCCATAAATGGGTTATTATTCAGTTGAATGTTGTATTTGAATTAGAGGAGGGGCGTAACTTACAGAAGAGTCTGTAAGTTACAGAATCTGTAACTTATCAAGCTCCTTGAATTAGATTCATCAAGTAATGAGTACAAGATAATTAATATTCATGCATAGTTTGGGCAATGCTAACACATAACATTAACAAAAGTTGGATTGTACACATTAAGCAAAGGTTCTTGGATATATTTCAAAGTCAACGAGCTTAGTGATTGGGAGGGACGACACTCTTCCTCGTCCGATAACGCGTATTTGGACGGTGTTTGTAACCGGTGGGCAAAGCGGCATGATGGGAGCCATGAGATCCTTTCATTTCACATGCTTGATGAGGTGCTCCACGTGATCAAAAGCCCTGGCATTCCTTATTATTATACACAGCCGACTCTTGGGAGTATGAGACAACTCCTCTTCATTTCCTAGATTTAGATGGCGTGATGAATGAGAGGTCTTGGACAAAGCAATTACCCATTGGTCCTATTTTTGGAGTCTTGAAGTTGAAGGCCCCTTGAATTTTGGAAGAATGGTCCCTTTTTTTTTATAGAATCTGAAACTTACCCACTTCTTTCGTACACAAGCCTTAAGAGACATTGGACAACAAACTGATGGTATGTTTTTTCCAGAGGTACAAGGAAAGCCTAATTTTTCTACCGAGTGGGGAGAGGGGGTAGAAGATTTTTCCGACATTCCGATTCCACGGCAGATATGGGGTGTGTGTGTATCAAACAGATTTTGACTCAAGCTGAAAACCTCCAAAAAGATTATGCAATCTTATTATTAGCAGGGTAATCTTCTGTTATACATCTATCTTTTTTTTGTTGACAGTGTTCATTAAAAGCACAAAATTGATAAATCTTTTAGGTCTGTAATTCAAAAATAATTTTAAAAAGTAAAAATTATTGATAATTTTTATTTAAAAATCATTTTAATAAAATCACCTTATCTTCCGTTAGATTTTTTGAGCAAAAAGTGAAAATTCTTCACTTTGGAGAGATTGCTGCTTCGTTAAAAAAAAAAAACAAAATTACTTTTTATCACTTATCCAATGTAACTTTTATAATAATTCATTACTTCATTGATGTACTCAAAACATGCGTTAAAAAAAATATTAATCTATTAAAAAGATTTAATTGATATTAAAGTTCGTTAACCCAAATATTGAATTTAAATATTTATAATATATTAACAAAATAATATAAAAATTTTTTGAGTATAAAATAATTGTAAATTATTTTAGAATTTTGCATAGAATTATTAACAAACGTATTTTTAAACATTAAAAAAATTTTGTAATATTGAAAAGAACTTATAAAATATTTATTGTTCCAATTTTGGACTTAATAGATTAGAAATGTTTCGTACATCGTTGAATTACGTCATGACTCATGTTTGGCATTTCGCAATTAGAAGGCACCAAAAAACAAAACGTTCACAATGGGACTGGGTCATTTCTATGGTGGTGGTACTGTATAAAAATTAAAAAGAATCGAATAGTCTAACTTCCTCTGCCTAGGATGAATAAACCATCCATGCCGTACCCGTATATGAATCTGGAGCCGTCCCCTCTGAAATCTGAAATTAATCAATCTGCAAACAAACAGAGGAGAGGTTTTAATTAAATTTTAATTCAGAGCAGACTGTGAATACCCCCAATTCAAAGCACCCCTCGCATCATCCCAAAAGCCTCTACTCCGTAAAAAATAAGTAATTGGTGATACTGACAACGTCATAACTTATCCTACTCTTACCCCAACTCTTAAGAAACAAAAGAAATTAAATCAAAAAACCACCATACTCAACACTCGCACAGTTGGCCGACCAGACCCATGTGTCTGTGGCTGCGTATTTTTGTAATAATATGTATTTCTGTACTTGTGTATTGTGCATGTGGGCCGTGGCCAACCCCAGCAGTGGGCCCCACATCTCCACACTCGCACATACAACATATGCTACAACAGCACTCAGCACATGACCCCCCACAGCCTCCCTATAAATAACTAACTCTACTCAACACTCTCTGCCCCATAACCGCGACCACCATCGGATTAATCAAAACCAACCAAACATTTCACTTGCTTATTTTTCTTTCTTTCTAATTCAATGGCGGCCCCCATTCAAATTTCAATCTCCATAATCACCCTCTGTCTTCTCCAATTACTTTCTGGTAACATTTCTTATCAAATTAAAATTTCATTAGCCGCTACTGCCTGTATTTATGTAATCTTCTAGCTTATTAATTTATACAGAAAATAAATAATAGTGGTCCTTACTTTTACTTGTTTGTTATTAATTTAATTGATTAGGAACATTGTCATCAACATTCACAATCACAAACAAGTGCAGCAACACAATATGGCCAGGCATACTCTCAAACGCGGGAACCCCACAACTCTCGCCCACAGGCTTCTCCTTGGAGGCAGGCCAGTCTACTTCAATCTCTGTTCCAGCTTCTTGGTCAGGCCGCTTTTGGGCCCGCACCCACTGCACCCAAGATTCCAAATTCACTTGCCTGACCGGCGACTGTGGCTCCGGCACTCTCGAATGCTCCGGCAGTGGCGCCGCCCCTCCCGCCACCCTCGCTGAATTCACATTGAACGGCGCCGGCGGTCTTGATTTCTACGACGTCAGCCTCGTGGACGGATATAATCTTCCCATGATGGTTACACCTCAAACTCAAAGCGGAGCCGCTGGCAATTGTACGGCAACTGGGTGTATTGTTGACTTGAACAATGCGTGTCCCTCGGAGCTTAAGGTTACAGAGGCCGGTAATGGTGAGGATGTTGCTTGCAAGAGCGCATGCGATGCTTTTGGTGACCCCCAGTATTGCTGCAGTGGAGCTTTTGCGACGCCTGATACTTGTAAACCCACTTCTTATTCAATGTTTTTCAAGAATGCGTGCCCTAAAGCTTACAGCTACGCTTATGACGATGGCACCAGCACCTTCACCTGTGCTGCTGCCGATTATGTCATCACTTTCTGTCCGAGCCCCAATACCAGGTAATTTTTTAATTTTTTTAATTTTTCTTTTAAGACCAATTAAATTTTTTTGATAAATTTGTTGAGTAGTGTCAAAATTTTGAATTGATTTCAACTTAGCAGTTAGTTAGCGGCAAGGAAAACGCGGCAAAATAACAGCTGTGACGGTTTTACAGCTAAAGCCAGTTGTGACTGGCGGTTTGCTTTAAGATATTCTTGTTAAATAAATATTTGCAAAAAAATGGATAAAATATTTTGTTTCCATGTTATGTTGGGTCGGGTCGGGTGGGCTCTTTGATTGGGGGGACCAGATTTCAACAATAAATGTTGCATTCGAGAGTTTGTAATTTTATAAAACAAGCACGGTTCATGCCAGATTTCTATTAACATATTATTATGCTGTCGGTTGTGATTTTTGGGTGCAGTCTGAAATCGGCAAATGGGAAATTGGAGATGGCGGCCAATGCATCGGCCAGCACTCCACACACGAGTCCGACTTGCTACGGCATTGCCGGTGTCATTATAATGGCTGTTTGGCTGTTGTGGCAGCTCCATTGAACCCGCCAAGCTACTAGCCTACTCAAAGGGCAAGTACCATCCCCACTTGGTTGTTTGTTGCGTTGCTTCCATTTGACATATTGGGCTTTGTTGGATTTTGCTCATGTCTTAGACTTAGGCCTACCTACTGAGTGGGTCCCCAAATTTTTGTAAACGGTGCATATTTGCAACAAAATTGGACGGCACAGCTCAGAGGCCCAAATGGTAAACTTGCTTGTACACTAGTCAGTAGCCACTACCCAGCATTAATTAGCTCTTGGTTCCCATCCCTTCATCTCTCCTTTTCAACACCTTAAAAAAGTAAAAGGAGAGAGCGAACCCTTGGAATTCTTAATTGGATTTCAGGTGAAAGATGTGATGAAATTGTTGGTTGTACCACGCAAGAGAAGATTACATAAAATAGCATTATGCGACACATCAGCAGTCACGTTTCTTGATTCGAGGCAGAAACAAATGACTCGGTGCTAGCATAACAAAGTTTGTTTTTTAGCATTAGATTATTTCTTGTTACCAATTAAAATATTAAAGCTAGAGAAATAATGGATTTTGAGTTCGTAATCTTTTGCAACTGTCGCCTAATAACGCCAACAGAGAAATGACTTCTTCACACATTCCTATTGTTGTCATGGATTGGTGAGAGTTGCATACGTTTTTTTTTTAACTTTTTTATTTTTTTTTTATTATTAGCATATGGTGTGGGATTTGCCGTCATTTCTTAATTACTATATTTTAGTAACATCGGATGCCTCTCCTCTCTATTTTAATATGGGTTTATACTATTTATTGTTTTAATGGGTTGAATTTAATTTGTCTTTAGTGACTCGGCGGCATATTCTATGATTGAAATGCTAGCCTATCAATACAACTCCAATCACCTAATATCGATCGATTAGCTTCTGTATTCATGAAGAACGTAAACCTAAAACAAGTTTTCATTTGTATGACAGTGGCTTAATTATCAAATTAAAGACATAAATAAGATTAAAAAGGTTCCCGTTTCTGTGGTAATCGCAGCGGCCAAAAAGTAACAACGTCAAGAACCACCCATTCAGCTTTGCGTAAACCAAAATCCTTCAATTTAATGAGTCTATGGTGATGGCTTCTGTTAAACCAAAATCATGGGTCCACTGAGGACTGCAAACAATATGAAATTTACAATTTTAATGTAGTGTTTACTTGCTGAAGTGGGAGTGAGGAGTCTGGAATCCTCTCACTCTAATGTTTATTTAGTTATTTTAGGGTGGGAGTGAGAGCCTCACCCCCACAGAGTGTGGAGTGGGACTCCCACTCTTTTTGCTTTCAAAATTGCCCTTGATCAATATTAAAAATTACATAAATAAATATGATCAATAATTTTTAGCCTTAAATAATTAAAATAAAATTCATAACAAATTTTATTTTACATCATTAAAATTATTAATAATAATAATTATTTTATATAATCAAAATTAATAATAAAATAAATATTATTTATTTTTTAATTAAAAGTTACATATTCTTTACATAAGGGCAATGGCTGCAAAAGTTACATATTCATTAAAAGTTACATATTTTTTAATTAAAAGTTACATATTCATATAAAATTCAAGATTCAAGATTCAAGAAATGCTGCAATGGCTGCCTTTGCTAGTCTTAGGTAGGCTTCGATAAAGAAAACAAGCAACAAATAACATGTTACATGCATGTGATCTCAGTGCAAGTAGGCCCACATTTTTCTGAGCTTTTTTTCCAGGTTTTATGAATGCTGACTGCAACTAGCCAAAAGTTTTCAGAAAATATTCAATTCCGTTACGGTAGTAGATCGATATGGTTTGAAAATTGTGAAATTGTTGAGCAAATTAGTCATATGCAGATGTGTATGATGTATCTGTCTACTTCAATACACGTATTCATGTCTTATCATGCTGGATCTCCATGAATGCAAAATGGTTAATTTCTTTCAAATGGGGTTGCTTTTTTATCATGAATGAGGAAAGTGCTGCATAAAGAAATTGAAAATTAATTAAGGTGGCTGTAAAATGGATAAGGTCATCAGACTAATGAATCAAAGTTTTACAAAGGCAAATTTTTATGTTATCAGCTGTGAGTGGGAAGAGCAACCGCTGTTGGTGGGCTAAAAAGCTCAAGTTTTTTTTTGTTTCTGGGTAAGTCTTTGAAATTGTATGAGGAAGCCCACAATGCGCCCAAAAGTTTTCAGGGCCTCATGTGCATAAACGACAGAGCCATCGTCTTATCGGCATGTACAGTGTGCTAAAGAAGTCATCAAAACAAGCCAAAGCAAAGCCTTGCCACTACCCAGGTACTTGGGTAGACAGCCACTCTGCTTTATTCAAATTTTCTGTCAAACCCACATGCTGAAACCTCTGTGACAGGCTTTGGGTCATTGCTTCCTTGTCACGGAAGGCTAATCCAGTTTGCTTCTTAACCTTCAAATCTAGTTTAATTTCTAGCTTCTCTTGGAAGCACTTTTCCTCAAAAGTTTATGTTCAAATTACTTGTTGATGACAATTGGCTTTACCCTTTCAAAATGCACTCAATTTCAACTTGATCCATTACGATATGATCTAAAATTCTAATTTGTACAATTGTTTTTTCTCTCTAGGGTGTCAAAAGACTAGAATAATAAAAAGAAAGAACGTGTAAACGCACTAAAATTGAATAAACTTTGAAAATTCTTAAGCAGACAATTTGGGGAGGGATAATCAAAGAAAAGTTATAATAATTAATTAAGAATTGAAGAAAGCAAACGAAAGGCATTTTCGATTGAGTAACCATATCTAGATAACACAAAACAAAAGCCATTGTTGTATACACAATTAATACAACTTTCCTTCCTCCAATTAATGTTTTGCTTCCATGTCAAAACATGATGTCCTTTTTAAAATTGTTTCATCCGCCGTTGCACCTACAATCTTTAACACCTTTGTCGAATTCAATTCTGATTCTCATCACAGTCTTACGTAAAAAGCCTTTCATTATGATGTGTGCAGCCTTTGAGTGAGTGACACTTTTCATTATCACTCGTCTAATACAAGCCTTTTGCCTTAAATAAACACGTTAACAAATGAAAATTTTAACTTAACAAAGAAAGATTCTGCTAACCCTTTTCAGAAATTTACAATGTTCATACAATATATTGTAGTGGGATCGATGACGCAAAACTTTAATAAAGAGACACGGTTGATCGAATGCAGAAAGGAAAATCGCAAAGGATGGAATGGATGGATGATACATGTTCAAAAGATAAAGTTAAAAAATGTTATCCGCATGGGGCACTTTACACGGCAAATTAAGGCATCAATTTTAATTTTTATCGACATGATCCCAAGATGTGGATGGATTAAGAAGGACGATTCCCATAAAGTACGTAGTTTTTAATTAGTTTCCTTATTGATACGTGGTCTCAATTCTTAATCACATTTCTGATAAGTTTCATCACGTTGTCATTATTTTATATGTTACTGGAACAATATTTTATATGGAACAGATTATTTGCTTAGAATTTGATTGCCTGCCTGCTCATTAGATTGTCAGTGATGATCACAAATCATCACACCCGTCCATTCTGTGACACTCAAATCTTTTGACAATATTCATCTTGTAATAATGGTTACTTTTCGTTCTCAATTTCACGCGGCCGTACTACGATACCTTTTAGAAGGAGATTGCAGCCAAAACTTGGAATATATGCTCTGTAAAATCAGATTTGGAAGTGATTTTCTGGACATTGTGAGCAGGGTAGGGGCCATGCTTGCTATAAATTTTTAGCTATCTGAACGTAGTTTGAAATAAGTTCAGAACTGGGTCCATATTTCCTCTGAAATGGGAAACCCACATGGATGGAAGTGCAAAATGTAAGGGAACATGCGTGATTTTAAGTCCATTCAGAGAAATTTGTAGACTTTGCAGCAATACACATCAGTCACCACATACAATAAATTTTAATTTACTTGATAACAATGTACAATGGCATTTGATTAAAACTTAGAAAGCTCGACAGAGCTGACCACCCACTAGAAAGCTACAGCAACCACAATGTTAATTAATTGTTTCAGAAGGTTCAGAAAGATACGTGAAGTTGCCATGTGAACATGTACTAATGTTTCTGCGGATAGAGTTGAAGGTTGTGATGTCATTCAGAATCAGACACAACACCAGTGGCCACTTCACTTGCATGTTCAATTGTTGGCCTTTTATCCCATCTTCAAACATTTCCCCACATTTCATTTCTTTTATTTTTTTCTTTTTCTTTACAACATCAACATGTAACAGAGCAGACAATGAAATAAGCAATAAAAGCATCATAATATTTGCTCTCATTGCTTTCAAATTAAGCACTCTTTTAAATTGAAGAGCCAATTTTGTGCTATCTTGTATCAACTTCGCATTCTTATTTTCCTTTTTCATTTTTGATCTTCTGCGTTGAAGTAAAAGTTGCTTTTGACCCTTTTGCTTCATCTTTTCCAATGGCACTATACATAGAGAAAAAGTGTACTACTATTGTACGTAACAACTAACAAACAACTTCCTTCCCAGTATATTTCTATAACTGTGAGTCTGTGTCTCTGTGATGGTGTGCCTCTCTGATAAGCAATGACAAACTATTTGCTTTTCACACGATTTCTAAGAAATTTAACTCTGTTAAATGGTATTAACTAACTATTAAGAAGAATATCTGCAGGTGCCCCTGACTCAACTAGAATATTTTCTCAAAAGAAAAACTCCTAAACATAATAAGTATCTGTTAATAGACCTATATGAAAACTAAAAATTTCAAAGGGACCCTTTTGCAAATTCAGGTACCAATCTTAATTCTTAAATGACAAAATTACAAAGATGAGTAGATGACAAGCAAATCAAATCTTTTTAGTCATCATTGATCCCACGGTACATAAAAATCGAATCTTTACTGATGAAGATCAGAATGGTACAAACACAATTAAAATAAAATAAAAAACATACCTTTTCCGATGAAAAAAAATGGCTCGCTACAGAAACCTCTCAAACACAAAGGCCCATGTGAATTGTAACCCCTCAAACACAATATCATTGCCTGTATAATGAAACTAAAACTGTATAATGAAAAAACAGACAATTGAATAAAACTAATTCAGCCACACAAATACTACGATCCAAAGTAATTCAGAGAAATAACAGAAACGTTTTTCAGGTATTTACTGGTGTTAAAACATGACACTAATAAACATCCCATATTTGTTCGTTGGATATAGCGGTGACTTGAATCACTGTAACATCGAAATACTAAATTCTCCTAAACCAAACTAACAAAAATTCAATACTAATACTAATCTAATTAAACTTTCCAAATAAATTATATATAAAAGATTTAATTTGTTAATAGTATATATTTATTTTCCACAATCTCAGTGATTTGTATTGTGAATACATATAAGGCTTCGGTCCCTTTAAACTCAAATCATTATAGAACCAGCACACTTGATGCAACTCAAATAATAAACAAATAAATAATGCTAGAAAGACTAATCCGAATCTAATAAAAATGGAAAATTGATTTTTAAGATTAATACTCCAGTTACAAAATTGGAATTCGTATCCTAACTAAATTCAGCATTTGTCTACAAAATTGGAATTTGTATCCTAACTAAATTTGGAATTTGTATCCTAACTAAATTTGGAATTTGTATCCTAATTGGCAAATCAAGCGACCTTCATATAATTAAATTCAGCATTGCTAGTTAGTTAATAAAATGATTAACATATAAACACAGTGACAATTTTATAATAATATCATAGTAATTAATTAAATACAGAACTTTGTATCTCAAAATTAAAAGCATAAGTTATTACCAATCTAATAAAACAGACCTCAATGATTGAGTGTATTCCTGTTGTACACGTAACATTATAATATAATGAGTTGATTTTATTTTAAATAAACAAGAATGTTACATCTAATAAGAGGTAATCTAACAGAAAACTATGATAATTAGTGTGCTTGTCTGTTTCATGATTTTTTTTTTTAATTAGCCAGCTGGTAAAGAGCATAGACACAGCAAATGGCATAGTGCCACGTCAAAATTGATGAGGAGGTTCCAGCTAGGCAAATAACAAAAGACCAGAGATATTATAGCAAAATTAATTAAAAAGTAAATGTAGTTAAATCATAATCATATACTAAACACTAAAATACAAGTGGTATAAAATTTGTAAAAGATACGAAATAAGCCCCGAGGAGTTCCATTGGTAGTTGAGTGGACCTTACACAGAGCATCAAGAATTTGCAAGAAGTAGTGTGAGTCGACCGCCACTCTTCTTATTTCCCCTGCTTGTCGTCTGCTTATAAATAATAAACCGGCAGTTAAGATTCCCCACCACACCACTCCCTCTCAATTCTCATCCTCCACTCTTTTCACAGAAACAAAAATCCAAAGAAAGGAGTGACTGTGAGTGCGAGGGAGATACGAGACATTCATTTGCCATGGCTAGTTACACTACTCTATTTACCCTCAACCTTGCTCTTCTCTTCATTTCAAAAGGTTGATCATCAAAATTAAATGCTCTTTACATTGTTTTTTTTTATTTTTCCATCTAATTATATTTATATTTACTCTTTTACAATTTCAAGAATTCTGTAATTTAAGCTAGTTTCGTGCGTGCATGTAGGTGTAACGGCAGCTACATTCACATTCGTGAACAAATGCGACTACACGGTCTGGCCTGGAATTCTGGGCTCTCCGAAACTGGACAGCACCGGCTTTGAACTTCAAAAGGGCGGTTCGCGTTCTTTCCGAGCACCAACCGGCTGGTCCGGTCGCTTCTGGGGGAGAACCGGCTGCAACTTCGACAGCTCAGGCCACGGCTCCTGCGCCACTGCCGACTGCGGCTCCAACCAAGTCGAATGCAACGGAGCCGGCGCATCCCCACCCGCCACCTTAGCCGAATTCACCCTCGGCTCCGGCTCACAAGACTTCTACGACGTCAGCCTCGTCGACGGCTATAACATCCCCATAGTTGTTGAAGGGAGTGGAGGATCAGGTGCGTGCGCCCCCACTGGATGTGTAACCGACTTGAACAGAAGCTGCCCCAATGAACTCAGGGTCCAAGGCGGCTGTAAGAGTGCCTGTGAAGCTTTCGGTAACCCCGAGTACTGCTGCAGTGGCGCCTTTAATTCACCCGCCACCTGTAAGCCCTCCATGTACTCCTCCATTTTCAAGAACGCCTGCCCCAAATCTTATAGCTATGCCTATGATGACGCCACCAGTACTTTTACTTGTACTGCTGCTGATTACACTATCACATTTTGTCCCAGTTCTCCCAGGTAACTAGTTCTAAATTTCTAATTGTTTTCTTCACCTCGTCCTGTCTTGTTAATTTGTTCATTCTAATGCCTTACACATTGGGTCAATTTTCTTGGATGCAGTTTGAAGTCACCTAGTAATTCTAATTCATCTCCAAATACTGGAGCAGAAACCGGACCGGATTCGGAGCCAGCTGTACAGACTGATTCATTTGCTACTACTTCATGGTTAGCGGAATTGGCCATTAATGGAGATTCAAAAAGAAGCCATCCTTCTTTTGCTATGCAATACGCTCTCGTTTTGGGTTTTTCTCTCTTTATCGTGTTCTTACAATTGTAGTTTCTCACGTTATTACAAAGAGACAAGGGGAAAGCAACGATGACAGCAACATTTAGGTTATGGAGATCAGACCAATTTGTTTTTTTTTTTCCTAGTTAGGAAAACATGACAATATTCCAGAACGTAAACTACCCACTTCCAATTCTAGCATATTTAATGTTAAGTAGAAGAAGCATTTTTAATTAATATGTAAAGCATTTTCTTACTAGGAAATAGTATGAGTTTAAAATTTCAGCCTTTGCTTTTTTGCTTATATTTCTGCGGTCCTCTATCTTCCTAGCTAAAGCCAACGATTCAACAAAAAGTAAGTGTGAGAGTGAGACTCCAGTCTCATCTCTTCCTTTCATTTATTCTTTTTCATAATTAAAAATTATTATGGCAAAGGTTTGTGCTTCAGTTTGGTGGATGTGTGGGGTGTGCAAAGCACTTCACGGGCATCTCAAGCTTTTAACTTTTATGCTGCAACTACAAGTAAAGAAAAATTTTCTTTAAATGAAGTGAAATCAAAGTAATTAGACAGCTTGGCCCAATCGAAGGAATTTTTGACAGTTAATAATGGTTAATGAAGCGTGCAGATATTTTAATACTACTTGGGATATTTTTTCCAATTAAAAAAGAAGGGCGCACTTGTTTATTAATCAAATTGACAAACAAAATCATGGCTCCATTGAATAACATTACTTGCTTAATATTTCAAGATAAGATTTTATGCAATTGAGGAATTGAGAATTAATGGCGATCAAATCTCAATCATTAGCTCTATCTCCACTCCCATAGGTCATCGTCGTACCAAAATCTCGTCTCCTCCAGTCATTTTAAGTAACAACTGTTCATAAAATGAAATGAGAAAGCGCTTTACTAATTAATAAGTCACTGATCTGGGAGGTGGGATGCCACAATTGATGATTCGACTGATTGAATCCCAAATTTTGCTATCAATTCTACCCAATTAGTAAACGCGGAACAGTCTCGCATAGGTCGATGTTGGAAAAATGGAGGGACCGTTTGCTGTTGTTGAAAGAAATAAAGCTAGAGAAGCCAATGATCCGAATGGCCGTCCAAAGCTACTCTACACATGACGTTCCAGTTGGGTGAATGCTAAGAGATTATTCTTTTCACCAACTTGTGTGGTAACCATCAACAAGGAAACAAACCTACTTTTGTTGAAGATAAGAAGATGATTACGATCTATTTTCAGTGATGCTTCTTCCCCTTTTAGCTTTCTCCAAACTTTTACCACATCACACACACAACTTTATGATGAAACAAGAAACATTTAAGTTCATTAGAGTTAAAAAGAGATTTTGCGCAAAATATTAGTAGAATTCTTAGGTAGCGTTTACTATTTTTATTAGAGTGGGAATTCTGAGATTGGGAGTGTGGAGTGAGAGTAAGAGTAAGTTATTTACTTATACTAGAATGAGAGTGTGTAGTCGGAATCATAATCCAATTATATGTTTACTTTATCTTAGATTGGAAGTAAATAATTTCAAATTACAGTTTTACCCTTATTTAAAGAATTATAATTTTTAATTATAAAATTAATAAAAAATATATTTGAAAATTAATAATATTTTTTAATATTCTTAATTATGTAAATACAATTTTTATTAATTTTAATTATGTAAATTAAAAATAAAGATAATATTATTATTAATTATTAATATTAAATAAATATAATACTATTATTTTTAAATATCTATTATAATTTATATTTGTAATTTTTTATTATTATAAATTTATAAAATTATATTAATAAAAATAAATTTATTATTATATTATTATTAAAATTAATAATAATATAATTATTTTTAATAAATGTAAATTTATAAAATAATATAATAATAATATTATATTATTAAAATAAAGATAATACTATTTATTTTATTTTATTAAATATTAATTATATTAAATTAATATAAAAAAAAAGGGGTAAAAGGGGAAGAGGTGGGAGTGGATCACTCCAAAATTGGGTAGGGCCCACGGAGTGGGACTCCCACTCCTGAGCTTAAAAAGTTAAGTAAACACTGAAGTGGGAGGACTCCACACTCCCCATTCCCACTCCCACTCCAACTCCAACTCCAGCAGGTAAACGCACTCTTAATAGAGTAATACCTATATAGAAAAAATACGTTTACCAAGTTCACTAGCACCATAGCACTTGTCATATTTAGTAAATACTAGTTAGAATCTTATTGATATGCATAAAAGTCCGCTAAACTTGCGGTGTATTTGAAATTGAGATTGGACAGCTGTAGTTTAAAAACTACAGCACTAAAGTGTTTGATAAACATTAATTACTATAGCTTGAAAGCTACTTAATATGATTTTTCACTTGTATGATAAAAAATCTATTATATATTTAATAATTTTGTCAAAATTATTATTTAAAAATTATATTTACTATATATTATTAACTTTTGTTGTATAGTTACAATTTTTTTCCACAATAGATGTAGCTTAAAAACTACAGTACCTCAATTTCAAACGGACCCTTATTACCTTCAACTAACACATGTCGATGGATCAAGAGACAGATAATGATCATCCAAATTTGTCACTGTGGCTAGTGATGGTAATCCTAAGACTAGGTAAAATGACATGAGCAGGCAAACAGACTAAATGACAGGCTATTATAGAATGGTGAATGGAATTATGGAAGGAGGAGCGATTTGATTAAGCAAACAGAGAAAAAATATATTGCAAGAACAAAATCATTTGATTCGGCAACTGAAGCAAATAAAATGAGGTGAAAATCAAGATTAACAAAAGCACCGAGTCTGTATTAAACTCATGTGATTGCTGTTTCAATGTTAGGGCAACAATAACTACATTAACCACCTATTAATAATGCCGTCAATCATCATTCACTTTGTTTGGCCAAGTTGCTTTCTGAGGATTTTAGCAACCAACCAAGTCAAATCCTACAGAATCAATTACAATGACCTCACGTTTATTCTTAGAAAATAGTGTATTTTTCATTAATATTCAATTGGCTCTCCTTTTAGGATTTGGCAATGTGACGATGCATCATAGATAACGTAAACTTTGAAGGAAACTAACAATAGGTCAAGAATTATGAAAATAATGTTAGTTCAATGCATTCCTTAATGGTGATGCAAATCACTCAAAAAATAAATAAACAAATAAAAATCCAAAATAGCCAAAAAGAAAAGAAAAATCTGCAAAAGCCATAATTCAAGACAAGACATTCAGATTTTCAGTCCATGGATTACAGGAGTTCTAAGCTGGAATATATAATAAAAAAGCATTCAGCAATTTTTCCACTTTCATGTGAATGCTTAGTTTACTTGATCCACAGAGCATCAGATAGCTTTTGACGTTGCTCTACATCGTCCTTTATGGGGGCCGTTTTATTTACTCATTGACGGCTATAAGGCAAGTAAAGTTCAACTTTGATGCTCAAATGAAGATAAGGAATCTCCCATAAAAAGTTTCAGTGCACTCATCTATATTAAGCTCAAAAAGGAAAATCAAAATAAATTAGATCAATCAAAGACAGCATCTGTGTACTTTTTCTTCCTATTGGCAAACCATAAATTAGTAGGACCTATGCGCTGTAGTGATATATGGGAACTTTCCCCCCAAAAACCACCACCCACCCCCCTGCCCGGCGGTAGACCACAATAGTTTGCTTGGCAAGTAATACCACTCATGCACCTATATCACTAAGGTCAACTAAAGATTTCCCAGGAAGCTGCATCTAACTGCCCGAAATATTTGCGGATATGCAATAAAAATAGGCTCCAAATGTTCAGAGTGTAATTCTGACCAATAATGGGTAGCAATGATCTTTATCATAGTTCAGCCAGGACTCGTCTCCGCTCATGAGCATCAGATGACGCTTCCAAATTTCAGCATTATAGTTCTCTATTATGCTAAAATGCAAACGATTTTCTTCAATTTCCTCTAAAAACTTGTCCAATGAGTCACCTCTTTTAGGGCTAAAAAATAGAGCTTCAGAGGGGCCCATCTTTTTCAACAAGAATTTGATTATTCGGGCAAGGTCTTTGTGGAACTCCTTAAAAAAAGTGCTGCCAAATGACATGACGTGTCAAGTTAAGAAGATAAACTTATCACAAAAGGGAGAAATGTCAGTGTGTGGTTGCATGTGCATATCTGTTCACACATTGCATAATAGGTACGAGCATTTTCTTTGTCGACTAATGAAGAGTACTTTGATATCTCAATGCCCCAAGTCAAAGTTGTAACCAATGAATGAGCAAGGACTTTGTGGACTTCCTTAAAAGAAAGTGCTGTCGAAATGAAGTAAAAGAAGATAAACTTACCATAAAAGTGAGAAAATCACGACAGTTTTGCTTGGATGTGTTTGTTCATGCATTGCATACTTCGTACAAGGGCTTTTTGTCAAGTGGTGGAGAAAACTTAGGCCAGGACATTAAAAAATTGCATTTGACAACAAGCTTTTCTTGTTCAAACACCACATAACTCAATTTAATAAGTTGAATGTGAAAGAATGAGGAACTAACAACAGGCATATTATAAGAGAAACTTATCCTAAAAGTGAGACAATCACGTCATCCTGGGATTTCAAGTGTATGTATCATGCATTATGCATTAGCTACAGATCCAAATTGTCAATTAGTGAAAAGACTTGAAATTATCTTGACGTCTCCAGGCCATTAACAATTGTAACCAACAAACAAGATTTCAATTTATAAAGTTAGTGATTATAAAAATCCAAGTAGATGAGTATTTGGTCTGTTGTCTGCATATGAAAATTGGCTTGGACCCATCATGACACCCCTGTACCAAAAGCCATTCAACACCTTCTTTATCCTAGGGTAAGGAAGAACATATCATTGGGCAACGTAAAGCACTCTGTAACATGATTAATGTGTAAATAATGTTTTAATCCAAATATGATGAATCTCTTTACAGCATATTGATTTAAAGGAGCATGATGCATATTGTATTAAAATGGCAACAAAGAGAGTAGAAAATACCAGTCACTTGCAACAATCACATCAAAAGTGTCGATGATATATGAAAAATCATCCTGGTTCCAATGAAGTGCCATAGACTTCACAGTTGTGCCACCAAATGCTCCAGAATTGGCATCCACATTACGCTGAATATCTGGATGTTAAGAACCACTTTCAACAGTAAAAAAAAAATGAATTGGGGAGGGGGGGGAGGGGGGGAAGCAGGGATGGGGTTGCTTCGGTAACGGATAGTAAAAGACAAATCAGAAATGGGATTAAGTGTGCCCCGTGAAACCAACTAAAGCACTTATGATGATAATTACCAAAAAAACATAGCATCCATCTATACAATTAACTGACCAGCACAACCAAGGATCTAAATCAATGACAAGACTGTGTGAAGACTACCCAACCAATAAAAGACATCTCAAACGAACACAACCGAAACTCCACTTGACAATTCCAAAAATTAAAATATAAAAAAAAATGGTAACAGAGATCCCATGCCTGATTGATTGTTCTTTGCACTTGAAAGGCCTAAACCTGATTCTTGGCTCAAGCAATTTACAATGCAGCAGTTAATTGTGAAATTATTGCCATACAATCAAGTATAACATAACTTTATAATGTCACAAACAATTTCAAATTCTTGAAATTCAGGCATGAAATTATGAATCTAAAGGTCTCATAAGCAATATCACCGTCAGTAAGAAAGTCAGTCAAATATTCATTTAAAGTTAGATGATTTTGGAAAATGGAAATTGCACCAACTTATATGCAATTAGAAATATATCATTATGTTATAAAATAGCCAATAACACAAACAAGGTTAATGAATTCAATGTAAAAGGCTGATTTAGATCGCAGGAAGTCAAATCTAAATCAAAAGTAACAACATAGCAAAATTCAAAACCTTGCCCCCAAATCTCCTCTTAACAGCTCAAGATTTCTAACATGGAAAACCACTTTTCCACATTTTTGGAACAGAGCCAACCATCTAAAATTCCCAAACTGTGAACCAGCAGAACACAAATAAGTGTTGCCAAATTATTCATTTACATTTTCCTGTCTCCTCTAAAAATGTAAAACAAAGATTTTGCCTTCAGTACTAATATACGGAGAGTAATTTCATTTTGGATTTCAGTATAAAGAATTTGCCTTTAGTTACTAGTAAGTCTACCCATCCAATATACAGAACAGGAAGAAATTGGCAATACATTCTCTAGATAATCTGAAATCCAATATTTTGGAATTACCTTCTCCCCTAAGAAATCTAACAAATAATTATAAGCTTTCCAACATGCTAGTGGCTAGCATGATTCATGTAAAAGGATACAATCAACTACTTGAGGATTCCCATCAGAAATTACAACTTCTAATGCTTCAGTGGTTGCTGCAATAACTAATCCAGCTAAGCCATAGCCTGACCCAAGCTCAATAACTCTTTTAGACCTGGAGAAATAAGAAAAAAGAAGAGGTTCATAACTTATATAAAATAGGTAAAAAAAAAAAAGTTCCAGGTAATGAAGTAAACAAAACACAGAACAAAAAGGTAAAGACAATGTCCAAAAGAGCAATCAACCTAAACATGTCTACATGTGACAAGCAGAAAAAAGCAAGGACATCTTCTGATGGCCAATGACCTGTACAAGAAAGAACACACTAATTATAAACACAAACATAGAAATTAACAAAGAAAAGAAAACATATATAAGCAGAATCACCAGCATTCATAACATTAAATAGAATAGAAATACTAAGCAAAGAGATGACTATAACTTAATAAAAAAAAAAAAAGCTTTGCAAGCAAGATGCGCAACATTTTGTAGAATTTTGTTCTGGACTGAACCTAGTCTATGATAAAGCAGAGGCACATCTCGTTTCTTTCTTAAACAATAAATATAAATATTGACAGATGATAATTAATCTACAAAATATAAATTGTCGACCTGAAAAAGAACTTACAGACAAGCCCAGTGTTATCAATATTGCATCTATTACAAATCTCAAAGTCACCGAGGTTGGCATGGTTGTCCACTCTTTGGCTGCAAGAAGTGGCACCGGCAGTAACCATCATATTGCAAACATATAAAATTACTTACAATAACGAAGGTACTACAATCGAAGGCAACAAGAGCATCACACTCAATGCTAGAGCTTCATTTATGAAAGCTACCATTTTTCAGAAACAAAAAAATCTTAAAAATTCAAAATGGAAAATGCCTAACCTAACTAACATTCAAACTAATGTTCACCCTCACTAAGAGTTGGAGAAAATGAACTCACATGAGAAAAAGTTTGGGGGAGCCAGCGACGGGTAACGTGTAACACACGCGCGCATCTCTAGAGTCGGAAATTTTCTCGACTAATTGGCAGGGAATCAAGTTGAAGCCTTGTGTTGTCTTACGAGATATGCGGTTCATAAAGCCAATTTGAGACTGCTCATCTAAGAATTAAGACTACGAATTATAAACTAATCACAATCATACTCAAGGGTTTAATTGAGAACGGTAATGCCGACGATCAGAGAAGGAAAACGTACCTGAGTTTTGCAGAGAGGAACGACGTAGAAGAGCTTGGCGAAGGATTTTCCACCTCAAAGACGATGGTCTTAGCGTCGTTTTGGTGTTATCGGTTTCCATAGCGAGCGCTATTCTTCTCTGAAGTCAGCCGTTTCTAGGACTGGGATATTCGACTAAACGAAATGCCAAGCGTAAAAAATTAGGATTAACACAAAAATGATGTGAGAGAAAGACGAAAATAGCCCTGAATGGGAATGAACCAAGGGATAGATTTTTGTAAAAAATTTGATTAATATGTTTATTTCCTAGTCAACCAAGGTGTTCCAACAGAACAAAGAAACAATACTTGCTGATTACAAATCTAAGCTGGACGAAAATCATACAGGTATATACAGTATGAATCAATCGTGTAAATCCACGTCCGCACACTTAGAAAACTGGACAGCCTTTAACTACAGTTCCTGGTTCAGTTGGGCAAGAAGCCAATGGACATCCATCAGATTGCATTTTCCACCAGTTGAGGCTAATATGCTCCATTCCCAAGCACAAGTACAACAAGACTCCCATGAAGGCCAATCCAGCATCGAGTGCCCCAGATAACACATAATTATGGCGACTCCACCAATCACGATGATACCTATAAGCAATGAAGCCCGAAGCAAATCCAATTAGAATCCAGCTGGTGTAGTTGACTGCAGTGGCCGGCGGCATGTTCACTGTAGCACCTAAGAGCACAGGCATAGTTATATGTCTTATCCAAGGCCTGTTGGGGAAGGCTTTGTGTGCTATCCATACTAAGACAGGAGCTATAGCCCCAGCAAAGAAAAACCAGTTGACACTAGAGTAGTAGCCGAGATCTCCAAAAATCCTGCGGGGGCCAATGAGACCCCAGATGATGGAGGCATCGTAGAATACATGGTCTCCAGGACATGTCCATGGGCTGCCTGGTGGAAGCATTTCCCTGTCACATATGTCTGGGATGGTATTCATCAGCCACCATGCCGTTCCTAAATGTGCCAATGCTGATATTATAGTACCAAATACCTGATAACAAGATCATGCCATTAAAGGATATATTTATGAGAATAATTAACAGACAAGGAACTGAAGGGAGTGTGTGTGTGTGTATCTATATCTCTATGAACATCAAATGTTAAATCCTGTTCCCCATCCCCACCTTTTTTTTCATTTATTTTTTTAAAATGAGAACAAAAGAGGGCAAGCCAACCTGTGCCATGAACATCGCTCTAGGAGGAATCTTCATATAATGTCCGAGCTTGAAATCTTGCAAAAATATGATCCCTTGTTTCATGCTTATGTATCCGTATACTTTAAAGCATATATTAGCAGCAGGAAATCCTGGATATATGTACCCAATGATATACTCGGTAATCACATTCAGGGCTGGTGTCTGTTAAAGAGAGAATCATCTAACGTTATGAAATTGTGCAAAGAAGCAAATGGCACCGCACCATGTCATGCTGAGTTATATTTCAATTATGCAACAAATACCAAACTTGTGACACTGCTTTGAATTTACCTGATTTGTTGTAGCAGTGATGACTCCAACAGGAAGAGTGAAAAACAGGGCAAGAGCACATGCCAGCAAGACACCCCACCATGGCAATTGAAGTTGATTGTTATAGTATTGGCATGTAAATATGGTTGCTGCAATGTTTATCAAAAGAATGCACGTGAACCACCATTCAGGTACCTGCTTATATTTTCTCATGAGCTTTGTGTGCACGTCCATCTCCTTTTCTTGGAAGGCAGACTTGCTTAAATGCCAAATTTCTCTGCACTCGTGAAAAAAAGGCGAGAATACCTCAAATATACAGAATGGAAATCATATTGATTCAACCTACAGGTATGTAATTACAATAACCAAGGTAATAGATATTCTAAATTAGCTAAGTTCAAATCTGTCTCTGATACATCGCAGATAGGTTGACATTTAGTATTTATCTCGTAAAGATGTCAAAGTAGCAGCGAGTGATTCCTAGAGAAAAACCTAGGACATTTGAAGGAAAGGAATCGGCATATTGTAATACTGCTTACCTCCCATGAAAGAGGAGAACATGAACGACAGTGGCAGTCAGGCAGGCAAAACCGACACCATAGGACATAGCAAAGAAGGTGCTGATATATAGAGGACCTTCCCTTTCATAAGCTTCAGTATCAAAGAGAAAATTGTTGTTTATGATAGCAGATATGTTATAGTTTTGGCCAGTAGACGTGAATAATCCATCTGAGAATATGGGAAAGGTCTTGGCCTTAAAGATATTAAGCCAATAAGCAATAGGGGTAATGACATACATGATCAAGAAAAAACCAGCAGCAATGTTGGCAGTGGCAAACCATGGACTGGCAAGCGGGCTCCCAAGGTATGAGGATATGCTAGACCAATCGAATCCTATTGCACCAATGCCTAATCCGTGGAGTCCCGAACCTAACTGGTGGGCTAACACAGAATTAGGGTATATCCAGCATATCCAGGAAACAGAGGTAAGCATTGGGAAGAGATAGCCTGGAAAAACATAGTAAGCAAAGCTGCAAACAAAGGCCATGAGGAAGAACTGGTTCCTTGTTAATCCACCTCCAGATCTCTTCTCTTTCTCGTGTAATGCCCTGTGATTTCACGACATTTAGAACACCCACACACGCAGGTGATATCAATTAGCTTAACAATCTTGAATGCTTCTTGATTCTTGTGATGTAAGGAAATTTTGCTTCCCCAAAAAGTTAAAATATCAGTGGATTCATCTAATAAAGACAAGTTAAGAGTTGCTCAATTGAAAAACAGATATCACTGAAGAACATTTTATTCACCAAATTCATAAGAGCTCAAACCATTTGCATGCTGGCATTAATTGACTGTGTAGAATCTAAGATTCACTGCTGTAAAATTCCTGAAGTATGAAAGCGAATATAATAGTGACTTCCTAAACGAAAATATAATATAATAGTAATGCCATCTGTTATGTCATCATAGTCAAAGTCCAAACAACACGTCTAACACGTGGCAAAATATGATATGTAAACTAAATTTAACAAGAAAACTATATAAATGTGTGATTGTGTGTATATTAAAAGCGTGGGGTACCTAAACAAGGAGACTTGAACTAAATTCTGAGGCCACCACATGGTAGGCGGGTCCACCAAGTAGCGGCGGAATAGGCCGGCCCAGCCGAACCCCAAAACCTGAGTGGTTATAACGACTAGTAACGCCACAAGGAAGGTCAGCTGTTTCTTATAAAAAACTTTGAGGACGCTAACGATGTGAATGGCGTAAACATTTCCAGCTCCAGCATTAGCAAAAATAGTAATCAAAACGTGCTCTTTAACGTGGAAGGGGCCCGGATTGAAGGTGAATTCAAACTTTTGGCCCTCGAAGAAGACTTTTTTTGGAAGAGTTTTGGCCATGAGATAGCCTAGTGGAAGGACAGCGATTTGAGCGGAGATTGAGGAGATGGAGAGAGGCTCGCGGCGGTACCAGAAGAATTGGTTGAGAAATGAAAGGAGGATGCATGACAAGGTTCCCAAAGTCAACGTTCGAAAAGTGAAGGTTTGGAGGGAGGGATCGTCTGTGGCGGGGACCGTAAGCGCTACTTGCTCGATCGGTGAATTCTCAACGTCCAATGATGGATCGTCCGCTGATGATGCCTCAACTGCACGTCATGGAAACAGAGCCGAGAGGAGTTTAGACTTCAGTTTTCAAGAGAGTCTTAATGGAAAAGCGAAAAAAGAGAGAGAGGAGAAATTAAAAGCCTTACGGAGAGGAGCTGTGATTTCGTTGCTTTTAGACGTTGTCCCCGCGCCTCCGCCTTTGCCCGGGGTCATGTCTTCTGCAGCTGCCAACTGCAACAGCTTTGAAATTTTGAATTGTCCGTGGCGTGGGTTGTTAAAGACTTTAATAAGACGTCGTTTAATTCAAGGGCTTTTTAATCAATCGGCCAGAAGCCCAAACATGCAAATTCAATTGGACTTGTGCGTGGTACTCGTAGGCCCGCCACGCCATATAATGAGTCGTAAATAACTGATGTCTAATTAAAAATGATGTGTGTGCTGGATGCGGATTCAACTGACCCGTTGGATTTATGAGTAGGTCATTGATGACGCAGAGAGATATATGGTGACAAAAAGTTCGACTCATATAATTTGTTGGATAACAGGTTTAATTGTCTCATGTCTCATACTCATTGAAACAACAGAATGAATTCAATTAATAAAAGAAGGTTTTGAGTTTGAGCCAAGTCAATCCACCAACTACGCTGTTGTTGTCTTCAATTCGGATTGAAGCACGTGAGCATGTGCTCGGCGTAATATGACTTCGGTTGCCATATAAGACGATCTAATGTATCTACGCCGCTTTCCGGGCAAGATCAATTACCTTAGCCAAAACGAAAAAAAAATTAAAAATTAAATATTAGTTGTATTTAAAAAAGAAATGACGATTTTTTTTTATGCTAAAAGACGTACTAAGAAAGTAAGCCATTTGTGTGGTGGTTTGGTGGTTTGTGTGAATCAGACAAATGACAAATAAAAAGATGACACCATGACCATCTGTATGTTTCTTAATCAATTTGAAGGTGGCAGATCGGTTATACACTCAAAAAGAGCCGTTGAAATTCATGTAAAATGTTGATTCAATTCTTCGATTTTCAAGCTCGATTAAATTTCCAATTTCTACGGAACTTAAGAGGGATAGAATTAAATGAACTAGACCATTTAACAATAAGATGTGATACATAAAATTAAATCATACGAAAAGCATTTGCTCAACGTCACAACTTTAACAAATCATCTTTCTTTCGTTTCAGCATTTATGCCCTAATAAGTGTTACCAATCTAAATATCAGGTTAAACGGAATAAATTGAACCTGACAACTTTTTCAAGCTTACACTTAAAGATGGTAATGAGCCGTACAGTACGTGGCACGGCATGTGTTCGTACCGCATGGCACGGTACAAGTAAGTTTTAGTAAGGCATGCGGCACAACACGACACGCACGTGGGCTAGGCTGAGCTTAGAGTTTTAGGCACGTAGGTCTTAAAAATACGGCACGATTAGAGATAAGCCAAAGCACGACACGTGAAAAAATATGTTATAAGCACGCTTTATTGATGGGTTAGCACGCGATCCGTGGGCCATCAATAGCACATAGGTCAAAGTATATTTGTAAAAAATTTTAATAAAAAGTAAACATTAAATGTTATGATTTTATAAATAACTTAAAATTAAATTTTTAATATTTTTTGTTAGGGTAGATTTTTTAAAATTAATTTAGTCTTAGTTTCAAAAAAATATTCTAATTGTTTTATATTTATAATTTATTAAATGAATAAATGATTTCATTTTATTTATTAAATTTTAATAAATAAAATTATAAATATTATGATTTTATATATAGTTGAAGAAAGCACGCCAGACACGTGGATTTTTTCATACACGCTTGGAAGAAAAAAAAAGGTCATGGGCTTTTTTGAGTTTGACACGCTTGAGCTCCGGCTGTGGACCATGCCGGGCTCACGTAAAAAGAATTGGGCACATGGTGGGCAGTGCTGGACCGTAGGCCCTTGTGGGCTTCGTTTTGATGGGCCGGCGTTGGCCATCCTTACTTACGCTTGATCTCCTCTTTAAAATAAATCTGCTTCATTCACTGCTTTCGGCATTCCAAATAAAAATAAAAATAAAATTAAAATAAGACATGAACCGCATTGGACAGAACAAAATGATTTTTTAAAGTTCTGTGACGAGGAGTTGAATAAGTGGCCGGGCTTGGGTGTCCATCAAGGGTGATTTCGAGTTTTCCTTCATCGCAAAAAGGATCAATCGAGCTAATGAACACTGTTATAATTGCAAGATTTGTCAAAAACAAAAGAAAATAAACATTATACCTCGCCGTCTAACTGAAATTGATCATTTTGCAGTTGTGAGAGAAGCAGAGAGTGCCAAAAAGAAGTAAAAATTGGGGACAAGACAGGCAGCAGAAGAACGAAACTCTTCGTGTTTTTGGGTATTGATGGTATTGTAGGGTTGTATTTATTTACAAAGTTTTGAGTTTCCACTGGTTGAATTAATAATTTAGTTCAAACTAATGGAATCGCAAAACTTTGTTGATGAGTATTCTACGTTTGGCCTTCAATCAGCATCTCAAGAAACTCCTTTTTTGTTAGGTCGCAGGCAAATGGCAATGCGTAAAGTTCCTATCTTTAATTTGATGATATGAGACCTTGTGAAAATTTCACTAACAGTTTTTTTTCCTTTTTTTTTTTATTTGGACAATTGATTACAATATTTACAGTGACGAAGAATTATGCAGATGAAGGCAGCAATTAATCACGTTGTTCTGAATTGGGCATGCTTCGATCCGGCTCCAAAACTTTTTAACCGATGCTTCTCAGCTTGTTATTGAAGTTGAATCCTCTGTTTTGCTAATGAATTTCTTTTCCACTTCACCCTTGGAATAAATATTCTTTGTTCTAACAGCAAGCAAAATGTCTAATCCAAATCCAAGGATGCATGTCACGGCCATGATCACAAACAGGAGAAAATAACAATGGGCTCCAACACAAGTGTTGCCTCCATCAACTGAGATAGTGGCTTGAGCATCATACAGATAACCAGCAAGGAGACCAGAGAAGAGAAATGAACCCAGAGGAAGGTTGAGAATCAGGATATTGTATAGAAGGCCATAATATTTGACACCAAATAGTTCAGAAGCAACGGGTACTGTTATTGTCAGTCGGACTCCATAGCATATCCCTACCAAAATTGAACCAATATGTAGAGATCCTGGCAAGGCTATGGCCATTATGATGTATCCAAGAGCCATTAAAATTTGAGAAGCTGCATTCCAGAGAGGCCTTGGTGTCCCACATTTCCTGCACATCACAACGGGTCATAACTGTTAAGGTAATGCTCAGTAAAATAAGTCATTTACCATGAAAAAGAAAATGAAATACGTGAATTGTTTTTGACGGAGAGCTTGTAAGAAAGCAGACCTACCAAATGTAATATTCTGACAGCAAGCCAGAAACAATGCGTCCAAAGAAACCCCATATGCTCATGAGTGACACAAAAATGGATGCATCATTGAAGCCAAGTGCCAGCCCCATCTGTCCCATGTTATTCATCACACACATTACTGTGCCCACACCACAAAGAAAAGATGCAAACAGAATCCAGAAATCATATGTTTGCATCATTTGCACAACCGTGTGCGCCTCCCCAATTAATGGTTTTCTGTTTCTTTCAGCATCCTCCACTTTAACAATAGCTGTTACTACTTCTCGCTTCTCCTTTGAAGATTTTTGAGGGGCAAGCAATGGTTCTCTGCTTGGTTGCTCAATGTCTGAGTTGGATTTTGATTTAAACAGAACTAAGTATAAAGGGACAGCCAATGGTAAAGCTAGAAGGAAAATGAGTCCTACTGCAAAATATAAAGAGAGCACATGGCCATGATTTCCAGTGATGTCAAAGGCCAACAAATAGACAGCTAAGGCGATAGCGAGAACATTGAAAATATGAAAGGATTGAGTTTCTTGTCTATCTTCTACAGGCCCTGAAGCTGGTTGGTTTTCATGTAAGAAGAGCACTGCAGTGAGGCAAATTACTGCAGGGACAACTGCAAGGATGAGGAGAAATGTTGATGGTTTGGAGGAGAAAAGAGCTGTGCAAATATCTGTAAAGATTGCTGTGCTGAGACCCACATAACCCTTAAGGATACCTGACACAGGGCCTCTATTTTTAGGAAAGTTGCGCATGCAAGTTACTAACACTGCTGTATTCATCCATGTTGTGCTGTTGCCTCCCATGCACAGAAAAATGCACATCTGCAAGAGCAGCTAGTTAAAATTTTATTCTAAAGCTAGTTTAAATAATGGACAGGGTCCTAAGATGGTTGCTTACCTGCCAGTAAGGAAGAGGATGGATTTGCTCGCTTACAACAAGCCACTGAACTCCATATCCTATTAAACCTTCGAGTGAGCCAATAATGAGTATAGCTGAAGTTGGCAAACGGTCAGAAGCAAGACCAGAGAGGAGACCAAAAGCCTTGCCAACATCTTTAGCAACTGAAAGGTTGTTGAGCTGCAACTGAGTAAGAGCCATGAGAGATTTCAGTGCATCTGAGTAGTTGGAAAAAGTGTAGTTGTTGCCACAGGTTGCCTGAACCCAAATGGCTGTGACAAATACTAACCACTTAGCGGCAGGCGAAGTTGGAAAGGAGAATGGACCCATACTATGAAGTAACCAAGCAGGAGATTGGAAGAGAACAACAGAGAATTCGAATTGCTTGCTTTGAATTTTTGGTCAGTGCAGAAACTGTAAGCTATTTATAAATTTTGTATTGCCTGGATTATGAATTGTGTTGCTTCTAAAGTTTAGGTAATAGTTTGTTCGGACCATGGTTTCAAAATACCAGTCACTTGTACTACAGAAATTAGGATCAAGGAAGTCAACTGAATATAATATATCTGGGGACACATTAGAAAATAAGAAGAAAAAACCAAATTGGGTCGTCCGGGGACCCCATGAAGTTATTGAGAAGAACTCGACAAAACCAAATCCATAAAGACAAGGGTTACAAGTTATGTTACAGATGTTACTTTGTTCCAATGTTAACTAGATAACCTGACATTGTATGCATGTTAGATCAAGTGGGCGATCCAAGTTGTAAGAGAAAATAATAAACAATCTTAGATGTCAGAATCCAGAGGAGCAGATGATAATGAAGAAAACGTTGGCAGCTATGAGCTGCAGCCTACAGCCTCCAAAACTCAGTGAACCCCGGGATTATTTGGCGGCTATGTCCAGTCCTCTTATCTTATGTCTAGTAGAGCCGTAAGAGACAAAATAATGGGCATTAACTCAAAAGGTTTTAAATCAGGAAGACAAACTATAATGCAAATCTGAAAAATAGGGCAAATGAGCATTCATCTCAAGTTGGTCTTCTGATGACAGCGCCTAGAAATATCATTGATATCAATAATAAGCCAAAGGAATCCATTGGTATATACTTCTAATTACAATTACTTAGAAAACTGATCGGTTGCTGGTGGCGTGTATTACCGCAGCCCCAAACACTACGGGCATATTAATAAGTCCAGGGGCAATCTGCTGGAAGCAATGCCCTTTCACATACGTCTGGGATGGTATTATTTATCAGCCATCCAGTTGTTCCGGAATCTACGAATGCTGCTATTATAGTATCAATAACCCCCGTGCCATGAACATAGCTCTAGGAGGAATCTTCATGTAATGTCCGCGCTTGAAATCTTGCAGAAGGTCTGATCCCTTGTTTCATGAATCATGCCTATATAACCTTAAACTCTGAAGCATATACACCCGAAGATGCACTCCGTAATCATGTTCAGGCCTGGTGTCTGCTTGCAGAGAGATATTTATTCACGACGACCAGATTTATTGTTTTCCAGGACAACTTAAATTTACATCTTTATTCAATTTCTGGATGAGGCAAAATTGTACTTGGACCACACAAAATCACATACAGGAAGAGCTAAAAAGAAAGCAATGCAAGAAGCAAGTAAAACACCCCCACCATGGCAATTGAAGTTGATTGGCATGCATAAACAATACAAAGGAGTATTGTGACTATGATCATGTCAAAACTATTTAAAAGAAATCAAATTTTAGAAAATAATGGGAAAAAAATAAATATTAAATATTAAGATTAATACCAAGAAATATTGTGACTATGGTCAAAGCAACAAAAAAAATCCTAGAACGTGATATCCATCAACTGTTTAACTGAGCAACAAACTTGCAGTATATGAATAAGGAACCCATATCATGAAACTATTCTTCTACGAAGACATTGAAGAAAAATCAGATGGCCAATTTTGTGAATTTTGCTACAAAAAGTCCACTGGTTTTTGATGTCAAGGGGTCAAAACGCAGGGTCTTTGGTATCCCCCCGCTCTTACAAGGCCAATTTTTGGCAACATCTATCTCCTGCAACTCTGCAAGAAAAAAAGTGTTACCATAACTAACACCAGAAGAGATGTGAAGCCATGCTCTGTTTATTACAATCAAATGTTTCCTAAAACAGAGTCTGAAAAGTGAATAATTTATTGATAAGAAGTGATACATCTCCCAAAAGAAGTAACATTTATTGCTTAACAATCACAGCAGGTTATAAACTCTTTTTTTTTTTTTTTAGGGGGCTCAGAAACAAAGTAAGTATATTAGCTGTATATTAGCAGCAGACTGCAGGTTATAAACTTGCAATGCAATGCAACCAACAATTACTTCTGAGGAAGCAATAATCAGACTTCAAAACATAATCTTACCAGCAGAGGCATTGTCCTTGAGAAACTGCTCCACCACATCTTCATTCTGAGCAGCTGTCAAGCTAATCAATGGAAAAAGATAGAAATAAGAAAACAAAGAACGGAAATATTTCTGTGAGTTTGTGTTGTGAGATACCAAACATGATAACAAATATACCTGCAAGTGCTGTAGACAAGGAGGCCCCCAACTTTTAGCAGTCTAAATCCATTAGTAAGAAGTTTTAACTGGGACCAGAGATAAATACTTTCAATATATTAGAAAGATCAAGTGAACCTCTTCCAAATATAAAAGGTCTTGCATGCAAATTTAATACTGAATAACTCAAATTGGAAAAGGACAAAACGTTGCTTCATCATCATTTCAGCAAATTAAACCCGGCTGAACTTAAACAGGAACCATCGGGTGAAAGCAAGGAAACAGCTACAACTCCGGATTATCTTCTATGCTTAGGTCATTCTACCAGTAAAATTCAAAAAAATACATTCTTCATCTTGTTTTCAGTCTTTAGCAAATTTTTTAATACTAAAATTTTCCTTCCAATGAACCCAAAAATTATACTGTCCAATATCCAGTATGCTAAAATGTAAACTGCTTTAGTTTATAGCCAGTTATAAGATCAATTTGCTACATGGCCAACCTTTTTCATTTTTCCTCTTTTAATTTCCCAAGATATACTAGGATCCTTTAGAAGATCTATCAGTGTCAAATGTTCTCTTCAGTATTCTGTTTATAGCACAATTTCAGACAATCAAGCTGCAAATCAAATGGAGGGGAAAAAAGCCCATGTTGACCCATATGTCAAAAAAATAACTTCTAAGCTCTCTAAAACTCTAATATTAACTAGAATTCAATCTCAAAAGGGAGAAAGAGGAGGAAATCCTTAAAAAGGAGAAAGAAAGAGAGTGGGGAGAGCAGGTCCAATAAACCTGGACAGATTACTGCTGGTATAGTGGAAAATTAAATCAAGTTACCTGAAGATTTGTAACACTATCAGTTCTCTCTGGATCCAGTACACGACGTTGAAGAGTTGTCCAGCCCCAATTCTCAAATTTCTGGATATGCTTAATTGATCCATCATGAGTGCACTCTGCATCTACGAGGACCTACAATATATTTGAACTACTTAGTTGCATTGATAAAGAGTGAAGAAACTTCTGACTTGGCAAGTGGTGCCATTCTAAAAACAAAATAAAATTGCTTTAATTATTCGCGGCTCTTCATTTAACAAAAATGATAAACAAACGAGTGAAAATGCAACGTCACCTTGTCATAACCAGAGCTTGAGACTTCACTGTTACAAACAGTTTGATATATTTCGTTTTTAGTAAGCCCAACCACACCGGAATGACGCCCATAGAATACAAGTTCAGGATGTTCACTCCTCACTATCACCTTTGAAGCACCATTTTCCCTAGCTTTTGCTGCTCTTTTTCTTTCTTTCCATGGTATTCTAGAAGTCCACTCCCAAAATGTATCATCCTTCTCTCGCAACACAGAATTACCTGTTTAATTCTAGACAGAATGACAAGACATCAAAATAATGTTGAGGATTTCATATAGAATTTACAAAGGCTTATGGGACCAAAATTATAGGATAAAGTAAATAAGACACAAGTTCTATCAGTTCATTACATGATCCAGGATCCGAATGGAAGGGAACAAGGGAAAATGTTGTTCCATCGGCAACGAAAAGTCGGCACCTATCACCTAGAGCATATTTCTGCAGCAGTGTTCTACAAGCCGCTAGACGATGTCTTGCAACATCAACTCCAGTTACAGAACCAGAATCACCAATAATGTCCAGTATCATACAAAGTTTAGCACCTAGACATACAAGATTTAAGGTTAACGAATAAGAGAGAAATCTGTCAAAAGAGTCGGAGAAAAATGACAAGTAAAAGACATATAACAAAATCATCCAATGTCCTAACATGACTCCATTTATAGACTATATGTTTCCTGAATCAAGTTGGCAACTATCCAATAATAGATGCCAAAAATATCTCTTCATATTGGTGTAAAAAGAAATCAAATTTATTTTTTTCTTCAATATTCAGATTTGATCAAATTTCCTATTTCCATGGAACTTAAAAAGGAATATAATCAAATATACTAGACCGTTTAGCAATTAAAAGTGATTTAGCAATTAAAAGTGAACAAGTATCAGCAGTACTACTGTGACCCATAGGTTAAGAAGTTCTCATTGAAAATATCACTTGTCATATCATCATCTTCAATTTTATGACATCACATCAACTAGCAAACAATTGGTGAGAGTAACATAACAGAATAAGAATAGAAGATTGCTTACCAGGAGCGGCACAAAGATCAAGAACATGATCTCCCACTGAGATATTCAATGCGGAAACAGCCGCTCCAGAAGCGGCATCAATTCCATATATCTGAAAATGGCCTCAAAAATAGAGAACATTTGATTAAAATAACATTTGAAAGATACAATAACATAATTAATGGAGAATTATGAACAACAACACCCAAGTTGAAGTCATATGCTTTAAAAAATAAAAAATTTGATAAATTACCTTTCCTTGCTTGTATGCCATTGAATTAGCAATCTTAATATGAGGGGGAAGAGAATAAAATCCACTCAACCAGACAACTTTTTCTAGCTTACACTTTATCTCCGCTTCAATCTCTTCTAAATCAGCTTCATTCGCAGCTTTCAATCTTCCAGTTATTAAAACAAAAAAAAGTTAGCTACTTTTTAGATTAAAAAAATTGCTTACAATTTTTGTGATAGCTGATAGTCTGATACCTTATGTAACGAGGAGTTGAATCTGCCGCTGAATAAACCGATGGGTCCAATCCATTCTCTTTCAGAAAATCAAGGAATGCGTCCGGCAAGGGCAATTTCGAGATTTCTTCCATCAAGCGCACACCGCATTCGATTTCGATTGCACAGCGGGAACGCCGAGTCTATACTACAGAAGGAAACCCGGCTGACAGTTCATAACGCCACCGTATCAGAAGTTCTATTCTTCAATTCACTCGCATGAATCAAAGGTTAAACGTCAACCTTTGTTTGATAAGGCTCACTCTACGACATCGTTTCAAATTAAATAAAAAAACGAAATTATTTAACTAAACAATTAAAAGTTAAAACAAACATGTGTTCACAAAAGATTAAAAAAAAAAGACAATTAAACAAACAAACTCCATAAGCCATGATTAAATTGATTGTGATTAATGTATAAAATATACGATTGTAATATGGTAGTGTAATTAATGTATTGAATATGTGTTTGTAAAATGGTAGTAGGGATGGCAAAATTACTGCGAACCCACAAATTCGCTCAAACTTATTTGCAAAAATTTATATGCTACGCATAATTTTACGGGTTATGGTATTTCAAACTTAAACTTATTGCAAGTTGTGGGTAGAGTTGGTACTGAGAAAAATCTACTAGATACCTGCGCGGATATCCGCCAACCAGTATTCTTTATTTTATTTACTTTAATTTTTAATTTTAATCATAAAAGTTACATTGAAGATAATCATTAATATATGTAAGTTAAATTTCCTAATTCTTAAACCTAACCTAATATATATATAGATACAATAAGTTTTTAGTAACTATAAATTTTATAATTTTTAAGTTTAATATTATTGATATTTTATTTTAATTTAATTGATTTTATTTGTTTTGTTTTTATGACTTGAACCTAATGATTGTTTACTAAAATTGAGTTTTTATTTGTTTAATTTACCGTTAACGGTAGTTATACAAAATTTACTTGTTAATATTATTAACAATACTTGTATATTAATTAAAAAATAGAGCAAGGCATTGATATTAATGATGATGATTTACATAAATATTTTGTGTTAGATTAATATATATTTATGTATTTATTTTGATGTTAAAATTTTAATTTCTTATTTGCATTAAAAAAATTTAAAATTGAGTATTATACGTAGATTTTTTTAAGTTATTGTTATAAATTTATAGTTTGAATTATATAATTTAAGTTTTTATGTATTATTAAAAATATTTTTTTAATATTTGAAATTTTAGATGAGAAAATTCATAAAAAAAATTCACTATAAATTACAGACAAGTTTGATAATAACAAACCCCAACGGATGGTTCCCATTACCATTACATCCCTAAGATTGGGTGTGACGAATGGGACAGAGAAACTAATACCTACGACTCTGAAGGTGAAAATATTTGAGAATGAAGGGTATTTTAGATATTTATGAATAGTGGTCATGTTCGTGAAATTATTGAACATGGTGATATTTTATTATATTTCAATTTTCACCAGGATGGGGCCTGGGGGGATGGTGATGGCATAAAGGTGCAAACCCCTCTGGTGTTTATTTCCATAGGGCTCTGTACGCACCTTTTTGTTCATCGGAAATCTGTTTCTACAGGAGAAGGAGAGGGACAAACTCCCGAAGAGCAGAAGGAGCAAAGCAAAAGTCAAAGATGAGGGAAAAGTTTCTCATGAAATTTCTTATTATCTCTCTCTGCCTCTGCTTTGTCGTTTCGTTATCCTCTGCAACTGTTGTTTGGAAACCCCTCTCCCTCCACTTCCCTGACCTTGCCGCCAAATTCGGTACGACTGTTGTTTGTTTCTTGAGAAAAATGTAGCATGTAATTAATTATACGAATTGTAAATTTTCATTTTTATTAAAAACATGAATTTTGTGTTTTCTTGTTAGCTGTTGATGTTAATAGCACAGGGACATGTGGAGCTCTCCATGTAGCAGATCCTCCGGACGGTTGTTCCCCATTAACCAACCCTGTTGCGTCCAATGATGCTGACCAAATTAACTTCGTTTTAATAGTCAGAGGTCAATGTGCTTTTGAGGATAAAATCCGAAACGCTCAAGCTGCAGGATATCGTGCTGCAATTGTTTATAATGACAGAGAAAAAGGCAGTTTGGTTTCCAGTGAGTTAAACAATATATATATATATCTATCTATCTATATATATTTTGTAAACCAATTAGCAATTTTAGATCATTAACCTTTTATATTTTATGATGTTACTTGTGCTTAGTGACGGCAAATCATGAGGGTGTAAAGGTGCATGCGGTATTTGTTTCGTTGGAAGCCGGTGTGTATTTGAAGGAGCATGCTCGAGGTGAAAGTGGGGAATGCTGCATTTTTCCAGAATCTAATAGAGGAAGCTGGAGTGTGTTGATGGTATCTGTCTTCTCACTTGTTGTGGTCTTTGCATTGTTTGCTGTAGCCTTTATTACTCCCAGACCCTGGAGGCCTTGGCTAGGACAGAATCAGCAGCAACCTAGAAGGTTAGATTCCAAGGTATTGGAAGCACTCCCTTGCTTTTTGTTCAGCTCTGCAACTTCAAGTCAGTGTCATGGTGGAGAAACTTGTGCCATTTGCCTTGAGGATTACCAAGATGGGGAAAAACTCAGAGTTCTCTCCTGCAAACATGGTAGGTTCTAGCTCTTGCTGGTTGTAATTTAACCTTTTCACCCTATAGTTGAATTTATTAGAAGATTTTCTTTGATTTATGTAAAGCAATTGCGTAACTTTAGTTTAGATGGAAACTTATTTGACTTGATGCTTATATCAACTGCCATCATATTTATCTGTTGGCTGCATGTTGCAATTTCAGTAGAAGATAATAATTAGCATGGTCACATGTATTTAGATTTGCACCTTGATTAAGAGATGAACTTGGATCAACATTATTTTTACTACTGCTGATTATTTTTCTCGAAAGCTACTTGCAGAGTTTCATGCAAGCTGTGTGGACTCATGGCTGACTAAGTGGGGGACGTTCTGCCCTGTATGCAAGCATGATATGAGAACCAATAGTGAAAGTAATGAGGTGGGTGCGTGAGGCCGTCTTTTGTTTTCACTGTCTTCAAAGTTATGAACTTTTGGCTAATCATATCTCAAGAATCAGAATTGCCTGTCTTGATGTGGGTGAGTTGCCACCTTGTTTTTCACACTTTTATGGAGCATTGTTATTTATGACTTATCTATCTCAAGTAATGGGCTCACCTTGTATATTCTATCTATTTGGACTTCAATTTCGGGCATACAGCTAAACTAAGATGTTTATTTAGTCATATACTTTATTTGCAGGAGCTATTTGTCTTTTGTTCTCTATACCAATGTACAAATCTCAAACACAAAATGTAGAGGCTCTTTGTTGATTGGATGAAAAAGAACAGTTTGTGTATGCCGTCATTTTATGAATTATAGAGGGTTAGTTTTAGAGTCTAGTCATGGTTCCAAGTGCTGCTCAATCCTCGCATTGCCTTTCTTTAAAGTATTTTCTCTGAACTTGATTATGCTTGTGATTGGCAGAAGTCAAATTCCTCAAATATGTGCATGCACTTGTTGGATGGCTGGCATCAATTTACAATAAATGTCATGCATATAGCTGTCTATCAGCCAAGAATCTGTTAGGAACTGTGTGAGTTTTAATTCAAATAAAATCATTTGGTATGAGACTTGGTTTGAGACTATAGAATTACGTGGTGTATTTGACCATTATGAATCTTATAACGGCATTCTGTGACCTTTTTTATTGGCTGTAAACGAGGAACATCAACTTTAATGCCAGCCTTTTTCCTACTTGTAGTTTCCTGCAAATTTATATTTTCTTGGGTGTAAACCAAGAATGTCAAACTCTTTACACCTTGTAGTTTGCCGTCAATTTATGTCTTCTTGGCTATAAACCAGGAATGTCAATCTTTTTCCATCTTGTAGTGTCTTGTTAATTTATGTCTTCTTGGTTGGGCAACTGCATTCTGTTCCTACACTATGTTACAGATTTCATCACTAGTTTTTGTGTCACTGTAGCATATTTGGTTTATTTTTTTTATGGAGTCAATTATGTTTTTATTGTAGGTCAAGAGAGAAAATTAGGCCTTAAAATCAGTGGATTAAGATGATAATTTGGCTAGCATTTGGAATCAGGTATGTCTCTAAATTTTCTTCCGTAGACCATGAACTTGTAGTTTGCTTTTGCTTTTAAACGTGGAATGGGGGGCAAGTTTATGTTTAGAAAATAAAGCATTGTGTTTGAACTTTTTAATTCTGTACCCATGCTAAGGAGTATCTATACTGAGGTTTGGTCATTTCTTTGGGCTGCAGATGCACTTGGAAGTAAAAATAAAATTGATGTATAGCGGGATTTAAATATTCTAATGTTGCAAAAATTTTAGCTAAATGTTTACAACGCATAGTTGCCTAAGGCCTGGTCTATTAATGGCTCCATCTCTTCAGCTGACTCTTGTTTTTCCTTATTGTTTTTAATGTTTCAGGGTGGTTTTCATGTTGTGGGGATGTCATTTGAACTTCATGGAATTTTTAACTTTCCCTCAACCTATCCAGAGTCTTGGAGATTTATGGTGTGCGCATATGGTGTTTGACAGAAATTATTCGGAAAATTGCAGTAGGTGTGATTTCAATAGAGCTTCTTCGCATCTGCAGCCACCTGGGAGGAGCTATAGGTATCTTGATATCTTCCTTGAGTTCCTCATGGAAGTTGGCATAATTGGCTACCGGAAGTCCTCGTAGATGTTTCACCTGCTTAATCCAGGGTGTGATTATTAAAAGCCAAGTTGTGCGTAAATAGTGTTTGATTATTTAAAACCATGTTGTGCGCAAATAGTTTGTTGTTAATTGGTGTATTCACCAAGATTTGGCTGATCTACCTACTGTACATAAGAATACTTTCACTAATGGAAGTTTAACCAATTTGTTCCTGGACTGGTGCCTGATAGGATGAATTACGGTATGACCCGTATTCTCTATATGACTATATTTTCCTCCTGCATTTGCCTGAGTGGGTCTCGGCTATCACCGACCTTCACCCATTGGGCTGACTCTCTGGGTCTGCTCGAAAGCTGGCGGCCCAGCTAGCAGTAAAGCGTCAGGCCAGTGGATAGGAATTTTCCTGGAACGTTGGTTGAAACTTACCACGAAAAGTCCAAAACATTCAAACTTTGGTTTCATATTACGTCATTGGAGAATTACCTAAATCCATGTCCTTATGAACCTTATCCATTCATCAATAATATTCATACCGACAGGGGCTTGCAAATTTTTTTTTATTTTAATGTGACTAACAATTTTTCAAATATTTTAATAGTCCCACAGAAATTGAATGTGCATAAAAGAAGGACCCAACAGCTGCAACAGCAATTAGGGAGTGAGTCAGCACTACACAACACTTTCTAACTTCATCTGGTTTTCCCGGCAAAACAAGCAACTGCTTTACTGCTGCGCCACCAGATCCCAACACTAAATAAGGCTCTATATATGCAAACCCACGAGCTCATCTTCGTGGCTTCTCCAGAAAAAAGGTCACTTACTCAACTTTTCTCTAATTTTAATTTCACTCGCGTTAAAACGTTGGAAGAACATACCTTCGGGTCATATAACTTGTAATTTTGGTATGGGTGTTTCCCGCAATTGGGTTATGTTTTTGCGTGGATTGTTTCTTCTCCTCCTTATCTCTCGTAGCTCTGGAGCTGAAGTTGTTACAATTGATGTTCGAGCTGCTAAGAATCTGCTTGAATCTGGCTACGGCTATCTTGATGTTAGGTACTCCTGAGGTTTCTATTTCCTAATTCTGATGCTTGTCTTTTCTTTTTATTTTGAATCTTTATTTCGAAACTTTGTGTTTGCCTTAAAATTCTAGGACGGTAGAAGAATTCAAGAAAGGTCATGTGGATGCAGCAAAAATCTTCAACATTCCTTACATGTTCGACACCCCAGAAGGTATATAATAATTATTTTATTTTTTTATAATTTTAGCTTCTAATTACAATGAAATGAACCATTCCCTTTTAATACTTTAGTTATGAAAAAAATAATTTGGTGTTGCGTTATAGGTAGAGTGAAAAATCCAAATTTCTTGAAGGAGGTTGCATCTCTTTGCAAGGAGGAGGACCGTTTTGTAGTGGTAATTAATTGATCATGTTCATAAATAAATCAATTATCGAAAAGTTAATTTTTGTTTTGATTTGGTGTAAGTATTAAATCTGTACAGGGCTGTCAAAGTGGAGTTAGATCTCTTCATGCAACAGCTGATCTTCTTGGCGCTGTAAGTTTTCATCTTTGCTTTCAATTTTCACTAAGAAAGCTAATAATTAGTTGAAAACTTGAAATTAGAATAAAGATGAGAGAGAGAGGAAATTTAACTGTCTTTGTACAATTGACAAAATGATCCCAGGGCTTTAAGCATATGAGCAACATGGGAGGTGGGCATTTGGCTTGGGTTCAGAACGGATTAAAGGTGAAGGCGGATGAAAAACCAGCAGATCATCAATCTGACCTCTGATTAATTATGACTTGCCATTATTATCACCATCTATTACGTACAGTAATAATGTCAAGAAAGTGAACTTATTATGGCGCCAACGTATTTAGTAATTTGTACAATATATTTTTTTTGGATTCATTTGTTGCAGAAAATTATGGGAATTTAATTAAAGTTATGCTTCTTTTTTTTTTTAATATATATACATGTATGGGTATGGTTGGTGAGCTAAAAAATTGTAGTCACACAGATTAATAAGTGAAAATGGTCCATCAATTCAATATTTCTCTTTAACTGCATGGAAAGATACTCCATAAATGTTCTATTATATTAATCATGTTACTTTCGTTTTAGTTGCTGTTGATTAATTAAAGTACAGTCCAACAACTTTCGTAATGCTGCAAAAGGGCATGCTTCTAAGAGGATTCACAAATCATAATTTCTTTTTCACGAGACGAAAATTAAAAGACAGAAACACGTTGTTGACTGTCCCGAAACATGAAATCTGCAAATCCCAACTGGCGAAGATCTTGTTTACCGGGCCCCCCGTGCTCAACTGCTTTGAAAGTTGTATGTTGTAACAACTCATGCGTGCCCTCGTAAATTAGCACAACAAAAGCCCACCATCCATCACATTGACTGCCATTAATGGCCTGAAATGTTTTGTTCATAAATCAGAATCAGTCAAAAGAAAAGAGTTATTTTATTTCATTGGGTATGCGTTTTAAAGGCCACTGGTTGGTTGTAGACATTCAATGTTATGTTTATGCCCAGAAGCTCGAGTCCTTACTGTCTTTTGGTAGAGAAATGAAGAAAGAAACAGTAAGAGAAGGAGCTTCATTGGCTGACACCCCTACTTGGGCTGTTGCTACTGTCATCACTGTTATGATCATTTTTGGGTTCTTTGTTCATGCTTGTTTGAAACATTTTGGCAAGGTAAAACTGATAGCTTTTTCTTTTAATTTCTTTAACCCTTTCCTTCATTACATGCTGTCTTAAATCTGATGGAAAGTGAATGTTTGTTTCGATAGTGGTTGGAAAGGACTAAGAGAAAATCTTTACTTGCTGCTCTTGAGAAGATCAAAGATGGTAAGAGAATTTAATCTTCAGATATGGATTTTTTCAATTAATATATTGACGTACGTGTAATTGTGATTTCCACTTTTGATCATCTTATAAAATTTTGGTTATTTATATGCAGAGATGATGCTCTTTGGCGTTTTATCTTTGTTGATGGGCCATTGGATTGTATTTGTGGCCAAAATTTGTGTCAAATCATCAGCCCTAAGCAGCAGATTCTATCCATGTGCGTCCAAGGCTGACTTGATATCAGTAGCTCATACTCTTGTTTCAAGATCAAATTTTTTGAATACCTCACTTGATGGAGAGCAGGAGCAAACCAGGCACAGGTCGAGCTATTACTGTCCTGAGGTATCCGTTCATGATAATGAAGTTCATATTACTACTGTAACCTTCAATGCTTTCCTAATTGAATGTATTAAGTGATGCCGATCATTATTTATTTTTCCAAACCATTTACTGTTTACTATATCTATATGGACTTTCTTGAAATTTTTGATTGTTTTGCAGGGCCAAGAATCTTTTGCTTCACATGAAAGTCTTGAGCAGCTTCATCGTTTTGTATTTGTTCTTGGTGTTACGCATGTTTCTTACAGCTTTGTTGCCATTGCCTTGGCCATGATAAAGGTCGGAGCACTTCTGCATTGTCAATGTGCTTTTTAGAGCTTAATATTTTCCAGGATGTCTCATTTTATATTTGCAGATCTATAGCTGGAGAATATGGGAAAACCAAGCTATGACCATGGCTATTCAGAGTCAACAAGGTGCAAATTTTTCAAGCCAATAAATGAAGGTTTTGTCTGTGTGTTTTTAGTTATTTTGTCCTGTCCATTACTTGCTTTTTGTCATGCTAGATGCTCTCAAAGGACAAATTTTCCTTTTTGTAATAATATTTTAAATCTAGAGTCTTCGGAAGCTGCATCAAGCGACAGGAAGATGAAGCGACTATCTACCTTTATTTTTCACCGCACATCCCATCCATGGAGCCAGCACAAAGTTCTGGTTTGGCTGGTATTCTTACATGCTCGAAATCATATCCTTTTTATCTGGTTCATGTGCTATGTGGTGATATTTCTTATTATCATGCTTGAGAAACAGATTCTTAAGTATTAATTTAATTAATTTACCCAAACCAGATAAATCTCGCTGAACCAATATTTGTATCTTCTTGTCAAACCTAGTTGCTCAAATCAGCCTTTGGCTGAATATAATTGAATTTAAAAAAAGACAAATTGTTCAATAGTTGCTTGGGTTATATCTTATAGTACAGTTACTGTAATGTACAGATGGAAAAAATTATTTACATGTGTACTTGGTGCATACTTTGTGTGTTTGTGAAGAAGGTGGCTAATGGTTATACAGACTAGAGGAGGACTCACTGATAAATAAATGATGTTGAAGATCTATTCAAATTAGATGTTAAGGACCTTTGTGATGTCTTTGTTGGCGCATCACTAAAGTTGTTGATGTTCAAGTTAAAAATCTGATCTCAAATGACTTGATTAAATGATTAGTCCTTCATTTTGCATCATTTCTTTGAACTATTAAATACAGTGTTTGGTAGTTCAGGATACTGATCATGTATTGAGGAGAGGAAAAATACATGTTTCATTGGGAAAACCCATAACGTTAGAGCACTAAATCCCCGTCACCTGAATGTATGTGGCATTAAATCCTTAATGCCATAGATACTAAAACTATAACCGGGGCTTGATTCTTGCAACAACGAATTTCAGTTCTAATCCTTCACTGTCATTCTCTTCTTTTAGTTGCATGACTATGGGCCAACGATTAGTTTAACATGCAGCCTTTTAATCTCCAATTGTAAATTTGCAGCTTTGCTTCAGTCGGCAATTTTGGAGTTCTATAAATCGAGCTGATTACATGGCTCTGCGCTTGGGCTTTATCACTGTAAGTTTTATCAAGTTATATCTTTTGATCACCGGTTCTGGTGGATCTTCAGTACTCTCTTAGTATATATGCTACTCATAAGCTTAATTGGGGAAGGGTATTGCTGTTGAACCATGTAGATGACACAAGGAAATTTTTGAATTTTGAAGAGTGAATAGTGTGCTTGTCTGTGAGCTTTAAATTTTGCCATTAATAGTCGTCACGGCAACCGAAAACAAAATTACAATATACCTTCATTTGCTTCACTTGTTTTTGTTTTTCATTTGTCTTCAGTCGCCGTCTTGCAAATAAAATTTGTCTGAGAAGATAAATAATTTGAATAGCTAATAACTATCTCACAGCTGTCTTTTATATTTTCCTTTCTGGATTTGTAGACTCATCAACTTCCTTTGACATATGATTTCCATAAGTATATGCATCGAAGCATGGAGGAAGAATTCCGTGATATTGTTGGCATTAGGTAATAATTATTACTCTGATTTGCATGCCTGTTCTCTTTTCTTTCTTCTTTTTCTAAATTCATTCTTTTTAATTTGGTATTTTTTTTCGTTATAATCGATTTGATTTATTTCTGAGGCTTATTTTGCAGCGTGCCACTCTGGATTTATGCAATTGGTTGCATTCTTCTGAATTTCCACGGTAATTTTCTGTGTTTTCAAAAGCTAATAATTGATGAGCAAACACCGTTCTAGTGACTTGCATGTCATTATTTTCTAGTGTCATATCTGTGGGAAGTAGGCCACTTGAATGAATTTTCATTTGAATATCTGGTCATCCAAAAGAAATTTAATAGTGTTCAACAAAACTTTTGGATGTCCTCAAGAACAGAACAGAAAAATTATACGTCGTTTTGCAATATCAGTTTCTCATTCAATCAGTTAGTACAATTGCAAAATTTTGCTTGTTAAGCGTTTGCATTATCCTACTAAATCATGTAATGGCTCAATTCAAGTGGCTGCAATTTAGAGAGTAGCATGTAAGCTTACACATTGATTCAGTTTTCTTAGGAAATCTTTGCATCTTTTTAGCATTGAATTAATTTGCAAGGTTTTCCACCTTTATTCCCAAACTAATTTTAGAGTATGGATTCTGTGATTTTCATCTAGGAACTAATGCTTACCTTTGGCTTTCATTCATTCCAGCCATTGTAAGTCATCACCATTTCTTCTCTTTTGGCTTTCCAAAACGTTAATAGCACTCAACTTTACTAATCTCCCTTGCTCTCTATCTCTCTCTCTCTGCTGCATTTTCTTATCGTGTTTTGTGTACATTGGAGTTAATACTGCTGATTGGTACAAAATTACACCGGGTGGTGGTAAAGTTAGCTGTTGAAATCATGGATAAATGTCCATGGGAGGGATATCATCAGTTTAATCTGAGGGATGATCTCTTCTGGTTTGGCAAGCCCAAGCTTCTTTTGCATTTGATACAACTAATATCATTCCAGGTGAGTTAGGCCATCTTTATTGCCTTGATATTTTAATTATGAATTTTCCCGGTTTTTAGAAAGATTAATTTTTTAAATGGATGTGCTTGCTTTTGATTTTGCAGAATGCATTAGAAATGGCAACATTCCTTTGGTCCCTGGTAAGGTTTTGGTTGCTTCGCTCATTGTAAAATGCCAATTCTTCCAAAAGTAGACGCTTATTTTATTTGTTTTGAGTTCTCTATGACTTTCTTTATGCTTTGAGGATAATATTTTGTTGGACATTCAAGGAGAAACACATTATTACAACCAGCTAGATTTCTCCAATGCTAAAACTGATGTATCTAGTAATTAATGCTTACATGAAGATGAAGGTGATTCTGATTTTTGTTTCCAGTGGGAAATCAAGGAACCTTCTTGTTTCATGGAAAATCGTAGCTTTGTTGTTATCCGCTTGACATTTGGGTACATCGTTCTTGCACCTTTTCATTGTTTATGAGCCAAATATTTTATGGGTATGGCTATGCCAAGTGATATTAATTTGTCGCCCATTGTATATGCAGAACTGTGACGCAGTGCTGGTGTAGCTTCATCACATTTCCACTCTACGTCATCATTACACAGGTATATTAACATATTATATATCTAAATAGCTTTGCTTCTTCAACCCAGAACGTAGGTGTCTATCTCTGTATGGCTCTCGATCGATCGCATACTGATACTGGCTTTCGTTCTTGCAGATGGGATCAAGGTTGAAGAGGTCTGTAGTTTCTGAAAATGTAAGAATATCACTGGGTAATTGGAAAAAAAGAGTGCGGGCAAAGCAAAGTGCATCCGTTGGACTCCTTAGTGCAGCATCAAACTCATCCTCGGATTCTTTGATTGACAACACGAACAAAATGGATGATTTCAGATCAGGTGCAGGCAGCATCAGCATGGAAGGAAGCTCCTCCATAGTTAAAGATCCATCGATCCTGAACCAAGACACCTCCGCATCCGAGCATTCACTTCACTCCAGCCATTCAAGTGACACTGACCATGATGATCATGATGACCTGATTGATATTGAATAAGATGACATAATGATTGGACACATGAATCGATTGGTTGTACTTGTATAATAAGAAGAAAAAGGATCCATCGGTTGTTTACTTGTCTTCAACTTTTAACTTTCGAATTACTTTTATTCATTATAAATTATTAAATCTAACATAATTTTATAGAAAAGACACAAAATCCAAATGAGAATTTGAGATGATAGATAATCTGCTGTCATAGTACAGTATATATTATAGACTATAGAGCTACCAGGCTTTTGGCCTAGGGGTTAGAGCTGCTGTCCTTAGAATACGAAGGTAGTAGTTCGAACTCCATAAACGTATTGTGGAGTAATTTTTTATTAATTAAAAATTAAGTGGAGGTAGTTTTTTTCCTCGCGAAACATGAGTAATAAATATTTTTTAAATATTAGTGAGGGTTAAAATCTATATAGTGCTTAATGAAAATTAATGTAAACTAATTTTAGTCATAATCTAATTTATAAATATCAGTTATAATCTCATAAATATAAGTTATAAATATAAGCAATCGTTTCGTGTAATATATATATATATATATATATATATATATATATATATATATTATAGACCATAGAGAATTAGATGTTCAAACTTCAAAATATGCATCCTCCTCCATAACTCATTCCTCGTTTATAATTTTATTTCGAACGTGGCATCATGTAACCGGCTTTAAAACAAATTCCAGTACCCTCTCAAAAAAATTCCTGTGCTTGCCCATTATAGCCAATAATAATCTGACACGCTACCTAATGTAGTAATCTCGGGCGCAGGAAAGCACCACGATAACTGCCCAGCGGCTAAACTTAAAACTTCTTACTTTTTCCTTTTTGTGTTTTTTTATTTTTTTACTGAGAAGCTTAAAACTTGTTACTTGAATCTTCTTTAACGACACTGTTCTTATTCTTTCCCGAGCATCGGCATTTGTTCTGTTTCTGATCTCAAACAATAGATAGCCATGGTTCTGGAGGTAAGCAATAAAATGTTTATTTAGGTTTTCTTCTTTCTCTTTTTCGTTCTCGTTGTAATTTCAAAGTATTCATTTTATTAATCACTGAAATCTAAAAAAAATGTAAAAATTAAAAAAAATGCAGGCAACGATGATCTGTATTGATAATTCTGAGTGGATGCGTAACGGCGATTACGCTCCCAGTAGATTCCAAGCTCAAACTGAAGCTGTTAATCTTATTTGCGGAGCCAAAACTCAGGTTTCTTTATTTCTATTTTTTTCCCTTTTTCCTTTCTAAATAATTTTTTTTATCTTTCCTCTATTTCTTATTTAATCAAGAAACTTAGATTAAGTGGTTATATGTATTGTTTCTTTTACATGCTTAACTGAAAGGTTCCCCCCCCCCACCGGGGCGCAAATAATTGCTGGTTTGTCTTTTTAGGGTTTATTTAAAACGAGTTTCTTTGTGTAAACAGTTAAATCCTGAGAATACAGTAGGAGTTATGACAATGGCAGGGAAAGGGGTTCGTGTTTTGGTCACTCCTACTAGTGATCTTGGCAAGATCTTAGCTTGCATGCACGGTTAGTTATCTTTCTTGCTTTCACACCTCTTTGTTCAAGATCAAGTGTATGTTTGGGATTGAGGTCCGCTGTTGCTGTGGGAATGAAGAATGCAATCAGTAGTTGTCAAGAATGAGTGGTTTTGTTGTGCATTCAAAGTGCTAAGCAGAAGTGCATCAGTTACAAACATCAGTACTTGTATTGATTTATGTTGCTGGATGCAGGTTTAGAAATAGGTGGTGAGATGAATCTTGCTGCTGGGATCCAGGTGGCTCAATTGGCTCTAAAGCATCGCCAAAACAAAAAGCAGCAACAAAGGATTATTGTCTTTGTTGGAAGGTGGGTTTGAATTAGGTACTTTATGCATTTTTATTCTATTATTTTGTTGTTTATCTTGTGTTATGATTGTGTGTGTTTGCAGTCCCATCAAGCATGAAAAGAAAGTACTGGAGATGATTGGCAGGAAGTTGAAAAAGAATAGTGTAGCACTTGACATTGTCAACTTTGGTGAAGACGATGAGGGGAATACGGAGAAGCTTGAAGCACTTCTTGCTGCTGTGAACAACAATGACAGTAGCCATCTTGTTCACGTTCCTCCTGGTCCAAATGCCCTTTCTGATGTGCTTCTTAGGTAATATACTCTGCTTTAGTTTTCTTCATTTCTTTTGACTGTTAGTGGTTTACTTTCGTATGATATTCTGATTTGAGTTAAAAATTTCCTCTCTCATGTCAGTACACCCATCTTCACTGGGGATGGTGAGGGTGGGAGTGGTTTTGCGGCAGCTGCAGCTGCAGCTGCAGCCGGTGGTGCTTCTGGTTATGAATTTGGGGTGGACCCCAACCTAGATCCTGAACTGGCCCTTGCTCTTAGAGTTTCAATGGAAGAGGAGAGAGCCAGACAAGAAGCAGCAGCTAAGAGAGCAGCAGAGGAAGCAGCTAAAAAGGAAAAAGAAGGGGAACCACAATCTAGCTCACAGGATGTAACTATGACTGATCAAGACGGTGTTCCAGCTTCTGAAGCTGATGATAAGAAGAAGACTGCGAAGGTTTGTGCTATTTATTGCATTTCACCTTGATATTTGCCTCCTTAAATTATTCATTATCAACAGAAATTATTCAGTAATTTAAGCTTGAAAATTTGGAACAGCATGACGATGGTTTGCTACAGCAGGCCATTGCAATGTCATTGACTCCTAGATATCCCCCTGGGCAAGATACAAATATGTCAGAGGTGGCTGAAGATGATCCAGAGTTGGCGTTAGGTGAGAGTCCTTGTGCTCAGCAGTTTTGTTTTCTTTCGCTGTTTGGCATTGTTGTATGCTTGTATATACCATATACCTCATCTTGATGATAAGTGCACAAAGTGAATTATTATGCTATTCTTGGAGAACATACTGGCTGACTGACATTTTCACATTATCTTTCCTCTGCATTTCTGTCTAATAGGAATTCTATTTGATTGTGAAGTATTATGCTATTCTTTTGGGTCGATGGTGTTTTGCATTAATAGACACGTGGAAAAAATTGATAGTGTTCCAGTTCAGCATTCTATAATTAAATAGACAATAGGAAAAAATTGGAAAAAACTGAACTAACTTTGGCATTAAATGATTGATACTTTCCCCATATCTGTTAAATGTAGCTCTGCAATTATCCATGCAAGATGGCACGAAAGATGCACCAAGCCAGAGTGATATGAGCCAGTTGTTGGCTGACCAGGCTTTTGTGTCCTCCATCCTTGCATCGGTATGTCTGCTAAAGTTGCAATTATTATTCCCCCACCCCTGAGTGAGAAACATAGGTATCTCATGATATGTTCTTTCATTGCATGTAATAATTAATAAATTTTTCCTTCCCCAGCTTCCTGGGGTTGATCCAGAAGATCCTTCTGTTAAAGATGTGCTTACTTCCATGCAAAACCAGTCTGAGGTGAGTTCATTAGACTTGGTAGGATGAATAGACAGATCTCTATTTATTAAAAATTTGATAGTAACATATAAGCTAAAGTACCAAATGAATATTGGGTTAGTGTGTCTATGTTTATTTCTGTTTGATTGTGGAGTTTTCAATAAATTTTGGTGTTAGTTTTTTTATTCTTATGCAAAGTGAATGCGTCTGATGAATGTTTTCGATACCCGGTTGTACTGTGTATGCTTTTTAGCCCCAAGAGAAGAAGGATGAAGATAAGGCGTCAAAAGAGGAGGAGAAGAAATAATTCTCTGTAGTTGCTTTTTAATATCAGGTTTGGACTTCTGAATTCACCCAGTTCATGATCTGTATCAGCTTCTGGGGTACAAGATGTTTCAAATTTGATAAATTCTTGTAAATTTCTTACTTTTTGGGATCTCCAGGTTACTAATATTTGTGATCATGATCACTGTAGTAATTATTGTATGAAATTTTTATCGCAAGTCATTAACCTCTTCATTGTGGCCAATGAACGGTGCATATTGTGATTTTCAATTGTATTTGAAAGAGCTTCAGTGGAACCACTAGTTTATTAATGGCGAATTTATGATTTGTACTCCGAATGTATCAACACTAATACAGGGTTACTTTAGAACTGTGTTTCTCTGGTTATATATATTATCGTTCATATTTACTTGTCTCGAGGTTGAGCCCTTGCTTGTGGGAATACATTTGAAACGCTTATTCAGAGACAAATGTCGTGATTTTGTGGCGATTAAGACAAAGAGATTGTTTTTCTTATGGGCTCCAAAGCTGATTCAAAAATAAACTTTGACATACTTCTTTAGGGAAACAGCTATAGATAAATGATAAAAAGGAGGGAAAAAGCGTTTCTGTAGAAGCATGAAGCTTGTTAATTGATTACCATGGCATGATGATTTTTATGGAAACATCAAATAGTAAGGACACGCACGCAGAACCAGAAAACAGGGAGTTAACAATGCAATGTAAAAATGCTAACGACTCCTAGAGGAGCAGCCAAATGATCAAGTCGTAGTATTGACAATTTCCAAAGTGCTTTTGCTTGCATTCTTATTATGTTTAGTGCTTGCCGGCTCCAATTAGGTTTCCAGCTTAGTATTCGGCCCTTTATTGCAATTATTTTATTTTTGAGAGATCCTTTATTGCTATTTTTAACAAAACTAGTTTCTGTTAAGATTACATAATCTGAGATGAACCTATTTTATAACCAGTTAATAAAACAGCAAGGTGTTCAACTGGGTTAAGTTAGCTTTTAAACAGCATGGTAATTGAGATACGCTTTTAATATGCAGGGGACCCTTTCTTCCTTGTTTGGTTAATTATTTAAGAAGTATTTAATACTCCAAACTATAAATTTTGTACATTACAAGAATAGTCAAAAAGGGGTAAATAAATCCATAGGGTAATTGCTCATCAATTATACTAACAACTTTCATGAGCTGTCACCATTTCTCAGTTGTCCTCATCTTTTAACCAAACATAGCCTTATGTTTATGTGTTTGGAGAGTTTCAAATCAAGTGTATAATATTATCACTCTAATGTCCACAAAACACCCCAGCCTATCACAGCAAGCTTTAGTGTCGTCGCTAGTCCTTCCCTTCTCCAACGATTATGTGATGTGGGTCCACAAACCGTTACAATAGCACTAACCTACAAGTTACTGCCTCCTTCTTACATATTAAACAAATTGTCAGTGTTAGATCAATATTATATACCATGCAAAAGTGTATCAAACGGTCAGGAAACACGCTTACAATAAACGCGAATCACCGTGAAACTGTACTTTTAAATTTTGTTAATATGCGGGTATGGGCTCCATTATCATTATTAATATAAGAAACTAGCCATACAAGTCCAAATCCTTAGTTTGCACCGGCCACCATATGCTGTCTGTAGTGAAGTACGATGCCAATTAATTGTCCACATTCAAGCTAGCTAGCCTAGGTAACTTTCCAAGTACTGGCTTTGACATTATATATATGTAAGTATGTGTATATGTTGATGAAGAGAAGAGGTATAGATAGCTAGACTCGCATCTGGGTTGTGTGAAAATGGAAGAGCTGAAGAGTTTGGCTTCTGTATTGCTCTGTGTGTTGTGTTTGTGTTTGGCAGTTGTTAATGGTAGCGATTACGTGGAGTACAATACTGGAGCCGGCGTCGTGGCGGGCAAAGTGAATGTTCATTTGGTTGCACATTCACATGATGATGTTGGATGGTTGAAGACAATTGACCAATACTATGTTGGATCAAATAATAGCATTCAGGTATTAACTGTATATACAACTTGTTATTGACCAGTTTGATTTTGTTATCTCATGATTTTCCTCTGTTTTATCTGTACTACTATTGTTTTTGGTGTAGAGTGCTTGTGTGGAGAATGTGTTGGACTCAGTCGTCGAAGCTTTGCGTCGGGATCCAAATAGAAAATTTGTGTTTGCTGAAATGGTAATTAATTAAATTCCCTTGATTCCTTGTTTTGCAGTGGTTAACGTTGGATTATTGGATTGTTGTATTGCATATATTCTTTTTCTTAATTGCTACGTACGGATGAGTTGCTTATCTGCAACTTTATTGAAGTTGAACATAAGGTAGGTTTCAAATATTTACAAGTGAATCTTCTTTGAACCATAATGAGTTTTTACATATATCAGTTAATTAACACTTTGCTGGTAATCTTTACCTTTCATAATTTATACGATTGTTTCATTAAAAGGGATGGATAAATGGCAATACTAGTTGGTAGTTACATTTCTAATAGATTAGACAATTTTAATGCTTTTTTTAATGTGTGTGTGTGCATTTATTTGCCTCCATTGCCTATCCCTTACTGCTCTTCAATAATTGTATCTTTCTTTTTCGTCATATGATAAAATTTGATACAAATGACAGGCATTTTTCCATCGATGGTGGGTAAGGCAAAGTCCTGAAATACAAGAACAAGTGAGAAAACTTGTTGATGCCGGCCAATTGGAATTCGTGTATGCAGTTATCAACAGCTACAATTTTTTTATTTGTTTTTGGAATTTATGACAAATCCCTTTGTGTCTATCTGCAGAAATGGAGGTTGGTGCATGCATGATGAAGCCACAACCCATTACATAGACATGATAGACCAAACAACTCTTGGTCATCGTTTGATTAAGGAGCAATTTAACAAAACTCCTAAAGCTGGATGGCAAATTGATCCATTTGGACACTCAGCTGTGCAAGCTTACCTACTTGGTGTTGAGGTAAATAGTTTTATTTGTAAGATTCCCTTTTAAAAAATTTTTTTTCCACTCTTTATAACAAGTGATGTGTATTGTTTAACTAAATGTCATGACAGAATTGTATGCTTAAGGTCATCATTTGAGAGTTTCAGTTTCCATTTATGAATTATGCCGAAGGTGATATGTTTTAATCGATTAAAAGCTTTTACTGGCAGCTTGGTTTCGATTCTGTACATTTTGCCAGAATTGATTATCAGGACAGAGCAAAGCGCAAGGAAGACAAATCACTTGAAGTTATATGGCGTGGGTCCAAGACTTTTGGTTCTTCGTCTCAGGTTGGAAACTGTGACTTCTGTTACCAGTTTCCATCTTTTTTTCTTTTCGAGTTTTCTCATGTTCACTTTAAGCTGTCTGTGTTCTTTTGCAGATTTTTACCAATGCCTTTCCCGTGCATTATAGCCCTCCAAATGGTTTCCATTTTGAATTAACTGATGATTTTGAGCCTGTTCAGGTACTAATTTTCTGCTAGAGTTACTCTTCTAAAAGGTTGTTTGAGGGTTTTTTTTTTTTTTTTCATCGTAGCTCCTGTATATTATGACTGCAGGACAATCCACTTCTAGATGGCTACAATGTTGAACAGCGGGTTAATGACTTTATTGATGCTGCTTTAACCCAAGTAAAATTTCTTCTTCTATTCCTCTCATTGTTTGAACACCGATATTTAAGCATGCCATGTCATAATCTGTAGGCAAATGTCACAAGGGATAACCATATTATGTGGACAATGGGTGATGATTTCCAGTACCAATATGCGGAGTCTTGGTTCAAGCAGATGGACAAACTGATTCACTACGTTAACAAGGTAGAGTTCATGAGAAGTGTGATTTTATCAATTTGCTGTGATTTTCATGCTTTATCCTTGACAATGTTGTTGTCAAACACTAGCCCTGAAGAATGATAACTCCCCTGAGACTCTTCTCTATCAATCATCTGTAGTTTGAGTTTTAATTTCCACCATCCATTTTCAGTCGTCCTATATATATTGCTTAGTATAGTTTATGTAATTTCTCAGGGTGGTCGAGTGAATGCATTATATTCTACACCATCTCTCTACACTGAAGCAAAAAATGCAGCAAATAGACCGTGGCCTCTGAAAACTGATGATTACTTCCCGTGAGCATAACTAGTGCCATCATTTATTCGCTTTCCTTTTGTTGATGAAAGCATTTTTTCCCCTCAAAATAATCTATTTTAAGCATATGATTGTCCGATGTATAATTGCTGGCAGCTATGCAGATAGACCAAATGCTTATTGGACAGGCTACTTTACTAGTCGGCCCGCATTGAAGGGATATGTTCGGGTGCTGAGTGGATTTTACTTGGTATGTGTTTTGGCACGAGATTGGGGGAAACTCTTCTCCTCCTGTCTTTAACCTAGGTTATTATGTGGTCTTTTCATGTTTATAATAAAACAGATTCTTTGTATCTGAAGTTTTTCATCATTTTTTGGATTTTTCTGAATAAATAGGCAGCAAGACAACTAGAATTCCTGGCCGGAAAGAAAACACCCGGTCCCACCACTTCTGCTTTGGGGGATGCGTTGGGAATTGCTCAGCACCATGATGCTATCAGTGGTACTGCCAAACAACACACAACAAACGACTATGCTAAACGCCTGGCGATTGGAGCCTCTCAGGTGGGTTGACTTCCCTCTGAATTTGACCTTTTAGCTTTAAGCTTCGCCTCTTTCAACATATTTCCTCATGTATGCCGAACTTGTTATTAACTTTTTATTGCTACCACTTTTTACAGGCTGAAGTTGTTTTTAGTTCTTCTCTATCATGCCTTGCTAGTAAGAAGTCAGGAGATCAATGTACAAAGCCAGCTTCCACATTTAGTCAGGTAAGATTTTGATTTATAAAGAGATACAAAAATCAATTTATTAAGAAACTATAGATATTGATTTTTCCAACTTCATAATTTCGTATTTTTCTTGGATGGTATTTATATGCATTCATCCTGTCTTGTGTTATGACTTTCCTAAAAAATCATATAAAGGCTGTGAGGTTGCTATGCTGCCTGAAAGTTACGTGATTCATAGTATTTTCAGAAGATCATTTATTCCTTGCCTAAATGCTGCTATTCACTCTCCTCCGTTTTCTTCCTTTGTTTTATTGAACAGTGTTCATTACTAAATATCAGCTACTGCCCTCCTACAGAGGAAGGCATTCCAGAAGGGAAGAATTTGGTAACTTTTCACATTATCCTTTTTTTTTTCCCTTTTCCATTGTTCGTACGAGCATTTTTCATCTTCCATCAAATGGTTACTTTCAGGTTGTAGTGGCATATAATCCTCTTGGATGGAACCGAACTGACATAATTAGAATACCAGTGAGTATATGTTTGTGCTTTTTTTGTGGTATTTGGGAACAAGTGTGATTCTATTAATTATATTAGTGAGGACCTGATCAAATGCTTATTATTAGTACACCATATCAGATTTTAGTACCATGAGCTCTGTCTTTACCTTCTTCTTTTCCTATTAACATGCAAATAAAAATTACAATATTTTCCACAGTTGTCATTTTGAAATACAATACCTACAGTTGTGATTTTGAAATACAATGCCTACCAGGTTAATGATGCCAATCTTATTGTCAAAGACTCCTTGGGCAATGCTATCAATGTGCAATATGTACATTTGGATAATGTTACAAGCAACTTAAGAAAATTCTACACAGAGGCCTACTTGGGACAGTCATCAAAGCAAGTCCCTAGATATTGGCTTCTCTTTCAAGTAACTGTGCCACCACTAGGTTGGAACACTTACTTCATTTCCCGTGCATCTGGGAAAGGTACTTGTCTACTCCTTTGCCCCTGCGTTGCCTTAGGAGCGTACCAATGTTGAACATCATTTAACTTGTACATACTCTTTACTAAGTAGATTCTATAAATCATAAATATTTTTGTAGTTGATTCTATTATATTGTCTTTTGTTTATGCTCCACAATGCAGTGAAAGGAAGAAAGGGATTTTTCCTAGCGGCAGACAGTACACAGAATAAGACTGTTGAAGTTGGACCCGGAAATCTGAAGATGTCCTTTTCTCGAGCCACTGGACAGCTCAAACGGATGTATAATTCAAGAACAGGGGTAAGTTGTGCCTTGGTGGACCATACCAGGAATTGTTGATATCATCCACATACACATACTGTCACACAGATCTATATACCCATTTGCCAGTGCATATAGTAATATATGTATATGTAAAGAGGTGATAACATTTTACCAGGTTGATGTACCGATACAACAGAGCTTTCTCTGGTATGGTTCAAAGGTAGATAGTCAGGTAAGGTCTCGCTGTACCTTGGATTAGAATACCCAAATTCCATTGTGGTGCCAGTTGACATTCCAATTGTATACCCTCTCTTGCAGTCTTCGGGTGCCTACATTTTCCGGCCTAATGGGGCACAACCAAATATTGTTTCAAGATCAGTAAGAACATTATTTGTTTCACTTCCTATCTTGCCAGTCTCATTACACAGAAATGTAAATGTAGAAGAACAAATGAAAGTGAAAAATTAATAAGCTACTTCCATCCACGCTACAAAGCCTCATCCAAATTTGTGGAATTGCCTATGCAATTTCCATTAATATATCTTCTTTTGTTTCCCTATTATTTATCTTTGCACCTTTTTATCTCTTCCACTGTCTATTAGTTGTGCAAACGCTTGGTAATTACTTTGATCTTCCTTTATATCTATTAAAATATGTTAATTAATTTGCAGGTGCCCATTAGTATCATTCGTGGGCCACTGGTTGATGAAGTGCACCAACAATTTAATTCATGGATCTACCAGGTCATCAATCTTCCCGTTCAACACCCCCTTCTATCTATATCCATTAAGTGTATATGTATGTAATTGGTTAGGACTTTTAGAGTTTTTCCAAGTCCCTACACATACACACCAGGGAATATGAACATCAGTGTTCTGCATCAATACAGGATACGTGCTTTTCATCTAGAGGGTTAGTTATATAATCTGCAAGAAACTGAAAATAGAAACTTAGTATAGTTTCGGTGGCATATTATCATAAAAGCTGCTTTTTCTTCATGTTATGAAGATGCATAAATTTGAAATATTAGCTGCAAGGGATGCCATGATTTAAAAAAGAAAAAAAAGGCTTGGGTACTTTACGCAGCGATTGTAATTTACGATGATTTCCATGCAAAAGACCTATTTGAAATTAATATTAACTCTTTGTTTTCATATTTAAATTCATTATTTATGTTTGTGGTTGATTTCTTTTGCCTCCCACAAGTTGATTATTTGTTGATTTTGTTGTTTGTTAGGTCACACGACTTTACAAAGACAGAGAGCATGCTGAAGTAGAGTACACAGTGAGTCACATAACCTGGCTTTTGATACCTTTCTTCCATTATCTGACTTCTTTATCACATAGTTTAACTGTTTATCACATACCTTTCTTCCTCATTATGGTTAAATTTCTACTCAGTTTTGATAGTAATTAAGTGTGATCGTTCTAGACTCAAATATTATTGGTTCTGAAAATATTTCATTTTGAAGATTGGGCCAATTCCAACGGAAGATAGTGTTGGGAAAGAGGTAATATCACGGATGACGGCCAACATGGTCACAGAAAAGATCTTTTATACTGATTCGAATGGAAGGGACTTTCTAAAGCGGGTAACCTCAATTTATCATGTCCTCTTGATATCAATTACTCCATTTCTTAACTCGTTAATCTCTCTCTCACTTTTCAAAGAAGCATTAGAAATTTAGAATATTCGCAAAATAAACAATTGTTGCTCATCATGTCCATAGTGGATTAATATTAGATTTTATATTAGTAAGTGTGTGGAGTTTGTTGTGAGAGTCAGCTGTCTGGGAAAGATTTGTCGCTTTTCTTATAGCAGATTGGCAGCTGACTTAGTTAACCAAGACATATATTGGCTTTAAACACTATTCTTTGTGTTACTATTCTACAAGCAGCTTTTGATGAAAGTCTATCTGCTTTGTTCTTTTGTTTTGATAACTAAATTCATTATCTCTGCTAACCATGAGTTTCATTCTTCATAAAAAGTTAATTTATTGCTCATGTATTCTACTGTTGCTCAACTATTAACTTGAATATCTACCATGGCTCTTTGCAGGTCCGAGACTACAGAGCTGACTGGTCCCTCCAAGTTAATGAACCAGTAGCAGGGAACTACTATCCAGTACTATTCTTTTTACTAATCTGAACCACATTAAGTATGAATATATGTATGATCTAAATATTTGTGCATGCGAGTTTAGCATAAGAGTGTGTTATGGATGCACTAGGCCAGCTTATTACTTTCGACCACATCTGCCTGATACTGCAAAGCCTGACCAACAAAGAACACAAATCTATTTGACAATAGCAGGAATATTTGGCTCAGCCTTTAAATCTATTTGTCCACAGACACTCGTCACACAACAAATATTTTGTTCTGCATCTATCGTGTTAAAATAGGTTCATGAAGGATTATACTTGCAACAAAGAACACAAAAGTTCAATTGGTATGGATTATGTATTGGACTAATATATGCTCAAAAGGAAATGGTCATGCATGTGTTCAATTCAATTTATTGCTGTATAAAATTGCTGTACTGGCTTATATTTATAGTATTGCATGAATGAAGACAAACCTCCTTCCCACCCATGTGAATGGGGTTCTAATCCTAAACCTCTTGTACCACCCAAAGAGGTTTTACCAGTTGAACCAACTAGAGCCCTCATTGCTTTTCGAGTATTTCACTACAAATTATCAAGCCGAACATTCTCTTGGCAGGTTTGCAATCCCTGGAGGTATGCAAAGGGCCAAGTTATAGTGGCATTAGAACAGTGATTCTTCGCCAACTTGATAAATATACTCAGTAGTTTTTCTGATAATGATTCGAGAAACTTCAAAAAAAATCTATTTTGGGAAAATTAATATTCTTCCATGTGCATTTCCAGCTTAATCTCGGAATTTTCACCTCGGATAAGAAATATGAATTCTCAGTCTTAGTTGATCGAGCTACCGGAGGAGCCAGCATTAAAGATGGACAAGTAGAGATAATGCTTCACAGGTTCAATTTCCTTGTTATTCTATATTTCTGCATCGAGATCTTTTCTACATATTGCGATACATATGTACATGTAAAACTGTCTTTTCACTGTCTATGCACAAGGCGTATGCTTGCTGATGATGGCAGGGGAGTTGGAGAAGCCCTTGATGAAAGTGTTTGTGTTGGAGATAATTGTGAAGGACTAACGGTATAATATCATATAACAACTGTAGCTTATACTTAAAGAATTTTATACTCCTTCGATGCATCCTAGTCATTAGAAGAAATGCATACCATATGAGTTGTTAGATTCCAGGTCAGTCAGAGCAAATAAAATTCTCTTTTCCTGCTGTGTAATTAGTGTTGAACTTAGGCTATGGGCAAGATACAATTCAACAATTAGCATTAATGTTCTACTCAATTTTGGATTTTTACCTCATCTGAAAGTTATTTTTGTCCTTGCGTCAGGTTAGAGGAAATTATTATTTGAGCGTCAACCAACTAGGGGCTGGAGCACGCTGGCGGCGAACAACTGGCCAAGAAGTTTATTCACCACTTCTTTTAGCTTTCACACATGAGGTATGACTAGATTGTAGCCACTTTATTATCAACTTGTTACAGTTCTTAAACTGACTCGAGAATTTAATTATTCAGAAGTTAGAGACTTGGACAGAGTCTCATCTGACAAAATCAACCGCCATGGATCCAGACTACAGCTTGCCTCTCAATGTTGCTTTAATTACTCTTCAGGTAACAGCATCTTACTTCACTGTAGAATGAACTGATAAAATTTATCTGTATCTCAATCTAATTACTTATTGCAGGAGTTGGAGGATGGAAGTGCTCTTCTGCGACTGGCACATCTATACGAGGTAAAGTTAATACACCTGGCGCTCTTCATATTCCCACTAAAATTCACCAAATGAGACTTTTACTAGACGTATGACAACTAAAACTCAATAGAGCAATACAGACAAATGCACCAGTGGATGAATATATAAAAGTGTGAAACTATGAAGTCGTATAAATAAAGATTCACCTTGTAATTAAGTAGATTATGTACTTTTTGTTCCACGGGTAAGTTTTACACTATGAACACGGCTTAACTCCACTTCTCTTATGATTTTATGTGGTTAGGAGGGTGAAGATGCCGAGTATTCAACTCTAGCCAAAGTTGAACTGAAGAAAATGTTCAGGGACAAATCGGTATGTATCACTTCTTAGTAGTTACCAGTAGTGTTGATGCAATATATGTTTTGTGTTTAATGTCTGCAAACCGGCCTCTCTTTCCATCATTAGTGCACCAAAAAATAAATAAATAATGATAATGATGGCACTAAACGGCATTCTGGGTCGATTGGTATTTGAACTTTCAGATAAAGCAGCTGAAGGAAATGAGCTTATCAGCAAACCAGGAAAAATTGGAGATGAAGAAAATAACGTGGAAAGTTGAAGGAGAAAGTGGCAAAACACATTCCCCTGTTAGAGGTGGCCCTGTTGATACCTCAACTCTTGTTGTTGACCTTGGTCCTATGGAGATTCGCACTTTCTTATTGAAATTTTGATGAGGTTGTCTGTGTAATTAAACAATAAATATTTTTTTTTTAAAAAAAAGATGATAATAATTATAATAATAAGGGTCCGACTATTATAAGGTATAACACTATTTCGTAACCACACAATTAAAATTATAACATATTTTTTTTATTTATCATTTTGCGTATTTAGTTATGATTCGTGCTCTACCTTAAAACAATTTGAAGGTAATCATGGCCTAATAATAATATCTTTCAAATGGGGAAGTTTTTCCCACCCACGACTCATCAGCTTCTGTTTGATTTTTGACCGATGCACTTTTGAAACTAAATCAAAAAAAAAAATCTTTAAAAAAAATTGAAGGAAAGAAAATATTATAAATATAAAATAGATAGGGTTATTTTTTAATTTTTATATTTATGAGTGGATTTACAAAATCTATTCATTTTAAATCTTTTAGTGGGGTGGGTTATTATATTAAGTGCCTGTTTGGTATAGCTTACTTAATGACTATAAGTGTTTATTTAATCTCATAAGCTCTCTTCAAAATTTTTATTGTTGTTTGGTTGATTTTTTAGTAGAGTTTTTAAAGATAAAATAAGTTATTTTAGCTCTACTAGCAAAAACTCAAAATTTGGACTTTTGAGAGTAGAGGTTGAAAAACTTTTTTAAAATGTTAAAATATCTAAAATATCATTTATTTATTTCATAATATTATTTCATTTTTTTCATAACATAACTTTAAATAACTTGCCTATTAAAGTAATTTTATAATTTTTTTTATAAAAACTCTCATTAACAACCAAACAACTAAAATTCTTTTAGTAAAAGCTCTACTTATAAAAACTCTACTTCAATAAGTTTTATTTGGAAAAATATACCAAATAGAGCCTAAGGAGAGAAAAAACGAACATCTAATTAATGCATTAATCCAAAGAATTATTTAAAAAAAGAATTTCCAAAGAATTAAATTAATGGTGATGATATCTCCACTCAATACGGGGCCTTTATAGCATAATAATTATGTAAATTATTAGACTATCAAATTTATATCATTTATATGTAAAGGTGGTGAAAATATTAATTAGATTTTATTTAAAAAATTTAGATTATAAATTGTAAAATTAAATATCTAAATTATTAGATACAATAATTCATGTTTATTGGGATAATTTGGTTGTTTTATATCATAATAATAAAATAGTAAAATAAAATTTATATTAAAATTTATGATTAAATATGGTCAAAGAAAGTTAAGAAAAAATTAATAAAAAATTTTAATTGAATAACAGTATAAAATTTTTATTAATTTATAGTTTTATAAAAATATATATTTACTGTAATTATTTTTTAGCAGCATCGTAAATTTATAAAAATAGTCGGTGGAAATATTCGACCCTTAAATTAAATAATTGTTAACGGTACAAGCGCGGGAATTTTCCCAAGACAGTTAAAACCGTCACGTCTTTCGAAAACGCGGACTCTCGGTATCCCGCCACGCGTCCCTTACTCCATCGCCGTCGTGTTTGTCAACAACCATCAACGGCAAAACCTGTTTGCTCTCTCATTCACATCATAGCCAGTCCAAATTCAGAAAGCGAAACGATGTCGTATCAACGACCAATCCCTAACCCTAATCACACCAAAAAGCAACCCTCCCTTTACCCTCAAGTGATTGATTCGAACCCCGAAGCTCCGATCAATTATCAATGCCAATCACCACCATCGTCATCACAATCACCACCATCCAATCTCTACCCGTCGCTCGACATGCGTGATTTAACAGAAAACCTGTTCCCGGAAACCGCAGCAACTGGTAACACCGAACCCTCGGCGCCACCGCAAGCTGACGAGGAAACTCTAATTAGAGTCCCCGGTGCAATCCTTCACCTCATTGATCAATCCTACAGCGTGGAGCTCGCGTGCAGCGATTTCAGGATCATTCGCCTAATTCAAGACGGAAATGTAGTTGCAGTTCTTGCTTCCGTCGGTGACGAGATCCAGTGGCCGTTAACTAAAGATATAGCCGCCGTTAAGCTTGATGATTCTCATTATTTCTTCTCTCTTAGTTTCCCGCCTCAGCCTGGATCAAATTCTGATTCTGATTTGTTAAATTATGGGCTTACCATCGCATCCAAAGGACAGGAGAAATTATTGAAGGAATTAGATGGGATATTGCAACATTATAGTTGTTTCTCGGTGCAGAAAGTTTCAGAGAAGTTGAAGGAGTTTAATGGGGAAATAGCGAAAGAAGTGGCGCCACTGGAGATGACGGGGAAGAAAAGGGAAGTGATGGAGGAAAAGAGTGCAGCTTATTGGACGACATTGGCGCCTAATGTGGAGGATTATAGTGGGACTGCAGCGAAATTGATTGCCACTGGGTCAGGGCAGCTGATCAGGGGGATTTTGTGGTGTGGGGATGTGACGGTCGATAGGTTGAAGTGGGGAAATGAGGTTTTGAAGAAGAGGATGATTCCTGGGGAAGCCTCAGAGGTTAGCCCCCAGATATTGAAGAGGATTAAAAGGTAAAAAGGAATGTCAACGTCAGTATTATTTGTTGAATTTTAATATAGTTAGAACCCAGCTTGGGTTGGTATTTGAAAGGTTTTGATTTGTGGTAGTGTTTGTTATTGTCTTTTGGATTTTCAGTAATGTGTTTTTCGTTATTGATGGAAATGCGGGAATGTTTAGATGTTCTGTGAAGATACTAAAATTGGATGGTACACTTGAATGTAATGTTATTGTATTTTGTTGTAGACAAGCAATTAAGAATGTGGTGACATCCTACGGTGGGATCTTTGCTTTTTATTGATGGTTGTTTAATTCTGTATTAACATGTTATAGTATATTGCTTTGGTGATTTTGTGCAGGGTTAAGAGAGTGACAAAAATGACAGAGAAAGTAGCAACTGGGGTTCTCTCTGGAGTTGTAAAAGTCTCTGGGTTTTTCACGAGTTCAGTTGCCAACACGAAAGCTGGCAAGAAGTTTTTCAACCTCCTCCCTGGGGAAATCGTCCTTGCATCTCTGGATGGATTCAGTATGTTTATAATCTTGAGACTTGGTTTTGTATGTTCATTAAGTTGCATGTATTGCAGAACTTCCTGTTTGCATAATGTTTTAATAGTTCAATACGTGCATGAAATGTGGAGCTGTGTACTCCTCTGTATTTCAGCATTGGGTCCATAAATTCATATTGCATGCATGTTTTTCATCCTTTGCCGTCATTTTGTCGCACCTCAGTCTTGCCTCTAACCATGTTCAGGGTTGTACCTATAAATTTTGATGAATAAGGGTATATAAATCTTTACTAAAAGCATGTATAGGTTAAATTGATTTGTCAAGGGCATCAGATTAGTTTGACAGTCCTAATTGTGCTACAGAATAACATGTACAAAGCTGAATTTTTTTTTTTCAGGTGATTAACTTAATTTTCACAAGTCTCTTGAGTCAGTGCACTTTGACACATCAAATAGATTAGGCTTTGAGATCTTCCACTTTGGTTGATGGTCCTTCAACATTTTTATGGGCTTTTATCTTAGATATATTGGTTTCATTTTGAACCTTTGTTTTAGAAGAAGAAGCCCATTATTTGTGAGACAAACCCATTTGTTGAATGTCTATGACTATGGGCCTAGTGACAAAAGATTTTGAAACTGCTTCTTGAGGTAGTCTTTGTTGGGGGTTCATTGGTGCTTTTTCTTATCATGCTCATGCATGCAGAGTTTTGAGTTGGCGTTTGCAACTTCTTCTATTTTGTCCATTTATATATAAGTATTAAGTTTCCTGTCGGGGGAAGGAGGAAAAAAAAAAAAAGAAGAAGACAACGAGAGGCCCATGGGAGTATGATGTGAAATTGCTAATGTATATGCCATAGTCACTAAAGCTATTGGGAACTATTGTTCTTATGAAGTTACATTGTAATGCTAATGAAGAATAACTGGCTAAATAGATATTATTGTGATCAAGAGTTCTATTGTATTAAAATTTTATAAATATGAAGATGAATAGAGAGAGATAGTTTAGATCTCAGGTGGATTTGGGTAATCAAGCAGGAAGGTTGGCATTGTTTTAGGTCTAACTACAAAGAATCACTGAGATATGAATGATATTCCTTCCTTAAGGTTCTTTTGGAAACTATGATGCTGATCATGGCCTTTAACTTGTAGTCATTTCCTACTATTAATCTGAAAACCAGGGGTAGATATGAAGGGTCCAAGAGTGGCAGAAGCTTCTCTTGCCCCTACTCATTTCCTTTTTGTTTTTTTTTTTCTTTTTTTCCTCACACCAAGATCTAATGTCACATATAAGTAGGTTAAAAATAAGGAAGAAAAATGCAAGAAAACTGTAGAGCTATCACTTTACGAAGATATGCTAGTAGGCTGTTTAAAATTTCTTGAGATAGACTACCAATTGAAAAGTACATAAGTACATAAGAATTTTCAAAATGATGTTGTTGACATATTGAATCAATGAACAAAGAGTTTGTGATCTTTCAATATCAAACATATGACCCAATTGGTTTTTTCATTGCAATATGTTTAGTATTCTAATGGAATTCCAAAATACACGACGTGTTGAATTTGCTACAAGTAAAAGTTTCTTTGAAGCATTTTAAATTGTAACTTGTTCATGTTACTCCTCTCTTCTCTTGTAATTTTCTTTAGGGAAATGGAATTAAATATCAATTAATACGTTCAACTTCCCACTTCAGATACTCTGTAATCTGCTATAACTTCTGTGAAGAATTGAGCTTATAATCAAATGAGAGACTAACGCCTGCATGAGAATTTGATAGCATACATTGTTTGGCATTTAGGTTATTACATAATGATCTTGATATGAAAACTCGTCAAGGATAATTGTAGATGTATTTAGTGAATAAATTCATCAATTGACATATATGTGTTTGTATTGGAATTTGATCAGATGCACACTGTCGTGCATGTTATAGTGTGCGAGAGGACGTGTGTTAACTTTGTATTGGTGGGGCTGTCATGTGGGCCCCACTGCCCCAAATAAAATGGTTACACGTATCACGCATGTTATAGTGCGCGATGGCGCACATAATATCAGCCTTCATTTGTATTTATATGCTTTTAGCAATTATTGTTGAATATCTGGGTCAGCCTATTATGAAGTTTGAGATCTTTCCTGGCCGTTTTAGCTTGTCACTGGAGAAACTTCAGTAATTAAATATTGAAGTATTTGGCTAATCTTAGTAGTTAGGACCATAAATTAATGGAGCTTGTGCAGTGTTTTCAAATAATGCCTGCTACTTGAATTCGATTATGGCAAGGATTTGACCTGTATGTTATCAGACCACCCTCCAATTACATGCTACCTTGCATGTGATGCATTTATGATGGTTTTGAATTTAATGAGAATATATATGTAGTGTCACGCAATTAGATAGTTGTGTGAGATTTGGTGGTGTGGGCATTAGCTACAACTTTTTCCGAGGATGAGGAAATATAAAGTGCAATACCGTAGTTTCACTCTAATGAAGCAGACTATATTGTTATTTTATGTTCTCATTTAATTATATCACAAATGTTTGAGTGCTCCTTTTTTTTTATCCAGTAAGATTTTCTTATCACCGGTTAACACTAATTCTAAATATTTTTGGGTGATTAGAGCGCGACACAAGTTAGTCAGTTTGTTGACATGTATCATGAAGATTACAAACTTGATATTCTGATGTGACAAATCTTTTTGTTTTTGTTTTGCATTTGGTGTCAGCCATTGATGAATCAGTGATTCACTTTTAGTGTCAGCATGATTCCCTCTAAATTTTCTATTAACCATGGCAGGATTCTTGGTGATTTACTGATTTTGATATACCCAAGAACATTTTACTACGTTGAACTTTTGAAGAAACAATATCATTGCTTCCATTTCTGACTCACTAATCCTTTTCCTCGTTACTCGAAATTGTTCAGCCTTTAACACTTTCATTATGTTAATCTCTGATTTATTTTCCTGAAAACAGGCAAGGTGTGTGATGCAGTTGAAGTAGCAGGGAAGAATGTAATGTCAACATCATCCACTGTCACAACTCAACTGGTCTCTCACAAGTAAGTTTTAATCTAATTGCATGAACCTTTTACAGTAATGGCAAAAATCAATCAAGTTACTCAGCCAAGAATAAAAAGCGGAGCAAAAGTTAACCCAGAAAAAAGAATAATTGCTGGCAGCCAAATTAACCCTGTGACTACTGAAATCAAAGTGATTATTTTTTATAATTGGATATCCATGTCCATGGGCCACAGTCCACCACCAGTACATAAAATGAATTAAGTACCTCTTTGATAAACTGTTCAGTTGGGACTGGACTGGTTTAACGAGTGAGCATGAATTCATGTGTGGTGTGACTATTCAAGATTATTGACTTTCTGCAATGCTGAACAACTCCAGGTACGGGGAAAAGGCAGCTGAAGCAACCAATGAAGGGCTTGGTGCAGCTGGCCATGCCATAGGCACAGCATGGGCTGCATTTAAAATTCGAAAAGCACTTAACCCCAAAAGTGTACTAAAACCTACCAGCCTTGCAAAATCTGCTGCCAAAGCTGCTTCTGAGGTGAAGGGTAAAAAGAGTTCTAAGTAATTAATTACTCGTGCATGGTACTGTTTGAAAAAAGCTGGATCCAAGAATCAAGAATGGTAAATGTTATGCCCCATATATCTCTGCCGTACCCCCGTACCCCAATCTTTTTACCATTTAAGTTTCAACTTTCAAGAAACATGAAGTGCTTTCGTTGTTTACTGTAGATATTTTGCTAATTTGTAGGTGCAAATGATGTTTGTGAACTGAGATTCTTCTTGCAAAAGTATTATTGTATTAACGTTCGTTTTTGTTGTTATTCCTGGCAGGCAGTGTATCATCGTTGCTAATTTCCTGGAGTTGAATTAGCTTCTGAAGACTGCAGCACTAACTAACAAATTTTTTCATTTTGCCTTGATCCATTGGACCAGTTTGGCCTAAACGTGTATTTAAATACATCCAGGCTGTATCTAGACGTCTAATGACCTCACTAAAACGAATTTTAAAAAAATGTCTTTTCATGTAACTGTTCTTTCATTTATTTGGTTGTTGCCTTCAAATGCGATAAGTGTTGCTCTAATTCTTCCATTTTTCATTCAAACCAAAGTGATAACGTGTCAATCGATCAGTAGTGGTTCATATTATCAAATGCGAAGAGATTGTGTCTCACATTTTGGACATGAAATAAATTTATAATTTGACTGCATAACCAATTAAACATCGACAGATATCACATGTTTTTTTTTCAACAATGGATGAGACAAATGCATATGATATGATGATAACCACGTAAACATCAATTTCTTGTACATGTGATATGTGTCCTATACATTCTTCTTTTCCTCTCATATATATATAGTTAGTCTCAATATGTAATTTGAATTAATTGTTTTCGAGAAGTAAACGGAGAAGTCAATTCATAGTTTGCTTTCAGTTTTTTATTTATTTATTTACATCATATTATTGTTTAGAATACAATTGGTATTACATCAGACTACAGTTAATATTTATAATTAAATAATTACTGAAATTAATTTATATTAAATCGTATATAATATTATTTAAATTTTTTATCCTCCCAAATATTTGAGAGATGTGGTAAGAAAAAATACTTCCTTCATTTAATTATTTTTCATAATTAAAAAAAAATATTCTATAATATTTTAATGGAGACTCAAACTATTGTGAAGACATAATTCTAACCATTATACTAAAGTATGAGTATAGTTTGCTTTCAATTGTGTCTAATAATTACCACAGAGTAAAAAAAAAATGTAAATTTTGTACTTTTACTTGTGAAAGTGAACTTTATAAAATTCAAAGCTAACTTCTTTGTCGCTTTTCTTTTTTCACTTAATGCAACTGTTGTCAGATTGCTTTAACGTTCTTTATTCATAGAGATTCCTTCATTGATTGAAAATGGACCTAGCAGTTGAATGCATGCAGCTTGCATCATGGCTTGAAAATGACCAATCATATGAAAAAAAACAAAACAAAACAAAAAATCGTCCTTCAAATCTGTCTTCAATATCTTGCCTATGACAAAATTTGGCATATTATCAATGGCCTCTCAGGATTTTCCCATCGATGGTTATGAAAATTTTTTCCCGACTTTTTTCGAGGAAAATAGTACACAGGACGGCTTATTATCACCTGGGAGGTGGGGGGCTCAATAAACGACACCACCATTGAATGGCCTTTTCCAATGGTTAAATCAACTTTTACTTTATTCGTTTGAATGGTTAAATCACCATCAACTCTGTTTTCATTTTTTTTATTTTAAGGTCACGGCTATTGAATGGGCTTTCTCCTTGGCTGTCGCCACTTCAGAATTTTAGTGTGTATCAAGAAACGTGAATGATCAAATGGGGCCCAAGCAGATCAAAAGGACATGATCCTTGATCATGATAATCTAAAGGCAATTCAGCAAATGGTGGACCCAATTAATATTCCCAATTGCCATCAATATTAAAGCTTTATTATTTGTAATGCGTAAGTCACGTTGTTCATATATATTGGGTTACGTGAATTTTCATCTTTCTCAGCATTAAAAATTGTTCCATACAAATTCGGGAGAACACCAAGAGAAAATGGTTGTGAATGTCATGTGTTCCTTTAATGGGGTTTACTTTAAATTTGCACCACTGGCTTCCAGTGTGTGACAATGAGAAGCTTTTTTCAGGATTAAGTAAAAGAATGGTATACTTGGAACTTGAGTTTAATTATCAGTTCATGTTCATGAACTACCAATTTTCACAGCATCTACAATCTGATTCTTTGTTGAGGATTGATCCGATAAGGATTTAATATTAAGAGTTTCTTTGCTCTAGCTAGCTTTTGAGAGATTCTTTTTATCCCTTCAAAGTCAAGACTGTCCTAATAAGCATCAACTACCATTCCAAAAATTTTCCTCCATTAATGATTTAGTGGCGATCAGCAATCTTGACTTAGTGTTTGACTAGTTATACAAAGCATGCATTAGAAATCATAGTTGGTAATCTTTAATGAAAAAAAAATTGATCACAGTTAATGATTTCATCTGCGGATGACTGCACGATGTAAAGTTTCAATTAATATTTATATAGAACCGAAATACCTTAAATTCAAATTTTATTATCGACAGACGCCTATATATATATATATGTGTGTGTGTGTATATGTATGTATGTATGTATGTATGTATGTATCTATATATTTATACACACACAGAGAGACACACAAAAGCATTTGAGATGAAAAGATTATAAAACACAAAGTCTGCGGTTAGGCATCTTTCTAGAAGATATTTTACTCAAAACCTGAGAGTTAGAACTTGAGCAAATATCTATTTCATGCTTTCCTTTCAGTTCTGAAATTTTTCTAACTTATAATTGTCAATTTTCCATCTACTCTAACCCAATGCATACCAAATTAACTAGATAATTCTTAAGGTTGTCTATTTTCCATTGCCTAGAATTATGAAAATTAAGTCAGAAAGTATAAGATTAAAGCTCATGCAAAAACATTAAGTAGGTTAAAAAACACAAATAAATAAAAAAAAGCATGCAAGTTAATTACTCTCTCAACCCAAAAAAAGAAAGAAGGAAAAGAAAAGGTGAAGTCCCACTAGCTTATTTTTTGCTCTTTATGGAATTAATCAAAACACATATTGATATAGATGATATTGTTTCTTATAGTGTCATCTTTCGAGGTAGGCAATAAGCATATATAATGTAATTGAATGGACGGGAGATTAATTAATATATAAGCACTAGGGATGATTATGATTCATGCTGCTTCAAAGTAGAACAAAAACCTAAGCATTTTCGTTCATATATCTCAAAGCTAGTGGGTGTTAAGAGACACCGTACGTCGAGCTGTAGGGCTATCCATATACATCACATATAAATGGATTACTGAGGTGGATTCACAAAAGAAGAATTCTAGAGGATGCCGAAGCAAGCATGCTTTTATAAATGTCAATCCACAACATTATGCATCACGCCCCACTCTTTGTTATTTTCATTAATTCTAAATTTCTCTATGCCGCCATCACCAATTATTATAATCAATTTATCGATTGATGTTGTTGTCAACCACCCACTTCCCCTCAAATTTTTTGTGGACCAACTTTCTTAGATTTCTTTTCTTTAGATGTTTCTGTTCGATTTTAAGAAATCTTTATTTGTTAGTCTTGTTTAAGTAAGCGGTGATTTCAGTTGATGAATGAATCGCATGAAAGTGTCAAGATTTGGTCTAATAAAAAATTAAATAAATTTTAATTTTTGACTCACGTACATCTATCTGCACGTTATGAAATTCAGATATAATCCTAGATTTTATTCGTCATGAGCTATTGTGATTATAAAAATATATAGTATGCATAAGTTGATGTCAAAAATAAAAATAAAAAATTCATTGTATAAAAATATTCAAATTTGTATATTCTTCCAATGATTAATTGTTTTTACTATATGTATATGAGTAGTTCAAATTTAATATTTTTTATGAATTCATAAAAGTTTCGAGATCTTAGTACCAAAGAAGTCAATGCCAATCATAAAAGATAATGATAATAAGAATATTTATTTGTTTTTCCTACTTTGTCTTCTTCAAATTTTTTCTTAATATATATATATATATATATATATATATATATATATATATATATATATATATATATACACACACACACATATATATATATATATATAAAGGGAGAAGATCAATGGACCTTTAAAATTACACTTATTTTATATTTATTTATATAGATATAGATATAGATATATATTATTTCAATTCTTTCTTCTATCACTTTCGGTTTACTCTTAACTTCATTCCAAAGGCAAATTGTATGTTGTTATTGCTCAGAGCAACACCAATAATTCCGATTATTAGACGTCAAAGAATTTCAAAATCAAGGGCATTTGTTTATTCTTTTCTTCTCTACCAACTGCCAGGTACCAAAGAAGTCACTGGCACCGATTAAACGAAATTATCGAAACTTTTAAGGACCCAATTGAAAATTCGATAAAATTTAAGACCCTGCAATAGAAAAGTGGTCACTGCGACTGTCGCTGTCCAATTGAGAATCAAATGTATATGTGTGTATAAGGTCCTGAACTATCAGCAATTCAAAAGCATTGGCGGCGAATTACAACTTACAAGACATCTCCTTTGTATGTACTATGTACGAGGGTGCTGTCTCCTTCACTGGTCCTGAGAGGCCCATGCTGTAATTGTAAAACCTGCTATTTTCCGAATTACAACCATCCTATTATTTGGATTCTTTATCAAATTAATAAATACTACGTACAAACTGTCAATTATACTGAGGAAAAAAAAATTCTTATCTTACAGTTCTACGTTCATCTATTTAAATCCAATCAGGGTATGTGTTCGTTTTTATATATAAAAATGAATTTATTGAGTAAATGAACAACACTTTGTACCCAAAACTTTTTTTATTGGTCATGAAATTTTTAAATCACATTATCGCAACAAGTAATTTACTATTACTACAGGATGAAGCTGTTTGTACTTTAAATTATACTTTTTTTTAATATGGGTATTCTAAGTTATATTCTAACACTTTCTTTCTCTGTACACTCCTTTAACAATTTTAAAATTTTAATTTTTACTCTACACACTCTCATAAATACTCTATAACCATAGTCATGAATTATTTAATGCACCTAAATAACTTTCTTCTTCTTCTTCTCCTCTCTTCTTCGCGTTCTTAATCTTTATTTACTTTCCACATTCATAAAATTATTCAGCACACCATTAAGGGTGAAGATAATCAAGTATGCATAGAGATTTAGATTTTTAAGAGTTTTTTTTTTTTTCAACAGAAGAGTAATAAAATAAATGCTAATTGTGTATGGATTAATTAGCGCTTAATTTGATGCAGCTTTTTATAAGACAAAACTCGGATTATTTGCTTGCCATATGCCAGAAGCTGTCGATATGTAGATGAACTGTTTGATTATGATTCTTTGCTCACCTGGTCTCGGTGTGCGGCCATCAAAACATCTTTAACAATTGCCATGAAAATTCATCTAGCGGTAATATGGCAATTATTATTTTGAGGAATCAAAAGGGTCACACATTCTTGTTGTAGTCAAAATCATTCAAAATAATGATTTTCTCATTGTTCAACTTAGTATTGCTAAAGATGCTAAATAAATACTAGTATGGAAAGATAATTATAAGTTGAATAGATGTGCAAGATGAGTGTTCAAAGTAATTATATTATTTTAGCTCATAAAATATTGTCTTTAATAGTAATTCATATCATGGGCATGTTTATAATAAATAATTTTATTAAAATTAAAGTGTTTAAAATAATTTTTAGAATGCAGATAGTTCCACCATCTACCATATCATCAAAAATAAGGATTCCATGTAATAAGAACATATTAATATTTTGGGTTTTTTTTTATTTATTCCTCTTTACTTCAATTATCTCTCTCCAGTTGCATTTCTAACTACATTTACTATTGTTATTAGAGTGGTACTATTAGCATCCCTTTGAAATCCTCAAAAAAAAAAAAATTTAAGAGTATTTTCAAAGATGCACATCAAATTCTCAATAAATAATTTGTATATTTATCTTTCTCACTCTATCTCTAAAATCTCAAATACGTACACAGTTTATAAATTTTCATCTTTTAATGTATTTGGTTTTATCTAATATCAACTTTTTTGTTACTTGTTTTCTTTAAAAACAAAATCTAACATGATTTCTTTATTTAGTTTCTTAAAATTTAAAAACACACTAAAAATACACAAGATTAACGGTATCCACTCTCTTAAATGAGAATTTTGAAAATAAATATGACTATAAAGAAGGATATGCAAAATTAAGGATTAGCTAGCTCTTTGTTAATATTTTTCAGATACAAGTTTCACAATTATAAAAAGTACGTTTGAAATGGGGCGTGAACAATTTTTAAGTAATAGAGAGAATGTGCCTTAACTAAAGGTAAAACATTAAAAATAAAAACATAAATAAAAAGAGTATCAAGGGGTGCCAGTAGGGCCACTGTTGTTATTATTGGGTTTGTGTAGACTGAGGCACAGAGCTCTTCCAGAAATTCTCAAAGGCCTGGGTTTGCATCAGAACTCTACGGACCCAACTGACAATTTCACTTTCCCACCCATGCCTCCAATCTCATCACTGTCCCACTCCAATTAAATCTTCAAGTGTATATGGTCCTCAAAATTTCCCAAATCTTGCCCAATTACAAGACACCCCCTTTTCCAGTACGAGGGTGCTGTCTCTTTCACATCTGCTATTTACTCTGGCAAAATTGACTTTTGGCCCCATACAGTAAAACTCTACAACACTAGCTCATTTCAACATAATTAAGGATCTCCCTTGCAAACAGCAAAAACAAAGCAAAATTATGGCACTGGCCACACTTGACCCATTTGCTTGTTACTTATTTTTACTGTTAAATGTAATTCAGAGATTATGTAAAATTAATTGTAGTCTTTGCTGTGCATTATTAACTCATATTGACCTTTTCTAGTTACTAGTTACTGCTACTAAATTGCCAATACTTGTACTATTATTTGGATTCAACATATTCTCCTCAAGATAAGGCATTTTAGTTAGCTGCCTTCTTCATTCAAATAGGTTCAAGTTTGTTATATCCTCCATCTTCTTAAAATAAGAATACCCTTTTCATCAAATCAACAAAGACTTCCAATAAGAACCCTAATTATTGGCAAGGAAATTTTTTTTTTTGGGTCACTTTGCTACATGACTAGTGGCATAGAAACTGCTCACACTTTTCTTCACAAAAACTATTGTACGGCTTACCTAATTATAAAAGGAAAAAAAAAAGATCTGAACTTTGTTAAGATATGCAATTTATAAATAATACCCAAGTTTCTAAATGAAGTGCGTGTAAAAAGGGGATAAGTTCCTAAAGCTATATATATATATATATATATATATATATATCACAAGGTCGAAACTGAAGTTGGCAAAAGGAATAAGGATAAAAAAAGAGAAGCACAAGTGGCAAAAAATTTGCCGATGAGAAATAAAAACACCAGCCACTAATAATGAAAAAAATGCAAGGAAATTTGGTGTTGCGATGAAAAAAAAAAGGGTGGGTTATGACACAACAAATGAAGCCAAGAAAGTTTATTTAAGCAACCCACCAACATCACAAGCAACAGACACACGCACACACTCGCACTTGCACAAATAATACAGTCACACACTCGCATCCACATACAAAAACAAAAACAAAATGCAATCTTTCTTACACTTTCACAAAAATTCACTCAAGTTTTTTTTAGTTTTTGCCCATAAGAAAGACTTTCTAGCACTGACAGTTTGAACACCAGATAAAGCATAGAGATCCTTTCCTTTTTTCCTTTTTTTTGACTCTCTTGAATAAGGAAAAAAAAGCTCCAAACAATTCAGGCCAATGGCAATCCCTCTGACTCTGAAAAGGGTGTTTGAAAGTATCTGCATCTCCACTGGTATTGCTGGTTCTTGGAGAAGAAGGAGAGCTCCACGTGGCAGAAGGATGATTCAAAAGGATGCTGCTGGTCAACAACAAGATGATGAGTTTCAACATGCAGCCGCTCGTTGTCTCTCATCTTATTACAGTGTTTTTGTTGCTCGCCTTGCTATCATGGTTAGTCTAAATTTTGTTATTGGAGTTTTGATGATCTTGCTACAGCCTTTCATTTGTATGAATGTTTCACATTTGCTTCAGCTTGCAAAGTTGATAAAGTTTTGGTTTTGATATTCTGTAACACGATTAAACATTCAATGGCATGTATCGGCTTTAAAGTGTTCGAAAGTTGTACTATTGTATGTATCTGCTTAGTCTAGATTTTTTTCATTAGCTTGAAAATGCAAACTCTAGAACTCTAGCATTAGAAATGGATAAAATTTTGGTTTTTTCCTTTCTTTTTCAAACTAAAAGTGACATACAGATCATTAGATCAGGTTAGCCTAGGCAAATTAGTTATAATGATCTGCTTAGTCAATAGTCATACTCTCTTTGGAGTGTTGTTTGAATAAGTCAATCGTAAAGATATTTTCCTTAACTTGAACAAGCAAATTAAGGAGCTTTAGTTATAGAGATGAAAAAATTTTTGATTTTCATGAACTATTAACATGCTCAAACTTCAATGACATACGAAGCAGGTCTGCCATGGCAAATGAAATATAATAGTATATTTTCTGCCTGTCATTTTCTCTTTGGAGTGTGTTAGAAACTGCCAAAAGCTTGAACAAGCAAATTTTAGAACCTTAATTGTAGAGATGGATAAAAAAATTAAGTTCTTATGTTCTGCAGCATGCTCAAACTTCAATTTGACAGAAAAATCATGTTAGCTATGGAAAATGACTTAGGATGATATGGTTTCTGCTTTGCTAGAATGTGTTGATATTTTCATTAGCTTGAACGTGAAAAATTTAGACATTTAGAAGCATAATGGATGAAAGTTTGGCTTCTGTATTTTATAACATTCTCAAACTGCAATGGATTACATAACAGGCTAGCCATTGTAACCATGGCTTTAGTATGAATTATAGTCCATTTGTTGCTGAACAAAATGAGCTCTCATTTTCAAAATAAGAGATCAATGTACTCTGCAACAGCATAAAAAATTCATGGTATTTAATTGTTTTCCCTTTGCAAAAACTCAGTTATATGATTTTTCACATTTGCTGCAGAAGGAGAATTTCTATTTTTGTTATTTTACCTAGTATATATGTTGGTAGAGAGAAAATACATTTGGTCTATTGCTCTGTTTTGGTTTGATTTACTGGTTACTTTTGAAAATGGCTTAGTGCAGATCATGCTGGCCATTCTCATTGGACTGCTAACTGTACTGACATGGCATTTTACAAGGGTCTATACAACAAAATCACTGGATACTTTGGCATATGGCCTTCGTTATGAACTTCTACAACGTCCTTTATTGCGCATGTGGAACATTGTGAATTCCACTGCTGAGGTAACAGCTGCCCAGGTTAAGCTTTCAGAATATGTAATTAAGCGGTACAACAAGCCCTCTAATCAAGCAGAACAAATCCAGGTAAAGAATTAAGTTATTGATTTAGCTCTTGCAATATGATTATTTGAGAATGTTGTTGACACTTGGCAAAATTAACTATACTTCAGAATTTCTGTGTCAATTCTTGTCAGGTGTATGAAGTGATGAGGGATGTAACATGGGCAATGTTTGCGAGTCGCAAAGCTCTGAATGCCATAACCATAAACTACAAAAATGGTTTTGTCCAGGCATTCCATAGAGATCACAGGAGTAACAACACATTCTACATTTACTCTGATCTTTCTAACTATTCAATTGGTACCGGTGGACCATATGATTCCAATTTGATCTCCTCACGTGAAGGGTGGAATGATCAATCCATAAAGGGTAATATATCCGCCATTTGGTACCGCGAGCCTCTTGATCCCATCACTGGTGAGAAGATAGGAAAGGCAAGCCCCATCCCCCCGGACGATCTAATTAACATTGCAGGAATCTCTCAAGTACCAGATGGAGTGGCTTCATGGCATGTAGCAGTAAGCAAGTTTACTAATTCGCCATTGCTTTCAGCAGCATTGCCAGTTTGGGACCCAACCACTTCCAATAAAAGTATTGTGGCTGTTGTGGGTGTCACTACTGCACTTTCTAGTGTAGGCCAGCTGATGAAAGAACTTGTTGAAGTACATAGTGGGCACATATATTTGACCTCTCAAGAGGGCTACTTACTAGCGACTTCCACAAATGCTCCTCTTTTAACAAATTCATCAACCGGACCGAAGCTTGTGAAGGCTGTTGATTCTGATAATCCTGTAATACAAATGGGAGCTCAATGGCTACAGAGTGAATATGGAAGCAAGGTTCCCCCAGGTCATGTGATTCATGTACAGAATGCCAAGCTTGGCCACAAGCAATATTACATGGACACATTTTTTCTAAATCTAAAGAGACTACCTATTGTAAGTTTCGACAATGTGGAAGATGCAATCTTTCTGTTACATAGTTCTGTCGTGTCTACAGTGCTTGAATTTCTTGTGTGGTTGCTTATACTAATATTGCATTTATTGCCATTACAAGTACAACCATCTGAAGATATTGAATTGATTCACAATGTCTGCAGGTTGGCGTTATCATCATTCCAAGAGAATACATAATGGGGAAAGCAGATGAGAGAGCCTACAAAACTTTGATTATACTGATATCTGCATCTGTATGTATCCTGGTCATTGGATGTATTTGCATTTTGATACTGACAAATGGAGTATCAAAGGAAATGAAACTAAGAGCAGAACTGATAAGCCATCTTGATGCAAGGCGAAAAGCAGAGGCCTCAAACAACTACAAAAGCCAATTTCTAGCAAATATGAGGTCAGTAGTCCCACGATATCGAAAGTACTATAACATAGTATATATTAGGTTGTTAAAGGATTCATTATGGCATATACGAAAGATAAATCAGAAACCGTGAATAATTTAAAAGAGAACTCATTCCAATTTAGGCCAGCAACTACATTCACTCAACCACAACGATTGGTTTTTACACTTGCTGTGCTCCTTATCAGAAGTAAATTGCCTTTTTGTTGTGTTACAGTCATGAATTGAGGACACCAATGGCTGCTATAATTGGGCTGCTGGAAATTCTTAAATCCGATGATCAATTAACCAATGAACAATACTCCACTGTCTGCCAGATTAAAAAAAGTTCTTATGCTTTACTCCGACTTCTTAATCGCATATTGGATCTCAGCAAGGTGAGTTACAAGTCAATACAGCTATGTTCCACATATTACGTTTCAAATCAATAATCATTTTCCTACTAATTTCTCTAAACACTCGACAGGTTGAATCAGGAAAAATGGAGTTGGAAAATACAGAGTTTGACTTGCAAAAGGAGCTTGAAGAACTGGTTGACATGTTCTCTGTGCAGTGCAGTAATCACAATGTGGAGACCGTCTTAGACCTTTCAGGTGCAACTTTAATTTTTTTACTAACATATATTTCTGGCTACATCATATTCTGACATATGATTACTGATCTTTGTTTCCTTTTAGATAACATTCCACGAAATGTTCGGGGGGACCCTGGTAGAGTCTTTCAGATATTTTCAAATCTTATTAACAACTCTATCAAGTTCACATCATGTAAGTGCAGCAATCACACAGCCAAGTTTGCTAGTTCTATTGTGGCGATACTTCATGTAGACTGATATAACAGTCCCATTTTTGATAAATTTTGAGGTAGTGGTTGCGTAATTAGAGTTAGCTCTTATAGAAAATTGTTTCAAATGTCTTGCAGCGGGGCACATTATTATCCGTGGATGGTGTGAGAATTTGGACACTTTTAAAAACACCACAGAGTTTCCTAATGATCGCAAGAAATTAGGGCGTGCATTTAGGACAAAATTGAAGCAACAGGCGAACAATGAAATGAAATTTCGGGAGGATAACAAATTGGCACTTTGCTTTGAAGTCGATGACACAGGCTGTGGTACGAATTTAAAATGTCTGAAACCACATTAAATATTCCTGTATGCATTGGTAAGAAATATGCCACATCTGAGTGACTAATACATGTCTGTTTCTTATGCTGTATAGGGATTGATCAGAGCAAATGGGAAACAGTATTTGAAAGCTTTGAGCAAGGCGATCCCTCAACGACCCGAATGTAAGTAGTTTATCCTATCATGGGTTCTTCAAATACAAATTTAAATTGATACCTAATGGCAAAGATTAACAAAATTTTTTCATCAAAAGCATATGAATAATAAGTAATTCATGGAACAATAAAAATCAGTGACTTTCAGAATTTTTGTCTGAATCGTTTTGCATTTTTCCAGGCATGGTGGGACTGGTCTTGGGCTATCCATTGTGCGAACCCTGGTGGGTAAATCAATATGAAAGTAGAGAATTTTTTAACTAGGCTTGGTTGTGAAATCACTTTCATCTTTGAATCATCCTGGTTACGGCAGGTGAACAAGATGGGTGGAGAAATCAAAGTTGTCAAGAAGAACAGCCCCGGAACGCTGATGCAACTATACTTGCTTCTGGGCCCGTCTTCAGAAGACGAGCAGATTTATGATGCTGATTTTTCAAACACTGTGGTGAGTAATTACATCCTTTGGAACATAAAACATGTCATGTGTGAAAGCTAACACATTATGATGTCAATGCAGGTGGTGCTTGCAACAATTAGTAGTATGGAAAGAATGATCACGTCCCAATGGTTACGCAAGAAAAAAGTGTCCACTTTGGAAACATCTGAGTGGCATGAGCTAACTCAGATTCTCCGGGAACTCCTTGATCCTATCAGTCCAGTTTCTAGTAATGGTTTTGATGCTCTATATTCATCAAGTGAACCATTTAAAGCTGAGATGACTAACATCAAAGCCTTGATTAACCCAGTGTATATTGTAGTGATTGATATAGCACTACTTGACTTAAGTTCAGATTTATGGAGGGAACAGCTAAACTCCCTTGACATATTCCGCCAGAAAGCGATGTTTGCATGGGTAGTAAACCATCAAACCACATCTCCTATAAAGACAGAGCTTAGCAGGGAAGGACAGAATATAGTGGTTACCAAACCGCTCTATAAAGGAAAGATGATTCAAATTTTGGAGACTGCCGTGAGGGGGAACAATCTTGGAATGCAAAATAGAATTTCAAGTACAACAAATGAAGGTATGTAATTCCTAAGAATGTCTTGAAAATAATTAATTCCACTAAATTTACCTGCAGCTCAGTAAATTCTTATGAATGTCTTGAAAATAATTATTTCTTTAATTGCATTAGGCAATGGGGAGGAAATTAGGGGAAGCATTGCAAGTTATAGTGCATCACAGCACCAGACATTCAGGAAGTGTTCATTTGAGTTTAATAGTACATGTACAGGGGACGGCAGTTCCAGGAGAGAAGATCTAATTCACACCATGTTCAGGTTAGAGTATGACATTTGAGATACTATATAAGTTGTCGACAATAAACAAGCAATCTCATTGATGCAAATTAAAACAACTTGAATGTCAAATTCTAAATGCAGGGAGCGGCATCAGAATGGCAGCAGTCGTCGAGATCAACCTAGTTCATCTTCAAATAATTCTGGTAATCAAAAGAGAATTCTTGAAGGCCTAAGTATACTGCTAGCTGAAGACACACCATTGATCCAGATAGTGGCATGCAAAATACTAGAAAAGGTTGGAGCGACAGTTATTGTTGTGCCAGATGGACTGCAGGCTGTAGAAGCTCTGAACAGAATGCTTGCGGCAGAAAATTTCAGAAGGAGATCTCTCCTGCAAGGATCTCCATCAGAAACTCCAGATACCCCTCGATTTGACTTGATCTTAATGGACTGCCAAGTAAGAAATCAAGTCTCGCTCCTTGGTATCATTTTACTAACATTGAACGTGTCCACTAATTAATTCAATAGAATTCTGTAACGTGTTTAACGTCTCTATGGAAAATCAGATGCCGAAGATGGATGGTTACGAAGCAACAATAGAAATCAGGAAATCGGAATCAGAACACGGTGCACGCAACATCCCTATTGTTGCACTTACAGCTCATGCAATGAACGCAGATGAGAAAAAATGCTTGGGGGTGGGGATGAATGCATATCTAACAAAGCCAATTGACTCAGAACGAATGGTATCAACCATTCTTAGACTCACCAAGAGCAAGCCCTCAGAAGCTACAGGGACTACTAGTTAGGCTACATTTGGAGGTAGCCATATCCCCAGCAGAATTTTAAAATGCATGCAACACTAATGTCCGAGGAGTATGTCTAATTTCAGCTTCTTTACAGTCATGAAATTACTACTCTAATTGCCTTTTTTGGCCACTGTTGCGAAACTTAAAGTGTATATAAGTTTGCTGCTCTCGTTTGATGATGTTGTGGAACTAATTAGTATGCTTAGTTTATCTTTATCGTCCATTAGGATGATATTATTATCTCCATGCTCTGTAGTTTGATATGTTTAGCAGTCCCAAAATACTGTTGTTTTTTTGTTGATGACGTTAAAATGTGAAGTGTTTTAAGTTGTTCAATTATGTTTATTTGTTTACTTTTCTATCATGATCAGTTTCAGCTGAAAATAAACCACAATATTATGACAGTTTTATTGTTGACTTAATTACAAGCTACACTATAAATCATGGAATATCTTTCAAAAAACAAAACCTATTAATTAGTTTGATCTTCATCATATGTAACATCAACCAAATAAACCCAATTAATGGGAGGTCAATATTCAAAAGTATATTAACGAAGCAGGACTGAATATAAAATGTACGTGTTTAATGTAATCTTAAATATTGAATTAAAAAACCTCAGTTTCTAAAACTGAAGGCTCCATAAGAAATGAATTTGATATAAGTGTGCAAAATAGTTTTTAAACCGCATACAAAGGACTTGTTCTCACCATTATATTTATTAATTTTATGTATCATTCCTCAAAATTGAAAAACCAAAAAAAAAAAAAAGTAATTGTAGTATTGTAGATTCTCCTTGAATAAAATAAACATATTTTTTTCAATTGGGTCATGCTTAATATAAAATATAAAATATTAGGAGCAATCCATCGAGATTACCTAAAAAGAAATTAAAAAAATTCTATAACTTTTCATCATAAAATATACCCAGAAAATCTTTTTCGAATTTTTCAGTTGGAAAGCTTATGCAGCCTTAAAAGCAATGCTGAAATTTGTCGAGAGAGGAAAAAACAAATGAGTGAGAAAATTCCAGGGGAAGTAGCTGAAAAAGAATCGATAAATCACATGGTTCAAAATTAGCAGACGTTCATACGAAATAAAAATCGGTAGCCAAGGGCAGGACAGGAATCAGGAAACCAAAAAAAAGAAAAAAATTCCTTCTTTATTTGGGAACATACTATACAGTATTTGAGGGAATTAATCATTTTTTTTTTTTGCAAAAAATAAAATTTCCCTTGCATGAAACAAAAAGGTAGATGCAGGCATGTATCCACGACGACGAGAAAAGAAAATGATGGCATCTCCTTCATTCATTCTCTTGAAAATCAACATCATTAAATCCTATACCCAAAAATTTCAACAAAGAATAAACTCTGCCCATCCCCCACAATTGAATGGACTCACTCACATTTATATATATGTAATTAAAGACGAATTAAGAAATTGATGAGAAAATGAACCTTGTAGTACAAATTAACAGACCACAAACAGGAGGAACATTAAACATATATAGAAGTAATTAAAGAGTGCAAACTTCATAGATATAGTGCATGCTCATCGTGTTCTTCAACAACACAGATTGACATAAAAATAAAACAAGCTTCAAATTAAACACTACTGCTTTAACATAAGATAGAAGATAATTTCTTGCATGCACCTACAAGAAATTATTTGTTAATGATTTTGCAGCTGCTCTTTGTCGTTCCTTCTTCCGACGACGGGTCATCGAGTTTGTCTTCTCAAAGAAGTCTATTTGTACTGCCCTGCATTCTAGGGTGCAAAAAGCATAATCATCCCTAGGAAAAGGAGAAAAAAAAAAACACATATGAACTCCTTTAATTAATTGTGAAATTAATGTCTGTTATTGATGAGTTGAAATTCAAAGTTTTACCTACAAGGGCTTGTGCCCGGTAGTATTATGTGCTAAAAATAGAAAACAAAATTAAAATCCCACAACAGTCGCCACAAAAGTCAACATTCTTGCTTTTTCAGACGTCGTCAGAACAAGAAAATTAATCGCGAGGAATGATTTCCACTGTTGGAAATTTTTGAAGCACTCCCAAGAAATTAAAATATTAAAACAAAGAAATAAATAGAAGTGTATATGTATAAATATTTTTTTTTATAAGTATGTATAAAATATTTCAAGCACCAAGAAATCAGCTATTTTTTCCTTTTTATGCAGATAATATTAATGGACCTTTTACTAAATAAATTAGAAGTTAAAACCCGTCAAAGAAACCCTCTAAAATTAACAATTTGAGAAAGCTTATCTTTGTTTCATCAAATTCCTTCATAGCAAAAAATAATAATAATAAAAAATAAATTAAACACACGCACGCAAATTAAAGTTTTAAACGAGGAGAGGGAGAAGTGTATATACTGTAACATGAAAATGTCATCCCCAGGCTGAAACTTCCTACTGCAGATTACGCATTCATGGCTCAAAAAGAAGTAAGGCTTCTCAATGCCGACAGAAGCAGAAGCAGGCGCAGGCGCTGAAAGTGGCTTCTGAAAAGTTCTTCCAGGAGAGGAGACCTGCATGCACGTGGATGGACTAGCCAAGTATCGAAGGCCAACAGGTCCTGGTCCCCCACCCCCAGGGGCTCCAGTACCACCATGATGCAATCGCCTCTGCAGTGATCCACCAGTATCAGCAGGAGAGTGGCTGCCACGGCCAGCACCATGACCCACCACCATCGGCTTCGGAGTTGTGGAACCAAGAAACAGTTTGCTGCCCCAGCCGGTTCCAAAACCCACCGAAATCTCCCCTTCCTCATTACCCATTTCAAAGATTACTCGATTACTCTTACTTGGGGGAGGAGGATTTGTATTTCTTTCCTTTGGAGAAACTTGCTTCTTCCCAAAATTCATTTTCGAGTCCATTCTTTTTTTCTGTCTTTCTTTTTGCTCTTCCGTGTTGTGATTGAAATTGTTACAATGTCAGCATCATTTATAACAATCTTGGGAATATTGTCCTACTAGTTTAAGTGTTCAACTCAACTAATTAAGGAGAGATTAGATTACAAGAAAAATAAATCAAATTGAAATTTTATGTTTAGGATGTGAATCAAGTCCGCAGTGGCTCGGAGTTCGTGCCATGTTTGAGCTTTTTTTTCCAAAATTTGCATGGACAATGAAAAAGAAAACGGTACGCCATTATTAAACCAATGGATATTCTCGGCTAAATTCGATGCTTGAGTAGCTTCACTTTGGCAACTTTTCAGAGCTAGAAGAGTCCATTATATCCGTATAGACTATATTTACCCGTAACTAAGCATCATCATCACCACTCTCTTCATCATAACGAGATCTAACCATCCTTTTCAAAAACAACCAAAATAAAAAATAAAAAAAGGAGACCTAACCCTAAAAGGATATTAATTAATTAAATATATATCTATTCAAATATCAAAGAAATATAAGTTGGGTAATTAATGCATTGAGAATTTCTGGAGATATCTAGTATTAATGAACTAATTCAATCCAATTACGTACTCTTTGGTTGCAATAGGATTCTGATTCTGATTCTGTGCTATTTAATTTAATTTTCACTTCAATTAAATTGACATTTGTTATGATACCATGTTAGAGAAATTGTACGATACAAAAAAAAATTAGGTTGATATATAAAGAGCTAACAATAGCGTCTAGGGTCCGAAGATACGCTATCATCGAACACTTCTTCATAACTACACGATCAAAGTTATAACTTATTTTTCATTACGTGTGGTTATGAAGGAGGGCTTCACAGCAGAGCATCTCTAACATAGCCAATGCCGTGTGTGTGTGTGTATAAAGTGTTAACACCACCATAAATCTTTGCAAATGACCGAATGTAGATGTAACTCTCACAACTTTATCATCTAATTAACAAATTCTTAACGCTAATGAATATTTGTCACTAATAGTCGAGTAATGCTACATATCTCAAATTTTTTGTCCCAAATAACTATCCCAAATAATTTGGCATTCATTAATTGGTTGATAGTTCTATGCAAAATCCAAGTGAATTCATTGTAATCAATTAATGAATGCCAAATCATTTGAGATAAATATTTGGGACAAAAAATTTAAGATATGTATTATTACTGCTAAAAGTAACCTATCCCAGTTTCAGAGTTAAAAAAAAAAAACTACTTATGGCAAACTATAAGGTGAGATGTGAGATGTAATTATCCGTTAAAATTGAATTGGAAAGCACCAATACGATTAAATTGCAAAATTAACAACTGGATGGCTGCAAGTTGGATCAGTATGGGCAAAAAGATTGATTGAAGCATTTAATTCTTTCTAAATATATATGAAAAAAAAATGTTTGGCCAAAATTATTTTTTCTAGCTTCATCCACGTGAACAACTTGCCGAATATCAATAGCGTTGGACTTACATGATGCTCTATGTCACGAGTAAATATGTAATTTACACAAATTATTGATGCTTTGGGAAGGGGTTTTGCTAAAGCGAAGGTACACGAATATAGAACTTAGCTAAGAATGTGCAAAGTGAATAATAATGGTGGCCATTTTCAAAATCCCCTGTAGAAGCAAATTTGGAAAAAGTACAAACCGCACGAAGTTCACAGAACAGTCAACAGCTCATCACTGCCCATTGAATAGTGTTTGAATTTTGATCTCATTACTTATACAACCTAATCGCTGAATATTAATTACCTAGCAGCTTGAATTGCATAATACAAATGTATATCTTCTTTTATAGGTTCATTTCTTTTAGCGGTTCCAAATTGGGACAATACAAAGCATTAAAGCTCCTAGGAATAAATACCACAGTTAATCCAAGAGATTTCAAGAGATTTCAAGAACAATACAACCCCCACCGTTTTACTTCTCTTTTCATTTCATTCAACCCCAATAGTCGCTAAGATTTAGGTCGATAATTCTTTAATCTATATATTTTTAAAAATTACTCAAAACAACTCAATCATTACTTTTTTAACTATTGAATCTGACTTTTCTATGATAAAATGATGTTTTGTCTGATTTAACTTAAAAGTTATAAAAGTGCATCTAATGAAAAAAAATTAAGTAACTTTTAATAGAAACAAATATAAAACATAAACATTTTGAGTAATCTTTAGAAATATATAAACTAACTAATAAAGTAATTGACTTAAACATTAGGACTTAGAAAATATTTACCTCTAATACTATTATCAATTATTCATCAATCAATCATGTGTATTAATCATTAATCATCAATTTCATGTGTATTTTTTTTTACACATGAGAAGCTCACAAATCATAAGAAGGTCCTGAAGAAAATAAGACCTAATAAAGTTACAAATCATATGAATGAAACTGGAGAGGGCCAAAAAAATTGCCAGAAGCTACTAGCATTACGGGACCCATCATTCAAGCCATCTGTGAGAAAAAAAATTGGACATTTAAGCTGTATGCACCACTTACCTAAAATTCTTTTAAGGGTTGGATTTCACGTTGATATACGATGCGTTTTTAGTTTTTTAAAAATACATGTTAAATGCATTTTTATAATAGTGTGTATGGTCACAATTTAATTAGTTGTATCATTTTATCAAAAATCATCAAATCGAAATTTTATATTTTGCTTGAAATCAGAATTCATTCTTTCACGTGTACAGTTTAATCATTTGTGATAATGCACGTAGACACAAGCATGAGAAAAATCTAATAAGGTATAAAACAGAGAAAAATTCAAAACTCTCTCATCATGCCAATATTTACGCCAAATAAATATTCCTTCCGAAGAGGACATATTAATTAATTGTTGCCCAAAGACATATATTTGTCCTTTTGATCACATAAATTTACATACCCCATACAAGAATAAATACTGTTAAACTAATAATAAAATTACCCTATATTTTAAATTAATAATAAACTTATCCCCAAAAATTACGTTGATGGGGTTGAGGTGGGATTCAATGGTGGAGTGCATATTATTTTTTCTCTATTTAATTCATGGCCTTTAGTTAACAACAAATAATATGCCCGTATTTACTTGGAACAAGCTCATATGAATATAGAAAACATTATTCCTTTACCAGTTAAACTACACAGACATGAATGTCAATTACCATCCACACAGCCCAATCAAAACCCTAGATCCACCAAAGAAACCACGCCGCTCTTGCATCTTCTATATATATACAAAAAATCCCCTTGAGACTTATCAAAACTTGCACCAACACTCAATATTAATTTCTTTCTAATCAAGTAATACATATTCAATATTAATTTCTTTCACTCGTAAATTAATTTTAATAAATTTGCTATTAAAATGGCCGACTATAATAACCGTGGCGAATTTCTCTTGGAAGCACTGAATGTCCGAGTAGTAGGTCAAGGGCAGTCAATCATCGTGTTTTCCCACGGATTTGGGTCTGACCAATCTGTATGGAGTCGCGTAATCCCCAGTTTCACCCGTAATTATCGTGTAATCAGCTTTGACCTAATGTGCTCAGGAAGCTGCGACCCAACAAATTATGATTTCCAAAGATACGCCACTCTCGATGGTTACGTTGATGACTTGCTCAGCTTTCTTGACGCCCTTGAAATTGATCGTTGCGCCTTTGTTGGTCATTCAGTATCGGCTATGATTGGTCTCTTAGCCGCCATTCACCGTCCTAACCTTTTCTCAAGACTCATCCTCATTGGTGGTTCTCCAAGGTATGTTATGCATAATTATTTTTATTTAATTAATTTCTGGATCATTTTAAATTTTCTTCTGTTTAATTTACTGCTAATTAATTAGCTTGCGAGACGACACTGATCTGTGAATATGATGATCAAATTGATTAAACCTAAACTTAAAGTGAATTAATTAAATGAATTCATGATCAGGTTCACGAATGATGGGAGTTATATTGGGGGAATTGATCCAGCTGACATGGAAGAAGTGTTCCGAAGAATGGAGAGCAATTATGAAACGTGGGTTCAAGGCTTTGTACCAATGGCACTCGGTGCTGACGTGCCTGACGTGGCTCTCCAAGAATTCAGCAGGACTTTGTTCAGCATGAGGCCTGACATTGCCTTGCATGTCGCCAGAACTGCGTTTGCAGCTGACTTAAGGCACGTACTGGGCCTTGTTAGGGTTCCCGTTTGTATAATTCAGAGCTCTGTTGATCTATCTGTCCCGCCTGCGGTTGCCGAGTATATGCGACGCCATCTCGGCGGCCCCACTGTGCTGGAGCTTCTGCCGACACAGGGACATTTGCCACATGTCAGTTCACCTGCTTCTGTCGCTAGTGCTATCCAACAACTCCTCCGTCGAAGGATTTGACTCATTTATATATCTGATCTCTATTCTTCAGCTTGTACTGCCGTACTAGCTAGCTAGGGTTTCTATTGCTGTCGTCTGTTGTTCTGTGATTTTAGGTTAGTTATCGTTTTGTCTCTGTTCTGCTAATTTCAGTGCTAGTTTTTTTTTTTTTAAATCTTATTGAATGAATGTAAGACTACTCTTTACAAGAGAATCGGAGGCATATGTATATATATGTATTTTATCTGTATACAATGAATTAAGGAGTTCACATGCCATTTGGTATTAATGAGAAGTCAGCAACTCTTTCTTCTTAAAATTAGTAGTCGCGAAAAGGGTGTAATTTGTTACTCAAGAACAATGAAAACAAGGTGTTTGAGATTGAAATAACAAATTAAATCCATGCAAGGCTGAAAAAATAAAAAAAGACAACTAGACAAAAGCAAAAATAAGAAAATCTACATCATCCTAACCCCAAGTTGTCCGTGTACTATGTGTGTGTCATCCCAAAATGCCTTGCATGCGAATCACATCAAGAAATGAAGATTAAGGAAAACCTAATTTTGGTTACAGCAATTAATCACCAATTCCTAATAATCTTCTGCGGATTTCAAATCGATTGGTCGATGATCACAATTCAATTTACATTCTTTTTACATAGACCACTAGTGGGGATATCTTTAATTTGTTCTATGAAAGATTCCCTTCTTAATTTGTTCTTTGTTATTTTTCCAATTTTAGAAATCTTAGTTCTTTGTTATTTTTCCAATTTTGGAAATCTTAGTAGAGAAGATATACATATATACCTAATTCTAATTAAATTTATATGTGCCTGTTAAGAATTAATTATATTCCTTAACTATTTATTATAGGTTACATATATATTCTAATTTAATTTTAAGGATGTGAGAGGAATTTTGTAAATTGGTTGCAGTAATGGAATTGTGGAGCCTGGCAATAGTTGTTCTCATTATGAATTGTCTGTAAATTATTGCAGAAACTTACTTGAAGAAGGAAAGATGCTTGTTGTCCTTTTTTCTCGCCAGCTAAACAAGCTTTTTCTTGAATTGTAACTCATTCAAACTTGTGAACATGGCTTTACCACAAGAACAAGCTCCACCATATATTTATCTTATCTTGATGCAACTGTTCATATAGATCTAAGATGTGACAGAGATCTTCAATTAGTTTGGATTTATATATCAAGCATATATCATTTAAGCTGTATCCTTATTATTACTGAATAATTTAATCTTATGGTTTGGCTTTTCTTGAACCAATTATTTCTTGGATCATGAATTAGGTCTATTTCAAATCTGATTGTGATGCTTCTGCACATTTTCTGCTTGAAAATCAAAATTGATTGATCTAATTCATTGAGGGAGTTTCTAGATAAAAAGCTTGTAAATTTATCATTATAATTAGTTACACATTTGGGACTTTTTTTTTTCATTTATCTTTCTTCCATTAATTAAATATATAAAGTATATATATAACCCTTCTCTAGTGCAAACACCTTCTTTTTTTTTAATGCGAACACGCTGTTAAACCGTGTGGCTCAATAGAGTCAGTGCAAATATACTGTTAAAATGTACAGCTTTATAGTACATTAAAAAATAATTTTATTAAACCGCACGGCTTAACAACGTGTCCGCATTGAAAAAATGAATAAGCCCACACCTAAGAATGATTATATATGTATATATATATTCATGAGTATGAGGTTAGGTACTACATAAGGTTTCTAATAATTCTATTAAATTTTAAAGGGTATCTTTTATTAATTTAAGGGAGGTTCATCATTACTTTCAAATTTTTAAAGATCCATCCGAACAAATTTAATATTAATCTCTAAGGACTTCAATGCAAATATGCTTTCATTATTATTATTAAATGGACATTTCTCCATTTACAGTTAAAAAGAGGCATCATATGGTAAAAAGAAGATTGAAAAGAGATTTCCAAACCCGTAATAAAAATATCTTATTTTCCAAATATTTCTAATTTTAAATCTATAAAATTTTCATTTTTGAAATTTGACCAGGATAAAAACAGTACAATTATAAATTTTAAATTCATATCCAAATTTATATGGCGCCAATATCTATTACTAATAAATGTAATGCAATTATTGAATTTATTACGAATAAAGCTATATATTCAAAAACTTATTCCCAAAAGATCATCATATATGATGGGTTTTCACTCAATGGATATTGAAAGAATTTAATATATTATTTTAAATATTATTAATTTATTATCTATTAGTCACATCACAACACACCTCATTTGAGATAATTTTTAAAATTATCATTTGTAATATGTGCGTTACTCTTTTGTTCATATCCATTATTCATGTGTGATTTTATTATATGAATGAGCAAGTGTCAAGTCATTTATCACATTTTATTAATTTTAACATTAACTCTACATTCTAACTTCATGTGCATAACATTTCTATATATTTCAGGAGGTTTATATTAAATTTATTAAATTTTACTTGATTAGTAAAAAAAATATGTTTGACTAATTCAAGGAGTGGTTCATTACCATTTTCAAAATATTAAGTATCAGTCTAAACCAATTGAGGGTCAGTTTAGTAATATTGTAGCTTTTAAAATATTTGTTGTTAATTGTGCTATGTAGAAATAATTAGCTGTAAAAGAATCGATTAAATGTATGGTAAATTTTATTTTTAAAAGTATTGTGAGTTTTAAAAGCAGTCGTATGTGTTGGGTAAATTTTATTGTTAAACTATTGTAAGAATATAAATAACTAAATTGAATATAATGTTGAATAAAATTTATTTACACATCTATAAACATGTATATGAAATATTTTTTATTGTGTATATATATATATATATATTTGATAACTAAAATAAATATTTTATATTATTAATATTATATTTTTATTTTGTTATCTCAATATAATTAGTAATAATAATAATTTTTTTTACGTTAATGATTTTATTTTCAAATTAATAAGGATAATTTTAGATTTTTATAATGCATATGAGGATATATATGGAATATTTTTGAAAAGTATCGCATTCCCTACTTTTCAAAATTTGCTGTAAGACGAGGTGATTTTGTTAAAAATGATTTCTAAAAAGATTTAACAAATACCAAAATAAACTTTTAACTTTTTAAAATTATTTTTTATTGAACATTTCAAAAGCAATCTCAAACGGGCCTTGAATATCCCAAAGGATTTCAATGCAATTATTCATTTTTTAAGATTGAAATGGATAATATATCTCCATTTAGATAATATTTACTTTTCAGATTAGAATAAAAACCGTAAGGAGTATAGAGTGGGAGTGGAAGTAGAGTGTTTATTTATACTGGAATGAAAATGTGGATTGTCAACCACAATCTCAATTATGTGTTTACTTTTATCTTGGATTGGGAGCAAATTATTACAAATTACAGCTTTACCCTTAAGTAAAGAGTATATAGCTTTTAATTAGAAAATAAACAAGAAAATATATTTGTATAATAACCTATTTATTTTATTATTAATTTTAATTATATAAAATAATAATTATTATTAATATTTTTAATGATGTAATTAAAATTTTTTATGAATTTTATTTAATTATTTAAAATTAAAAATTACTGATAATATTCATTTGTAATTTTTTAGATTAGTTGAGGGCATTTTTTAAAATCAAAGAAGTGAGAGTGAGACTCCCATCATGCCCATGGGAGTATGAATCCCGCTCCTCACTCCAAAAGTGGGTGGAACCCATGGAGTGGGATTTCCATTCTCACTCTTAAATAAGTACGTAAACACTGGAGTGGGAAATGTGCACTCCAATAAATAAACACAACTTATAGTAAAAAAAGGCATGACGGTATTAGAAGAAGAGTAAAAATGGATAGCACAATCCATGATAAATATTTCTCCATTTGTTTTTGTTTAATATCTAATTCTCTAAATTTCCATCTATATAATAAAAACAAATAAAATATATTTGACGAAACCATGCCGCGCCGTTTAAGAACAAATAAAATTAGTGGGTAAGGTTTAATTAATAAATTTTTTTAAAAGTAAAATTATACAAAAGATATGCATTCATACTCCAATACATACATTTGTTTTAATTAAATTAAATTTAGCAAATGGTAACACTTGGGGTATGTTTGGTGCACCACATTATATTGGACTGTACTGATTTATAATGGATTGTATTGTATTAGAATGTATTAAATAATATGTTAATCCACTTTTGGTGTAAGTATGGAATGTATTATTTATTTTAATACTTTATATTATTATATTATAATTTTTTAAATTTAATAATAGAAAATATATTAATCACTAGCAGTCACCATTAGCTGCCACTGACCACCACCAAATATTTTTAAAATTGTTTGTTTAAGTCATATTTGGTATCATTGAAATTCTCTTATCGAGCTCTACACAACGGTACCAAAATTATCAGAAATGGAGCTCCTGTTCGCCATAGATCTACAATTAAATTTTGAGATCTAAAACTTTGACTGCATATTAACGGCAAATGGGAGCTTCATCGCCAGAGATATTGATACGGGTGTATAGAGCTCATGATAAGAATTCTATTGGTACTAATATTAATATCAAAAGATAACGGAAAATAACAACAACCGACGGCCTGTGGTGGTTTATAGTGATCTAGTCGCCGGCCATAATTTAAATATTTATTTATTAATAAATAATTAAAACAATTAAAGAACTAAATTAAAAATTAAAAAAAAATGTGTCTAGACCCGCATAAACCCAGGGGCTGGGCTGGTCTTTATAAGCCATCCAAAATTGGTTAATTTATGCATACCCATGGTGCTGTAAAATATATACAACCTATACCCCTTGAAACCTGTGTGCCAAACATGCCCTTGTATGTTTCTGAATTTTTCAGTAGTTAAAAGCTTTGAAAGCAATTACTACTGTTTACCTTTTTGTATATTGTTATCAAACTGATGTCCTATTTGGTATTAAGGTGTTGTAAATTAAAAGTTATAGCTGTTAAGGAAAAAAAAAGTTGTAACTATGAAATAAAAGTTAATAATGTTTAATAAATATGATTTTTATAATTTTAACAAAAATAATAAATATATTATAGGTTTTTTATCATATAAGTGGTGGATTAATCAATTTAATTTCAAAACCGTAGTAATTAGTACTCAGCAAAAAGTTATAGATGTCCAATCTCAAAATCAAATATGGGCTAGTATAAAAGAAAAATATGTATTTGATAAAATATTTGCTTTGCATATATCACAATGATAGAAAACACTGTTTGTTTTGGTATTTTTGCAGTGATTTTCCGAAACATAAACGTTATAAAAATAAACAAAGAATTTAGCTTTATCAAATCTCTGACTTATGAGGATCTCACAATGAATTTACAGACCGAGCGTCTCTCTCTCTCTCTCAAGATTGAAATAGACAGTTCATAGAATGAAACTGAATATATGCCACTGTTACTTGCTGTATTTACAATGTTGTACATGTCAATATTTTTTTTTGAGAGTACATGTCAATATTGACCAGCCTTTTCAAGATCTTTTTTTTTTTGTAATCTTCTCAATCTTTGTTTTAAGATTCCAGAGGCAAATCTATTGCACACTCTCGTGCCCTTTTCAATCTTTAATTAAAATATCTTTATATTTAACATCCTGTACATTTTTATGTTAGATCCGCTCAATATTACACTGCATCAATTTTTTTTGTTACACTACAAAACATTTTCATTGTATTTTACAAAATTCTTGTTATATTTCCAGCTTTTTCATCACAAACTAGAGCCAAAAACAAGGTAGACATAGTACTGGTCTTTACATATTTTTCTTAGATTTTATTACCAGACTGCTATGCGTAAAAATTAATAATAGTATTATTAATTTAGAACTTAACCATATAGATAATTAATCAAATAACATTGTGATAATATTATGCTCTATAACATGAAATGTTATCCACTAGATCATTAATAGCTTGCTTCCACCTTTTTTTTTTTTTTAAATACACACACACACACACGACAGGCTTCTTTCACTTTCAAAGTAATTAAAACAAGGTGTCCTTATTTCAGAACAAATTCAAAGTAAAGTAATTTTGAAATATTGACCGCTCATTGAATTGCTAGGTCATTTACTAACTCCCATTTCAACTCGACAACCTTAAGTTAATAAGAATATTATTGGATACCCTTGAATTGGTGAGATTTGGTTGAAGATATCAATAAAATCAAGGGCTGTGATTCTGAATGATCAATTATATAAACCGTGTACGTACTATGCCATTGAATGATGATAAATCGCACTCTGATTTGCGTGCCATGCTTTGTGACTTTTTACAAATTTGCTCGGGCCTTGAAAAAAAGAAAAAGAAAAAGGAAAGAAAATTAGAAAATTTTTGTACAATATTGATCATTATTGTAGCTTTGGACATTCTCATTCTCAGCTAACTTCACTAACTCTCTCTCACTACTTCTACTCCCCCCTAAACTTTCTTCATCCATCACACTCATAAGGGTTCCAATGGTCAATATACATAACTCCACTAAAAATAATTCGTGGCTTACACACACTAACCCGCCACACAATCACAAATCACAAGCACCCCCATGTTAATTCATTGTCATTGGTACACAAATCTAGCCATAAATGAGTGAAATTATTTGCCCTTACCCACAGAAATTTATTCGAATAATTCTTTAAAAACCTAGACAAAATACAAATGAACCCACTACCATCACCCGATTAGACGGGCTTTTCTGTTATTATGTGTGTCCCCAATTAATCTAATCAATAGATCCGATTCTCTTCTCTCCTCACTTTGCCTTTAAATACCAAAGAGCCCTAGCTAGTTTCCTCACACAGCAACCAGAGGTACAAGCACACAATAAGCTTTGATCTCTCTTGCATACAAAATACAATATGTCTATTTGCAAAGAGCAAGCAGAAGCAACATCTCATCCTGAAAAGCTTGAGCTTGAGTTTGAGCCTGTCCCTCTCACCAATAATATCATTCCACAAGCTGCAGGCTCTTCTTCTTCTTGTCCTGTGAATGACAATATTACAGGTCTCGATGAGAAGAAAGTTTTGGAAGGCCTAAGCGTTTTGCTTGTTGAAGATCAAGCAGTACTACAAAGGATAGGTATCAGAATGCTGAAAAAGCTTGGAGCTAGAGTTACTCTAGTCAAAGATGGAGAGGCTGCTGTTGAAGCCATGACCCTCATGATCAATGCAGCTAGGGAAAATCATCAAATTCAAAACCTTCACCATGGATCCAATTTGGAAACTCCTAATTGCCCTCATTATGACTTAATCCTCATGGACTGCCAGGTATTCATGAGCACTGACCTCTTTCTCTCAATATATGCGTACAATCAACATTTTTCTAAATTTTTATTATATAATTTTCACTCCTCTATTTAAGTTAGGATTTGTGGGGCCGTACAGTCATGGTATCTTTTTCTTCTTCTACATTAGGCATTCATCACATGAAATTTTGCTCATTTTATTGCATGAGTAATTAATTAATTGTATTAATTTGTAAGCAGATGGGCAACATGGATGGCTGTAAAGCAACGAGAGTAATCAGAAAGCTAGAAGCTGAAGCTGAAATGGGTCAAAGCATTCCTATAATTGCATTTACAGCTCTAGTAACTGCAGATAATGAACGAGAATGCTTCAATTCTGGCATGGATACTTTTCTTAACAAGCCTGCGCAGGAACACCTGTTGGCCGCCGCCATTGTTGAGACTATTGCTCGTAAAAGTCACAAGTTTTCATGTGTTGATCAAGCAGCAGAAGCTCAAGAAAGGTCTTAGGCCATCTTCTGGGATAATAATGTTGCAGATCAAAGTCATGTGCTTAGTTCTCAACAAGTGCATGTGTGTGTTTTGTGGTTAAGGACTAAGTGATGATGCTATGTTTAGTTGTTATTAGTAAGTTGTAAAATTTGTGCGCTCGAACCTAATTCCCACTTTCTATTTATGGTTGTATTATTAGAAAGTGGAGGTTATTGCGATTTGTGTGTGCTTATAACTAATTATCTTCTTAGGTACTGTTGTTATCTGTAGTTAATAAGTTGTTGTAAAAGGTTTCTACTTTCTTATTGTGTACTGTAATTGTGTTCTGAAGACTTGTGTTAAGTTGTTTGCTTATGATATAAAAGTGTGGTTCGCCCTCATTTGTTTATGTCCACTTTATTTTTCAGCTGGAGATAATATCGGGTATATATAGTTTGATGAAAATACGGGATACTAGAACCAAAGTGGTCATGCTTCTTTTATGATTATGATTATGTTTACCGCACAAAAAAAACTGGCCGTGACTGTTTTATTTGGTTCCCGAAACCACTGTCTAAACTATTTATTACCATGTCATTCAAATCAAAATTTGAAATTGGAAAAAAAAAAAAAGATGAACAAGTTATGTTTACAAATTAAAAACGGTACAACACAATAATATGTATATATGATTATACTACTGCTATACATACACACACACCCCTACGTTTCATCCATTTTTCAAGTTATTATATATTATTTTTTTGATTTTCTTGTGCATAAGTTAGAATTTTTTTATTTTTCTAAAATTTTGGACCCTAAGAAACAAAAAAAAAAAAAAATTGTGAACAGTTATTCACTATATATATAGTGTATGCTGGCACTTTCATCATTTCTAAAAGTTTTTATCACTTGGATTTGTACTGATAAATTAAATTAAATTTTAATGTTTCATTTTGTCCTTAATATTAAAATAGTGGCATAAAAACACACTGTGGAAGTATAAATGTAATCTTTTCACATACAAATTGAGTATTTAAGACCTTCAAATTAAGATTAAAAAAATGATCTATTTGTTAAAATATCATATTTACCATTCAATAATACATTTTTTCTATTGCCATTGTGATGCCAAAGATAAATGGTGTAATAAAATTTCAATTACCCAAATAATAAAAACAATTTATAAAATAGACCAAAATGTCATTACATTTCTCATTATATACCACCACATCATATTCTTCTTTTTTTAATATTTACAAAAATTAAATGCAATCTCCTTGGAGGTTGATGCAATAGACCTTTTACCAAATGAATTTCCAAGTATAACACGTTTGATTTATGTAATAACTTTATATTTAAGAGAATCTATAGCTCTATACAATTAAAATTCCCTATAAAGTCATCATTGTTGATTGTGATATTACAAATCCAAATTGAAAAGGTATATTCTTACTCTACTTGAAGATATTAGATATGCACTCACTGCATTCCAAATCTATTCAAAATGGAGGACAAGTTACTTCAATATGTTTTGAACTAAATCTAAAAGTAAATCTATTGGAAAATGACATCACATTTTATCTCTCATCAAGTTTTTCTTCTCCCTTGCTTTATCTTTTCTTTTGATTATTTTAGATTCCACGCATTTAATGATCACACATTAATCTTGCAAAATTAAGTAATGCTATATGCATTATGGAGGGATAAATATATCAAATATTACCAAACATTACATCATTTCGAAAGGAATAACAAAAACTACTTGTTTCCCTTCAATTGAAATTAATCTCTAATACTTGTAATAATATTCAATTATCCTATTTTAAGAAACTTGTTTAATTAAGGTGGTCTGATCTTCATGATATTTACCAATAAATAACAACTTGACAAGGCAAATTGATAGTCCAACCATGTATTTAATGAATTATATTATAGGAGAGAATTGTAATTGGCCGAAGTAAATCTCCTCATATCTCTCATTAAGGAAGTTCAAGTGTTAACATTTAAAAATAAATTATTTATTTCAATCACATTTATAAGTCGTCTTTATTACTCATATATAAATATTAAGTGAATTATTACTTTTTTTTAATAGTGGTTACACACTAATTATTGATATCAGATATTTATAAACTGTTATTTCAGCAGACAAATACATTGGGATTACAATATTACATTAAATCTACGTAAACACTTCGCCTAGAACAAATAAGTAAAACAAATAACATAATATTATATTAAATCTAATAACACTTTGTCAAATAAATAAGTACAAATAAATAACTCTCACTAATTGAGGGATGTATATCTTTACTTATATTCGCAAGAGAGATGGACTATTTACAGATTAATTTCACTCAATCATGCTTAATTAAAGAAATTTTTTTGAATCCTAATATAACTGAGGCTCGAACCAGCCTTGGTTCACCAATGACTTGTGTAAACTATTACAAAATATAGTTTATAATAATCGTAGCAGGGAGTAAATAATTAACGGGAAAAAGTGAAAAAGAAAAGGTGAGTGACTTGTTCTCTAAGTTGGTCGAGAAATGAAAAATCACTAATCGCACCCAAAATAAGAAATAATTAATTAATAAGCTCGAAAGAAGAAAAAGAAACTCAAGAGTGAGAGAGACGCAGAAATCGGAGAGATTTGATTTGAGATGGCGAGATACGATAGAGCAATCACTGTATTTTCACCGGATGGCCACCTGTTCCAAGTGGAATACGCACTAGAGGCCGTACGCAAAGGCAACGCCGCCGTCGGCGTGCGCGGCACCGACACCATCGTTCTCGGCGTCGAAAAGAAATCCACTGTCAAGCTTCAGGACTCCAGGTCTCTCTCTCCCTTCAGATGATTTCATTTGTTTTTTTTAATTTAAATACGAATTAGGTTATTATTAGGGTTTTAGTGATTTCTGAATCTTAGGGTTTTTTGATAAAATTGACGGGTTCCTTGCCGTCATTGAGGATTGAATTGTTGATTGGAGTTTTGACATCAGCGCTATGAAATTTGAATTGGATTGTTAAGAACTGTTGTTTCCTGCAAATGAGTATATTCATTGTGTTGATCTCAACGCTGGTGCAAAGAATTGTTGAAGTATTGGATTGCTATGAGTTTGAAGTAGTTTGTGGTTTGATTTATGTTCCATTGTTTGCTTCATATTATGCACTCTTACTTTTGGAAATATAAGTGATACTGAGATGCCTTGTTGACTATATCCATTAACTGGTTTTTGGTACAAACGTAGAATTATATAAGTTGATTTTTGGCGTGATTTTGTGAGTGATATAAATCTAAAAACAAGTCAATGCTTGCTTTGGTATTTTGTATGAGATTATATCTAAGATATACTGCCCCATTGTATCTTAATTTCTGGAAATTGATATTGAAATGTGAACTTAAAGCACCTTTAACTTTTCATGAGGGGAGGAAAATCTTTTCCTGTGATGGTGATATAAAACCACATCCTATGAAGATGTCTACCCCTAATCTATCCACCAATGCTTTCTTTTATTGATATGGGAACGTATTGTTGGTTAGATGTTGCTTAAACTGCACATTTTGAAGTGTTATTATGTGCATATTTGCCTGAGGTTTGGCTTTTCTTTACCATGACTGTTTTGTCTCTTCTATAATACAGATCGGTGAGGAAGATTGTCAGCTTGGATAATCATATTGCATTGGCCTGTGCTGGACTTAAAGCAGATGCTCGTGTCCTGATAAACAGGGCTCGAATAGAATGTCAGAGCCACAGGCTGACTGTTGAGGACCCAGTAACTGTTGAGTATATCACTCGTTACATTGCAGGTCTCCAGCAGAAGTACACACAAAGCGGTGGTGTGAGACCATTTGGTCTTTCTACTCTGATTGTGGGCTTTGATCCATACACTGGTGTGCCGTCACTATATCAGACAGATCCTTCTGGGACATTTTCTGCTTGGAAAGCTAATGCAACTGGGAGAAACTCTAATTCAATGAGGGAGTTTCTGGAGAAAAACTATAAGGAAACTTCTGGGCAAGAGACTATAAAGCTTGCAATTCGAGCATTACTTGAGGTTCGCTCTTTCTTATATTTCAGAATATCACTTGGCATGGTTGTCACCAAGTATTATGAACATCTGTAGTATTCTTGTTAAGTATGATTTTCACTTTAGTATTATGCTGTATGTCTATAGCAAGCGATTACACATTTTCATATTCATAAACCTAATCTTCAAAATACCAACATCATATGTTCAGGTTGTTGAGAGCGGGGGTAAAAACATAGAAGTTGCTGTGATGACAAGGGAGAAGGGTCTGAAGCAGCTTGATGAAGCTGAAATTGATGCCATAGTAGCTGAGATTGAAGCAGAGAAGGCCGCTGCTGAGGCTGCAAAGAAGGCACCTCCCAAGGAAACATGAGTTTTTAGTTCTGGCTTGTGTTTTTTCCATTACCTGTTGTTTTTCACGTTTCAAAATTTTAGTATGTGTACTTTGTGGTTAACTTTTGTATGCTTTTAGATTTGCACTCGTAAAAGATTTAACAGAGCACCAGATTACTGCGAGCTTAAATTTTCGTATATGATCATTTAATATTTATGAATTGTTGTGAGCTTGTTTGTTCTGAGTCCTACTTTCAACTTACTCTTCGGCTGCAAGATAAATAATGTCGGGATGTGGACACCGAATAATTGCATCAATTAGTGTATTTTGTCTTTGGATGACTTTAAGCCCCGTGCCATTCGATGACATGCCCAATTGATGCTTTCCCAAATAAGCCAAGGCAGGAAAATAAAAATGATGCCATTTTTTATTCTCTTTGTACATTCTCAGTTAACATCAGTATCGTCAAGACTACTTTTGCAAAGTTATGAAGCACTAAAAATTACTCTTAATTTAAATTTTTAAATTGCATGAGAATTTTGTTTGTGTGAGGTGCGCATTCAATGGTGTAGAACAAGTTAAATCAAATCATGTGATCCGAAATCCAAAATCGGAAAAAAAACGAAAAATAATTAAAAATTGGAAAATAACGTCCGAGTCCCTGTGTTTATACAGTTTTTTATTTGTATCATATGAGTCTTGAATCCCTAATGAAAACAGGCTATGCCTTTAGTTAAAAAGTTATCATTATTGGCCCATGCAGGTCTCGAACCTGCGACCTTCGCGTTATTAGCACGACGCTCTAACCAACTGAGCTAATAGGCCGCTCTCACCTAAATAATGATTTTTCTGTCTCACATGAATTTGGAATAGCATCAAGTCAAGCGAAAACAAACGCATAGACAGAGAAACAAACAATGGCGATGGGAGAAGATTACGAGGTACATCTTCAACTGAGATCGTGTTTTTAAATGCGTAAATTTTCTGCTCAGTTTCATTTATATTTTCTCAAAAATATCTTAGATTAATTGATAAACTTACATTCTTGGCAGAATAGTTAATACGTGTCTCTGTTCCTGCCTTATGCTTGGAATCAATTCATATTTGTTGCGAATTGGGATCCGTCTTATTGTTACTTCGTCAATTTATCCTGAAATTAAGTAATTATATTTTTCTATTTGTTTTTTTTTCTTTCATGTTTAGTATAGTCTAAAATTTCAATTGGGATTCAGGCTTAGTCGAGTTTAAGTGAGTTTGTGATCATTTCATATCGTACTCATCCATTTCGTCAGTTTACGACAATAAAAAAATCTCTTGATTTGATTATTTAGTACCCTATGAATTACTGATTTGCCAAATGCATCTAACTTCAGATACTAGGTTTTATATTTCGTTTACTAATTTATATATCTTGGATATTTGTGATTGTTGCAATGCTCATAGAAAATTTTCGAATATTGGCTTTCTATAAAATCGTTCTATATTGTAGACTGAAGAAAAAAAGCAAGCTGCTGCCGATGTATTGTTCAATTACTCAAAATTTGTAATGGCAAATTTTCAAATATTGGCTTTCTTTAAAATCGTTCTATATTGTAGACTGAAGAAAAAAAGCAAGCTGCTGCCGATGTATTGTTCAATTACTCAAAATTTGTAATGGCATGTATTGGGAATCAAGTTCGACCTTGTGACTTGAGATTGCATTTAATGAAGGTAATTTGTAATTTCCCAAGCAGTGATATTATGTGAGACTATATATATATATATATATATATATGTTTCATTTGATGGTGGACATGCAATGTGAGTCATGTTGATTGACAATGAGAATTTTGTTCTTCTCCTTTTGCACTTTTTCAGGAGGTTTCAGGGTTACCAACTACATTGAAGAGAGAAACAACTCAGGTTGCAGCTTCTCCTGATCCAATGGGAGAGTCCTCAAGCTCAGGCCCAGCCAGATTGGAGAAACCTGAGAGCTTTCAGGCAATGTAGTTTGAAGTATATATGGGTTGGTTTCTATATGAGTTGTTTTCTTCTCGATTCTGAACCTGTATCAGCAGAATTGCTTGTTATGTTAATAAACGTGGTGTGATACCAAATTATGATGGTATTTGCACTCCATGATTTCTTGTTTCTCTACTTTGTAATACATGTTGAATGTTTAGATACTCATTCTGGTACGCAACATCTCCAGTATAAATTTATAATCAGGTTAGAAGCTTGTTTATCTACCCATAATAACTTATCATGTTGCTTATTTAGAAGCTTGTTTATCTACCCATAATAACTTATCATGTTGCTTATCTCATGTTAGTCTTTCAAAGTGGGTGTGAAATACAGTAAGGACACAGTACACTAGATTATGCATATCAGGTATCATCCTCGTTATCTTAGTCAAAGATCAACTGTCATAGCCTTTGCACACTATGATTGTCTGTCCACATTCATTGAAACCTTGGTTACTGTATTATTGCTGGCTGTCATACCTGGAGGTCTTCTTTTGAACCCGAAGAGCTTCCATTAATTTCAATGGCTAAGCTATCTAATGAAGCTTTATTTTACATAGTACACTTTGTCATTATATATCACCCAGCACAGTCGGTTGAAATAAGATTGAAGTAGCAGTTGAAACATGCAATAGTTTCCATTTCTGTTGTCAAATTTTGTATAACCAGTATCTAGAAATTCTTCCTTGGTTGCTGAAGTGGTGGAATAATGCACTGATGTACTGGTAGTTTCTTTTTTTTTTCTTTCGTTTTCTACTCTTGTTTACTTATGACACAGATGAGCACTTGACACTTCGTTTCCTTTTATTTGCAATTTAAATTATTGCTCCACAGTGTTTAAGTTCTATCATTCAAATTCAATAATACAGATGACAAATTAACGCACATAACAGGGAAGGGAAATAAAAGAAAACAAGCCTGTAATGCAAGGGTGTTGCAGAAATTTATAAGTATTTACAGTATTTTGGCTTGTGATTTGCAGTTCAAGTCCTGTAATGCAAGCCCAAACCTCTGGGCCCTAACCTTTGTTGCACTTACTGCAGCAGCACTGTTTGGTTTGCAATCCCAAGCTCAAGTAAGAGCAGGAGACTTTTCTTTGGCAAGGAGGGGTTAGAGTGAGTTCAAGATTAAGTTTTGAATACTTTACTGTACTTGAGTTCGTTTGATTGTCGGCAGTTGGCTTGTTGATTTTTTGGTGACTGAATTGGTTATCATTTTGACTAACTAGCTTCTTCTTTATAAGAGTCTTCCAGTAGTTCCTGATATCTGAATCAGTTCTTCCTGGGAGCTCTCTTGCAATGTCAGCCCAACTAGAAATACAAACACACATGACACACCATTGAATGTTAATTTTTCTTACATAAAAACTAAAGAATCATTAAGGGTAAATAAGTTTATAATGGGAAACTAACCTATTGCCAACAATACTGTGTAACTTGATAATGAGCTCTTCCTCTTCTTCAGTAATTTTATAGTGCTGGATGTCCGGACTTAGATAATGGACCCATCACGACGGCAACTCCTGCCACAACGGTCAAGACCGGCAGATTTTGGTACATAAGTCCAGCTGCGGATAAATTTGTGAGCTTGCATATAAGAGATAAGTAGGTCGTCTTCCTCCTTGGTCCATGTTCCACTTCTGGCAGGACCTTTATCACCACAGCATGAACACCAAGGTCTGCGTCCTATATTTACTAATTACAACTGGCACTAGGAAGACTAGCAAAGTAGTAGTGATAGTTTCAACTTACTAGCTTAGAAATCCGTAGATGAATTGCAACTAGTCAGCCAGAAACCAAGTCTATATATAGATGGTTCAAAGAAGTTCAAGTTCAACAATAATTCCTCAAGTTATAAGTTGGAACAATCATTGACAGTTTCAGAAAGGATCGGTATACTTTATCAGATAAACATAAAATGATATGTAGCTCTTTCTGTTGAGATCCAATGCATACAGTAAGGTTTGGAGATATTTCATGTCCCCAATAGTCATAAGAGCATTGAGTCTTTATATTTTGACCCTAATTATTTTGGTGTAGACGTTGAAGTAGGTACAGCATATATTTTCATTTTGGTTGATTTAAATTAGATCAAATAATGTAGCTATGGTGATTGTGTCTCTGTGTATGATTCAGTTCTAAAACACGATTAGCAGCTGAAGCATCACCATTGAGATGGACTCTAGGGATAAACAGAGAAGGGAAGTTCGTCATTTCCACTAGCATTTTGGATTAGTTGTCTATTAGAATAGATACATAAAACAGGCATGCTTTAATTTGAAGTTTTCTTGTTTAGCATTTATTCCACAACTTTTTTTAATGATGAAATAACTTTTTTATAATTCAAGCCATGACAACAATTTGATGTGGTATTGAGGTCTATAGCTCAATTGTTTCAATCCGTGATGACAATTCTAGCGTCTTAACTTGTAAGCAACTCACATTACAAGATGTAACCATTGGCATTAACTAAAATTAGACACTTCGATTCGAATAATACAATACAATACAATAATACTGACCATAAAGAGAGGGAACTAACTATTCCGCAAGAAATGTTTGTATAACCAAATTAAACTTTAAGAAATGGTTCAGCAATTTGACAGTTAATATAACCATCAACGCCTCCTTTTCGAACAAATAATATACCCATAACAAAAAAGGGGGGAAAATAAAAAACAAAAAACACAATGCTGCGATCGTAATTCTATTATTTTTTTCTTATAGTATATTGGCTTGTAGGTTTTGATTGAAACCTAGCCTTTAAAATTATTGTTCTCATTGCAATTGTATTCTTCTCTGATTTTAGATCCTGAGGTTGAGCAAGAACATGCACAGGGGACAACGATATGTATTACTTTCAAAATATAAGTTGGAAGAATTATTGAGAGTTTCAGAGGATCTTGCTTTATCAAAAAATATATATATACAATGATATATAGTACTCTCAGTTGGAAGTACAATCTCATCCAATGCATGCAATAATTAAAGTCTGGAAAATATTATTGGTTCACTTCCCTTGTATTCTTTCGTATGAGCATTGAGTCTTTACATTTTGACCCAAACAATTTTGGTGTAGATTTTGATGTACGTAATGCTTATAATTAATTTCATTACAATTTTATTTATATCAGATCAAATAATGAGGCAATGGTGATTGTGACGCATAATGCAATTCTATTTCTATAACACAGTTAGTACCTGAAACATCTCCATGTGATGGCCTCTAGAGATAAACAGAGAAGGAAAGAATGCCATTAACCCTAACATTATTGCAAGAGAAAAAAAAACAAAAACAACAACAGTTGTCTATCACAACAGAACATAAAATATACTCATTAAGTTCTCTTTTTACATTTATGTTGTTTTGTTTGATTATTCTAAAATCATTTACAATATTTTAGTTGGGAATTGTTTGATAATTGTAAAGAAGGTAAAGTCAGAACAATGAGAGGTCTTTTCCCTCACTTTCACATGCGATCGCATTGAAAATTGATCTCTCCTTTCGTATGCTTTGATTTTGAAGTGCATATATAATTGACACCATGGCAAAAAGTGGATCAAGTATTGGCGGCTATTGCTCTGCTCCATTGCTCCCATCCTTAATGACAAAATCAGTGGCTTAAGCAAATCATAACTACAAGAAAAGTTGGTGTTTCCGACTGTGTGGATTTGGCTATCATCTTCTTAATCATAAAAGATGATTGAGGACTTTTAGAATTTCACCTTTGTTACGCAACACTTGTATAATAATTTAATAACGTCTTGTCATGTGTATATTTATATTAAATTATTACCACAATAGATCATGACTGTCCACATGATTACTAACAAAGGTGAAATATCATAATAATTTCACACTGAAGCTGTTAATAAACAACAACTTCCATTCATGACATATGGTAAAATACACACACACACACACACACACGTTATTGCTTGAGATCTTAAAATTATTTTTAGCAATTGCGAACGCAAATCTTCAAGCTCTATCCCATGTTGTACTCATTGTAGTTGGCAGATGCACTCATCTCGGATTAGCGATCCCAAGGTTAAACAAGAACAGGGAACTTACTTTTTTCACCAGGGAGCTTATTCTGAGTTCAAGATTCAGAGAATCAGAACAACATACAATGATTTGTAGCACATTCATTGTATGTACAATATTATCCAATGCATCCGGTAAAGTATGGAAAATATCATTGGTTCATGTCCCTACCCCATATTCACGTGACCTTTTGAATCTTTATATTTTAGTTTGACAATGAGAATTTTGTTCTTCTCCTTTCGCATTTTTTCAGGAGGTTTCAGGGTTACCAACTACATTGAAGAAAGAAACAACTCAGGTTGCAGCTTTTCCTGATCCAATGGAAGAGTCTTCAAGCTCAGGCCCAGCCAGATTGGAGAAAGCTGAGAGCTTTCAGGCAATGTAGTTTGAAGTATATATTTATCAGTTTCTATATGAGTTGTTTTCTTCTCGATTTTGAACCTGTATCAGCAGAATTGCTTGTTATGTTAATAAACGTGGTGTGATCCATGTTTTTTTATGTTTAGATACCAAATTATGATGGTATTTGTACTCCATGATTTCTTGTTTCTCTACTTTGTAATACATGTTGAATGTTTTTAGATATTCTGGTACGCAACATCTCCAGTATAAGTTTATAATCAAGTTAGGAGCTTGTTAATCTACCCATAATCACTAATCATGTTGCTTCTCTCATGTTAGTCCTTCAAAGTGGGTTTGAAATACAGTAAAGAAACCGTACACTAGATTATGCATATCAGTTATCATCCCCGTTATCTTAGTCAAAGATCAACTGTCATAGCCTTTTCACACTATGATTGCCTGTCCACATTCATTGAAGCCAGTCATCATAGTATTTGTAAGGATTTAGCAGATCTAGACAGAAGGATTGGATGGCTTTTTAGGTATTTTCTTCTTAAGCTTCAAGGTGAAAGTTTATGGTTGAAGAAGAGGATGAAGGAACTTCCATCATAGAAGTGCATGCCTCAGACTTAGATACTTCCTAGTTGTCCATAGTCTTAGACTGCCCTCACACGGGTTTTAATATCCAAGAGAATGCTCAGCAAAATTTTCTCCTAACTCGTGATAAGTCCAGAACACACGGCTCTATCCTGGCCTTTCAACAGGGCGCCAAACTTGCTCAGAGGTTTCACTAAAGATCATTTGGCCAAAGTATCCTTATATGAAGCAAAGACTTCTATAGGTTTCTATAAACTTTCTGATGTGGAGGATCCATCCAAGCGGCAATCACAGAGCATACTTTGTTATAGAAATTTATGGAGAACTCCTTTTGGAAGTGGTTGGCTCTGATACCAAAAAGAGGAATTTTATTACTAAGAGAATATATTACAAGACTTGATAGATTATTCAATTATGAGATGATCTATTACAATCCTGAAGGTTTCATTTTATAGGCACTAAGGGAATTTTCTTTATATCTAAATATATGAATAAGTACAAAAACATTATCTTTTACGGAATCTACTTTTACAACTCATCACTACTTTATATCACATCACAACTCATCATTATCTCTAAGGAATATTGCTTTATAACACACCACTATTCTACAGTACATCATTATCACTAAGGAATCTTACTTTACAACATACTAGACAACACATGTGACTCCACACACTTGTCACTTATTTATTTGATACTATTCACCATCGCTTCCGTTGATAGGGTCCACTAGTGCTTCCGCTATCCTGTGCTGCTTCCTCTGTATCCCAAGCAGGGTTTGCGTTGTAAACTTTATCTTCTTCCTACTTGAGCAATTGTTGTTCAAGCATATTATCCTCATCCATTATTTCTGGTTGTGGCAGGTTCATATCTAGCAAAGGGTCATCAATGACATCCATATACCATGCCGGATCTTCTTCTAGAGGCGGTGACAAAACCCATCGAGGTGATGCTTCGTTTCTGCGTCCATGTCGTTGAAGCCAATCATCATAGTATTCTCTCATCTCCAGTTCATACTGATCATCACTCCATAGTATGCCATTTCTAATCTCTTCTTTGTAAAAGAGATCAGGTGTTGTTAGAGTATTGGGCGACACAGGACTATGAGTGTTGTACAGGAGTTATGTATTGTAGACTTCTGCTAGAGCTTTTCGAGCATGTAAGCATCCTCCCCACATTGAATGATCTTCATCCCTCAGATGGTCATGATCTACAACTTGAACTATTAGTGGTTTGTCACGTCCCCAGATATCTCTCAGTTTTACTATGACAATAGTAGTCTGAGATATCTGATAGCCATTAATTAGCTTCAGTGTGAGTGGGTCTTCAAAGATTGGTGCAAATAATCTATCAAACCACCGTCGACTCCTGTGGATCATTGAGGTTGAAACAGTATAGTCATTGGATACATGTTAATCAGAAGCCAATAAGCATAATATGCTTTTGGTGCGGCATCACAAATCACAAAGTGTCCCCAGTTTGTATCTTCATCAATCACATAATGAAAATATGCATGAGTCTGGAAGACAAATTCATGTATTTGATCTGAATTTGGGAAATGATTGAATAGACTGTAATACAGTAGTTTCCCATCTTCATTGACTGGAAGAGCTTCCATTAATTTCAATGGCTAAGCTATCTAATGAAGCTTTATCTTACATAGCACACTTTGTCATTATATACCACCCAGCACAGTCGGTTGAAATAAGATTGAAGTAGCAGTTGAAACATGCCTTAGTTTCCATTTCTGTTGTCAGATTTTGTATAACCAGTATCTAGAAATTCTTCCTTGGTTGCTGAAGTGGTGGAATAATGCATTGATGTACCAATAGTTTCATTTTTTTCTTTCGTTTTCTACTCTTGTTTATGACACCGATGAGCACTTGACACTTCGTTTCCTTTTATTTGCAATTTAAATTATTGCGCCACAGAGTTTAAGTTCTATCGTTCCAACACAATAATACAGATGACAAATTAACGTACATAACAGGGAAGGGAAATAAAAGAAAACAAGGGTGATGCAGAAATTTAAAAGTATTTACAGTATTTTAGCTTGTGATTTGCAGTCCAAGTCCTGTAATGCAAGCCCAAACCTTTGGGCCCTAACCTTTGTTGCACTTATAACTTATTGCAGCAGCTCTGTTTGGTTTGCAACCCCAAGCTCAAGTAAGAGCAGGAGACTCGTCTTTGGCAAGGAGGGGTTAGAGTGAGTTAAAGATTGAGTTTTGGACACGTTACTGTACTTGAGTTCGTTTGATTATCGGCAGTTGGCTTGTTGATTGTTTGGTGACTGAAGTGATTGTCATTTTGACTAACTAGCTTCTTCTTTATAACATTCTTCCAGTAGTTCCTGATATCTGAATCAGTTCTTCCTGGGAGCTCTCTTGCAATCGCAGCCCAAATAGAAATACAAACACACATGACACACCATTGAATGTTAATTTTTCTTATATAAAAACTAAAGAATCACTAAGCGTAAATAAGGTTATAATGGGAAACTAACCTATTGCCAGCAGTACTATGTAACTTGATAATGAGCTCCTTCGCTTTTTCAGTAATTTTGTCGTGCTTGATATCCGGACTTAGATAATGGACCCATCGACGACGGCAACTCCTACCGCAATGTTGAAGACCGGCAGATTTTGGTACATTGGTCCAGCTGCGGATAAATTCGTGACCTTTCATGCAAGAGATAAGTACATAAAATGATATGTTCCAATGCATACCTTTATCACCAAAGTTTGGAGATATTTCATGTCCCTAATAGTCATAATAGATGGTTCAAAGAAGTTCATGCTCAACAATATTGAGTCTTTATATTTTGACCCTAATTATTTTGGTGTAGAAGTTGAAGTAGGTACAGCATATATTTTCATTTTGGTTGATTTAAATTTCTTTCCAGAAGGGAAAATTTTGTTGATGTTTGGTTGGAAGGAAAGGAAGGGAGAGAGGAACATAATTTGAATTCTTTTTTTAGTTCTAATTTTTGGTTAACTATAATTTATAAAAATTTAATTTCCATTACAATTTAATATACATCATAATGTGGAATTTAGATTCCAAATTAAAGAATGATGAATTCAAATTTCTCTTCTATTGAAAGCCAAAACATCCAAAATTACCCCTTATATCTTTTACTAACTTGTTTAATGTTATCAAATAATTATTATTTATAATTTTATTTTATCAATTTAATTTTGTTGATAATTAATTTTATATTAATAAAATTTAAAGTAATGATTGAAAAAATTTAATAAAATCACTTTATTTATTTAATTACTTTGCAAAAATAGAAAATTCAAATTTAATAGTCACCGGACCGCCGCCGCCAACATTGGCGCGTGAGATGTCACTTCCGGTACCATTGGATTCATCGGCCAACGATCAACGTCATTACATTGTCATAGAGGTCAAAAAATGGATTTATTTTCTTCAAAATCTGAATAAAAGATTTTGAAAAGTTTCTAACTTTCTCAAATCCATACAAATATCAAGTATTTCGGCCAAATAAGTTGCTTCAATCTAGAGATCGTCAATTTCTGATCATTTTCATGTAATTTTTTTAGTTGAAATGAGATGGTAGCATGGTTGCTGACGGCCACAGGCTGCGGTTCTGGTGACAAATTTGATTCTTATTTTGGTTTTTGAAATAAAATTTTAAAATTATAATATATTAATTAAGAAATTATCTATATTATGTCGCAATTTATTTAGAAACAAATTAAATTAATTATAAAATAAAATTATGTTAATAAATTTTTTAAATAGAATTTATTTACATATATCATCATATTATTTAAGATAATTTTTATTAGTTATTTATAGCACAATAAATAGATTTATTGTTTCTTTTTTGTAGTTATATTTATGATAGATATTGAAAGTTTAACACTATAGGGTGAAATTGTCCAATTTAAAAATAAGACATTTCCTCTCTTTATATAATTTTGCAATAAATCAAAAATTGGAAAAGAATTTCATTATCCTCTCATTTCCTTTCTTCCACTTTCCTCTCCTCTCATTTCCTTACTTTTCTTCAAACCAAACACCATAGAATATGATGTTTGGTTGGTGGGAGAAGAGGGTGAAAAAAAGATGAATTCAGATTCTTTTATGATTTCTTTTGTTTGGTTGGTCCTAGTTCACTGGAAATCAATTTCTAAAAGAATTTAAAATATAAGAAATTAAAGAATTTTAATTCTGCATCAATGGGTAAGGAGTCTAAATTCTTTGCCAATTTTAAAACAAAAGTTTCAATACTATCTTTTAAATAAATTAAAATATCATATTAAATAGTTTAATAAAAATAATATATACCTATCATTTAACTAATTTGAAATTATTAATATTGAAGCCATACCATCGCCGGACCACCACTGTCGACATGATTTCTTCATCAATTTTTATACCAATCGAATTTTCAAGAGCCGATCTACAACTTTAGCACAATGAAAACGGCATTAGATATCATTTTTGGGTTCAAATCTCATTGTAAATATTTGAGAAACTTGTAACTCTTCTAGTTCCAACACAATTGTAAACTTTTTGGATAATTTTATTTCTCAATGAGTAGATCGTTAGTTTCTGATCATTTTGATGTAATTTTGGGGACGAAAACTCTATTCTTGCAATTTTTCAGATGGTGGTGTGGCGGCAGTGCAGCGGCTCTCCAGCAGTTTTTTCGGCGAGGTTAAATTCATTATTTTTATTAACTAATAATTTATTTAGAAAATAATATAAATTATTTAATTAGTTATACGGTATTGGTTAAATTGAGTTTAAAATAATATTAATTAATTGTACATACCAAATTCAAGTTATTTTATCTATTAGTTGTTTAATTTTTAAATTAAATTATTCATAGTTTAATTTTTTAAAATTATTTTGTAACTAATGTTGAAAGTTTAGTATGTAAGGTAAAGGGTAAATTAGTTCAAGAAAAAAAATTATAATTTAGTCCAAGAAAAAAAATTATAATATTCTTTTTCTTTAAAATTATATGTTAAACTAAACAATGAAATTTAAATTCACCATTCTCTCCCCTATTTTCACCTACCTTTCCCTCCATTTCAATCCTCTCCTCTCGTCCCCTTTCTTAAAACCAAACACCACCGAATTCAAGGGCTTTAAGGTGCTGTTCGGTTGGCGTTAGAGAACGTCAGAAAAGAATTTGATTTCCTTTCGATTAGTCTTTTCGCTGTTCGGTTGGCCAATGCAAAAAGGAATTCAATTTCCGAATAAGTTCTAATTTCCTCAAAATCGGGAAACCCAATTCTTGTTTAGAGAGTCGTGAATTCAATTTCATGTCTTGTGTCACTAACGAAATTTCATAATTATCCTTGGGTGGAGTCTGTCAGTAAATTGTCCGAGACTTAAGATTTTGACATCAACAGAAATTATTTGTTATATATATATATATATATATTGTATAAAGACATGTATAAAATAAAAAATTTTATACTTTCCGTGTTTAATATTTTATATAATCTTTAGGATCAAGCAATTTTTGGATAAACAATAATTATCAGTGTTGTTGCAAACAAATAAGCTGCTATACTATTCTTCCTTGTGTCTTCTCTGTTTGAATTCTTTGACTTCTTGGCTTCTATGAATTGAATTCCCCTTGGACTTCTCTTTGTATTCACTGTTGCTATTCTCTGCTCTTTACCGCTGCTGCTGTTCTCTGTTGTTTGCTCTGTTATTTGCTGTTGTCGCTTGCTTCTTGCTTCTATCTTCGCTCTTCTTTTGCTTATGTTTTTTGGCTTCTAAGCTTCTTGGCTCAGCTTCTTTCTCGTTCTTTCTTTCTTGTTGCTTCAGTGTTGGCTTAGCTCCTCTCTTGCTTCTCATGCACCACTCATTTGTTCCTGCAACCTTGGCTTTTTATAGATATAATATATTACAGGTGTCACTTTTCTCATCTTATAATTACACCTGTCCAAGCATAATAACCTCCCAACCCTAATCCTTTTGCTGATATTATCCACTAAGGTAGCGTTTACTTTTTAGATTGGAGTGAGAATCTTGAGGAGTGGGAATCCTGACATTGAGAGTGTGGAGTATGTTATTTACTTACACTGAAATGGGAGTATGGAATTAGAATCAGAATTCAATAATATGTTTACTTTGTCTTTGATTGGGAGTAAATAGTTTCAAATTACAGTTTTACCCTTATTTAAAGAATTGTAGTTTTTATTTATAAAATTAATAAAAAATATATTTGCAAAATAAAATATTTATTTTAATATATTTGTAAATTAATAATAATTATTAATATTCTTAATTATGTAAATCACAATTTTTTATTAATTTTAATTTTATTTATGTAAATTAAAAATCATTGATAAGATCACACAAATGAAATATTATTATTAATAATATAGTACAACATAAATATTTTCTTAAAATACACTATTTATTATTAATAATTATTAATATTAAATAAATATAATACTATTATTTTTAAATAATATATTTCTATGAATATCCTATTATTATTATTATTATTTAACTTATAATCAATGTAAATTGTTATTTTTAACTAAGTATAATAATATTATTGTTAATAAATGTAATTTTATAAAATAAAATAAAATAATTATTTAAATAAATATTTTTTATTTTATTTTATTAAATTTAATTATAGTGAATTTAAATTTTAAAAAAAGGATGAAAAAAGAAGAAGGAGAGTGGATCCCACTCCCACCTCCCCCCATGAGAGGGGGAATCCCACTCCCCATTCCAAAAATGAGTGAGACCCATGGAGTGAAAATCACACTCCCCCCCTTAATAATGCAAGTAAACGCTGGAGTGGGAGGAATCCACACTCCTCACTCCCACTCCAACAAGTAAACACACCATAAAATAATTATCTTAGTCATATGTTTTTTGGGTCACTAACAATCAGCACTTTATATGGAGACAGGTAAAGCTGAAACTTTGTTCTTTCCAAAAATGTCGTTATCTTAAAGTTTGAGTTTAAATAAAATTTGAATTAAATTATATTTCAAATCAAATTAAGTAAAAAAAATTAAATTAAATTTTTTTGTTACATTAAATAAATAAATTATAAAATAATATTTAATTAAATTATAAATATAATTGTAACTCATTTATTTATTTACTACTTTTTCAAATTAAATTAATTTCTAATTTTAAATCATATCTAATAGTAAATATTGAAAGTTTAATACTAAAGGATAAATTTGTCCAAATAAAAATTTTGCGCTTCCTAATCTGTAAAATTCCATGCCAAAAACGAACAATAGATATTAAATTTCCCTCTCCTCTGCTCTCATTTCTTACAACTGAACACCACCTAAGGGTTTGTATGAAAAATTGAATTTTTTTTTTTACTTAAAAAATATAAAATAAAATATTTTAAGTTGTTTTTGTTGAGTTCCTTGAGAAGTGTAGACAGTATTTGTTCTACAAAGATCGGTGAGAGACTTGGGAAATGGTCACATGGTCAAATATTGGTGGATTTCGAAACTTTTGTGGGCTAACAATGGGCCGGGTTTTCACGAACGCATCCTTTTATATGTGTAGAGGGAAATTTTTACTAAGGGCCTTGGTGTTTATATGTATTTTCTGTAAGTTCGTTCTTTGGAAAAATAAGTAGAAAAGTCAACAAGGACATTTTTTCTTTCTTAATGGTAAGAATGTAACCTAATGAATAACGATAACTCAATGCCTTCTCCACTCAGTAGGCAAGATTCAAACTCTAGATCTGTTGATTCTATCCAATATGTTTTCTAGTGTTTGGTGAGAAATAAAAGGAGAAAAAGGGCAATGATGAAAAAAATAGATGGAGGGCACGAATAGTGACGACCAAGAATTAAGATAGATAAAACCTCATCATCATCACCAGCGTCATCATCCTAATATTTACATTATAATTATGAATATTCATCATCAATTTCATCACATGTATCATCATCTGCAATTGCATGAGAAACTATATATTTTATTTTTCTTGTAAACTCATGAACTGACTTGAGCGTTGGAAAGTTAACATTGAAAAAACTTTCGACGCCTCTTAGTGGTCTTTGTGATTTGAGGTACTCATAAATTATTTCCTAATTGTCGCAGGGCGTCCTTGGCGATTGCCCAGCCACTTTCCCAACAAATAAATTTAATGATGATGCTACTGTATGGTATCGAGCCACTAACCAACTTGACTATATTTCGACATCAACATTTGGCGCCGTCTGTGGAGAACGGTATAAAAAGCCAACTTCTTGTCTCCATCAATTTTTCATCTAGCCAAGGCAGAAGTGATTAGCTACAAACGAAGCCCTTGCAACTACCTTTGATAAGTTTCAATAAGACAGAGTTCGTAAGCCAACTGAGATTCTAATAATATGGGAAATGGAGGCAGAAAATTAAATTTTTGGGAGTGAAGCTGGATTAAACACTGCCCGAAGCCCAATGACCAAATCCAGGTATTGAAGGAATTTGCTAATTCAATCAATAAGTCATCGATACGACTTTTCATTTTAATTCATGTACTAGCTTGATGAGAACTTGATTCTTGACTTCATTCAAAAATTTGGCGGCTTGCATTATGAAATCATGAAAATCAGTTTATTTGATATGGCAATTTTAGTAATTGTAAGCATAAATCCATTTTGAATATATGAATTTTTAGTTTATGGCCATGCAGGATTAGACCACAAAGATCAACTTGCTTAAATTGCCATTCACATGCATTGTGGCATGAAGATTTAGAATCAAATGTTCATTTACTACATGCTTCATTTATTATTGCTAAGTAAGTTCTAAATGGTTGAAATGGAATAAGGAATAAGCTGTAGTAATTGGAACTGAGGTGAATTTTAACAAGAGTTAGGATTTGAAGTGTAATGCATGGCATCAGAACTTACACGATCACGTGCTAATCATTTGTATTGAATTAATCAGGTGCTTGCCATCCAATTTTCAGAATAACATGCTTACCTTAATTATCTGTTTGGCGTTTTCAGAGTAACATGCTTACCAATTTTCCTCGAGGAAGAAGTTATAAATTTACGAGAATGAGACTTTACCATATCCCTCTTCATACATGCATGTTCTTTCTCCAGATCATTTAATCTCATCCCTTAGACGAGCTAACTCTAGTTTTAGCTCTCTGTTTTCTCGCCTCAATGATGCATAATTGTCTCGCGGAATCATTGCTGCACTGAGAGCACCACTGCTGATCCGCCAAGACTGGTGCACTGGCTTGTGCTCCTCGTCACCGTAAGAGCAGCACAAGGCATTAAAGAGCCTTAACTGCTCAAAGTAGAGCACTTGAACAATAGATTGGAGAGGGAGGCGCTCATTTTGTGCCGCTTTTGAAAATAAATCAGTTTACACAGCCTCTTCGTGCCCGAATCTGATAAATTCTGATTCAGGGAAATCAAATCAGGGAGATAGAGATTACAGATATCTAATGACTGGTTATCCTTCTGTCCATCTTATCACGAAAAGGAAACCTACTTGACTTCTAATAAATCAGTCATAATTAGAAAGGAACAGACATATTAGAAGCAAAAAGCTCAATTTTCCAATTTTATTGTTAGAAGCAAAGAGCTCACGATAAATTTTTCCCCAGCAAAAGTTTATTCTAACAATTTAAATAAATAAAACACATCTAGAAACTAATTTTATTTGAATCTCATGAGCTGCCAGTGAAAGTTACAAATTAACCAATTACAATTTTATCAAGTGCAAAGCTGCCTCTGTTGTCGGCGTTGGCGTGGTGGCAGCGGCTCTGTTGAGTCCTTAGGGATAAGATGTCATCAGCCTGGTCGTGTCGTCGCGGCGGTGGCTCCGTTCGTCACTATGTTATTATTGTTATTTTTTTGGTGACAGATCGTTTGTAAAGGAGGATAAAATGCAAAGGGGGAAAATAGCGTGGTCGTCAATGGCGGTGCTACTACGCTTTTTCCCCGAATATCAAACGATTGTAGTGGGGTTGATTTGTGGGGATGGTGGGGCCGTGGGGGCTGATTGTGGGGATAAGGTTTGGGATTTCCCTCGATTTCCATTATTTTTTTTTATTATTTTTTATTGCCAAAAACAAAGAGAGAGAATCGGCCCAAAAACGGCAGCTCATTGTTTTGGCTGTTTAGCAGCACTCTAAAATACAAGCGTATATATATGAATAAGAAAAATGCTAAAAGGAGGAAAGACGAGAGAGTTTATGTTAAAAAATAAGAGAGAGAGATAAATTCTATTATTTTTCTTTTTTTTCAGTATTATTCAATGAATAATTAAACTTTGATTTGACGTAATAGCATTCACATATGAATAAGAAAAATATTAAAAAAAGAATTTGTATTAAAAAATAAGAGAGGGGATAAATTCTATCATTTTTCTCTCATCTTTTTCTTCGGATAGTATTTACTCAATGAATAATTAAACCTTGATCTGACGTAATAGCATTCACGAGCCATGTTTGTACTTTGTACTAGGTTTTTTGACGTGTCATCTCCATCCATGCTAGGAAGCCAACAAACTCAAAAGAATCAATTATTGATTGGGTAGATCTTTTGACACTCTTAAATTTATCATAAAACATTTTTTTAGTTAAAATTACATAAAGCATTAAAAGTAAATTATTTTATTTCTTATTTTGAATAAAAATTTAACTAAAAACATAAATAAATTTTTTTAAAAAAAATAAATTACACCCACCCATTTCAATAATTTATATTTGCAAGTTTAATTAAATAATATTGTTTTAAGAAAATTATAAGAATTTAAAATTATATAGTAAAGATAAAATATTTTAAAATTTTAGGATTTGTACATTGTTTATAAATAAAAACTTATAAGAAAAATACTATTTTAAGGTGAAATTTTATGTGGCAAGATGGTTAATTTTTAATTAATGTGTTTGTATTTTATAAATTAAATTGCCATATTTTTAAAAAATATGAAATTTAAAACAAGTGTTAATAAGGATTTTAGGGGGTGATAAAAGTTACACTCTTAATCAATAAAGAATAACCGAACAACCATTCGCATTCATTGTGAAATGAATCTATACACCAAACCTATGGGTGTGAACAGACAAATTTGAAGTGGGCATAGACATCACCAATCCCGTGAACCCAATCGGCCCATCGTTTTCATGGGTTGGGCTGATTTGAAATTTTGCCGACGCCCGTCTTGCATGGCTTGTTTTCCTTAATGATCGAGTAATATGACTATTCATTTTAATTGTAATTCCTAAATGAGTTTAATCGAACCCAGTTTCCAATTAGCTTTCACGGAACTCATTGCATGATAAATATAAGAAAAGTGAGAAAAATTTTCAGATTCATTCTATTTTGGCTTTGCTCCATAATTGATCCTAAATAATTAAATAAATATATATCTCTCGTTGAAAAATAAATTTGAGTTAAAAGGGGATTGAATCTCAAAAGATAAATGTTTGATTATCAATATTACGCATTTAGAAGAAAATGTAGCTGTAGAAGTGTATATGGTAGCAAGAGCATAGGCAAAAAGGTGAAAAGAAAATGAGGTAAAATTAATATTTTGCTCTCTTTGTTACTCTTTTAGTAGAAATTTAAGTTAACTGGATTTGTAAATAGTGGAGAGGGCGGGCTAATTTCATCGTCTATGATAATAATTTAACTCATGAGTATTTTTAAATTATATTTTTTATAAAAAAATATTATAATAAATTCAAATAGCTCCCTCCTATCATTATTCTTATTTTAATTTAATACAGTAGTATCTCTAAACCATGTTTGCATTGGTTTTACACAGCTTCGTCGGTTCTCTTTTCCGTACTATTGGAATTTGGAATCCAATAATATTTTTTGTATATTTACGTTAACAATTGTTTATTGTTATTCTTATATAATATTTTTCTATCATAAAAAGAAGATTCATCCAAACTATGATTTAGAGAAAAAAATTATAAAAATTGTGATAATCGTTAACATTAATCGATTTTCGATTTTCGATTTAGGCATGTAAAGTCACGTACTTAAGGAAGAGTGATAATGTAGCTCTTTTAGAATTTGTTTTGCCACTTTAGTCCGGGTAAATTTTTAAAACTTATTTAATCCTTTGTTCAAATAGCGATAAAAAAATACACGATTGTTGGGTAAAAATTACTTTTTCATAACTAAATTAATTAGTTTTCAATTACTGAGGTCTCAAATAATTAATTTATATGTAAAAATGCCATATTTATCTTTCAATTATACATACATACATGAAGTATGATATTAAAAATCAAAAATGCTATGTTTACTAATTTTGGTCTTTTGAATACTTAGTTAAGATACTCATTAATGTGTTACCAATCATTTAATGCCATGTTTATGATATTAATTGATTTTATTATTGATGATTAACCCTTTTTTTTTTTACAATCCACTCAATGAATGGTACATGATGCCACATCATTAAATATCTTAATTGCCTATCTAAAATGGGCAAGCGTAGCATTACTTTATTAAAATTCATTAGGAACTAAATTAATAAAAAAAATTATAAGAGAAACTAACATTGTCATTTCTCCCGGCTGTCAAAATCCAAATAAATATAGGCCCTGTTTGGGATTGAGATTGAAACTCAATAAGTTGCGTATTTTATAATTTGTAACAAAAATAATGTTTGGTAAAATTTGTAAAAACTATTTATTTCATAATTTTTGTCATTTTGACAGTAACTTTTAAAAGTAGGTAGAGGGTTGTTTTTCATAAGCAGCTTATTAAATAAGCTACCACATCTTTTTTAAATTCTTATTATAGCCTTAATATTTAAAAAATAATTATGTCTTACTTTTTTCATACCAATAAGTTCATAATTTTTTTATATTTTACTTTTATTTTCTATTATAAGATTTAGGGTCAGTTTGGAATTACATAAGTTTAAATTGTCTTTTATTTTTAGAGTATGTTTAATAAATTATTTATACATACCTTTTCTAAATACATAAAATTATATAAAATAAAAAAACTCAAATAAATAAAATATAAAAAACTTCATAATTTGTTACCTAAAATATGATAAAAATTCATGCTAGATTGTGGCAGTAATATGATTGTGGCGGTAATATGATATCTAATTATTTATATATTAGGGTTTATGGGTAAGTAAGATATAATTGTCTTTTTTTTAAATACTAAGGTTATAATAGAAACTTTTAAAAAGATGTGGTAGCTTATTTAATAAGCTGCTTATGAAAAGCAACCCCCTACCTGCTTTTAAAAGCTGCTGACAAAATGGAGAAAATTATAAAATAAGCTACTTTTACAAAATTTACCAAACACTATTTTTATCAAAAAATTATGAAATAAGCAGTTTATTGAATTTCAACCGCAATCTCAAATGGGACCTTAGTATGACTTCCATATGTTTACGTAAATTTTTTTTGAACTATGAACAATTTTACATGAAAGTTAACAATGATTTTTAAAATCAATTTCATAATCATAGCTTTTAACGTTTAATTTATTTATATTTTTTCTATAGTCATGGTGCTTATTGTAACAAGTTTAATGTGAATGTAATGCATATTATTTTTTTGTTTTATTTGGACTATGTATGAGTATGGATTTTTATCATATTTTATGTAACAAATTATTAAATTCATTAGATTTTATTTAATTGAATTTTTTTCACTTTATGAAATTTTGTGTGTTTTAAAAAGAAAAAGACATGTCTAAACATTATTAAACATACTCCAAAAAATAAAAGGTAATTTAAACTTATGTCTATTTTGGTCACTATATAATAACATGTTTTGTAATAAAATTTACTAAACATATGTGCACTGCTATTGCATTCGCACAACAGAAGCAACTTATTAAATCAGCAACCGTAATCCCAAACTAGCCCATAATCTAAAACTTACAAACAAAAACATACATAATGCTACTTTTATATTTTCTAATTGTACAACGACTATTGATTTTTTTTTTAAAAAAAAAAGAAACAAAGTGACAAACCACGTATTTATCGAAACAAACTATTTTTTTTCAATTATTATTTCACAACACAAATTCGAAATCAAAGCTTTATCCCCACACTTAAGTAGATTTGTCCCACAATATAATCTATGAGCACAACCAAATTACTAATACTGGCTACAGCCTACATGTAAACGAGAATCACACTTTGATCCTACTAGAAATTTTCTTTCACTTCTTGGTTCCCTAGCAAATTTTTATAAAACCTCATTTCATAATTAGTGTTAAAACAATAATTTAAAAAAACACATATTGTTAGAGGATAAATGTGACCACAAATAAGTTAACTAGTTTTAATTTTTAGAAGATTTTAAGTAGGGTGGGGCTATTTGAACCCACTAAATTACTCACTAAATCTATTTTTCAATAAAATTAATTATTACTAAAATATCCATAATATAAATTACAATTATAGACATATGATTAATTAAAATAATAATATTGTCATTTTATTCCCATCTTTAAACTCAATATGAATTTATTAATAATCGTCTTTATTTGAATCTTTAGTCAACTTGGTCTTCTGCGTTCTCAGTTTTCTAATGCATTTGGATTTTCTGTTGCATCTGATATAGAATTTAGCACGGTGGATGGTTTCCAAGGCCGAGAGGTTGACAGACTAATACTTTCCACTGTTAGAGCAGCAGATTCATCCTCTGCTTCATCTGGGAGCGGCTCAAGCAGTATTGGGTTTGTTGCTGATGTAAGAAGAATGAATGTTGCTTTGACGAGAGCCAGACTCTCTTTATGGATTTTGGGTAATGCAAGGACTTTGCAGATGAATTATAACTGTAAAGGATGCTAAGGAGCAAAATCTGGTCATATCAGTTAAAAAGCCATATGCGTCCATGTTTAAATCCTTCTCATCTGCACTTTTGCATTCATCAAGTTTGTTTAATATTTAGATTATTTTGCCAAAAAATTACTGCTCGTAAAAACTTCTCTTGAATTCAACTGATAATTTCTTCTCAATAATGAATTCTCCCCTGCACTCTCAATAATGAATTCTTTGTTACACATGCGAAAATGAGCAAACCCCAGTTTGTGATTTTTTTTTTTTGGCATTGCTAATATTTTTGTTTCCTTAATCTTTCATAAACTTTGAAATCATTTGTTACAATACGTTTAAAATTCAAGGGAAACAAACAAAAAAATTAAAAAATAAAAATGAGAGGATTTTGGTATAATATCATGACAATTGAAGAATACAAGCCTAGAGAGGATTGGGTAAAGAAGAGACGAAAGAAGGGCTGAGAAATTGAATTGTTAAAAATAAAAAAAGTAAAAGAAATTATGCTTATTTAGTTTATAAGGGTATTTCAAGTATTAAAAGGGTCATAAAGTAAAGGTTTTAGTTTTAAATTTTTACTATGTGTTTATTTAGTATGTGAATTTTGTAAGTAGTTTAGTGGGTTCAAATAGCCCCTCCCTTAATCAATTTGTAAGTGAAAATTTCACATTTACCCTTCAACAATATGTGTTTTTGTTTTTTCTTTCTTATTAAATGTTTTAAGGACAAAATGAGATATTAAAAATTTGTCAGAGATCCAAGTGCTAAAATCAAATTCTAAGACGGAGGAAAGTGTCATCCCTCTTCCTATATATTAATATATGTATTATTGCATCCATTGTAGTTGCACTTAGAATTCCCAGCTCAAGCAATTCTATGTTTGATCTTTGACATGGTGACCGGGACGACCTATCGTGAGTTCCAGATTGATCTGCTCTGAACTGTTTGCTATACTCGGTTCATCTTTTGCGTTTTGCATGGCCTTGGCCCTTCTTCTTTTTTGAAAGCAATGATAAAGACGGTCTAATGTGCCGAAGAAGAAACCTCTTCCTCATAACAGTTCTCCAATGGTTTCTAATGTCATTCGCTGATCTATCTGCTTTCCTTAACAGACATATTTTACCCATAACAGACAACCTAATTAACATATTTTACCCAAAAAAAAAAACAAACTTAATTTGCTTTCCTTTCGTAAAAATGAGATAAAGCATAAGAAAGAAACAATAATAATAAGTGTCTGTAACAATCGAGCAACTAGCTCTCACACTGTATGACATTAAATGACCATAGTTACAAAAAAAAAATTACTTAAAAATGTACTAACTTGTTACCAACTTGCATGTGTATATTAATGATGATATCCTTCTCTTCTTTAGTGACGTTGACGTGCTTAACAGTATGAGGGAGTAGATAGATGGTTGAGCCATCGACACCGAATGCTAGGCGAGCTACGCATGGCTCTAGGGATATGATAGCTCCGTGAGCTTCGATGTATTTAATAAGCCGTTCATCTTCTTCCTTTGTCTATGGTCTCCTGCTGAATATTGGACTTCTTTTATACCAATAAAAATAATATAAACGATTTGGTGGACTTGTCCCTATGTCCCCATATCTTGTATGAGAGAGCTATATTTACTTTGAAATTGTTTCAATTACATGGATATATGTTCATACATTATATAGAAACTGCCAAGGAATAAGGATTCATGCAATTTTTGGAGAGAATACTGCAAGTGGGAAAACATAATGAAGGTTTTGAAGATAAACTCTACCCCATACTTGCACACTAAATGTGCTTTATTCTCTCAACTCATGATTGATCTATTTTGCTTAACTTCAACGTGTAATAGTAACAATGAATTGTGCTTCTTGTACGAGCGTATCAATTATCACAGCATCAGATAATATATTTTGATTTTTGAAGGACTTAATCCACCGGCACAGCGTCTCCCACTGTTTTGTTACTCATTTTAAGTTTGATTGGGTTGATAAATTGAGTTTGATTGGTTGTTGAATTTGTGCCGCGAGCCGTGGAAGTTGATGTGTCATTGGAACCCATTTCCTCATTTATCGTGTATTTCATTCGCGAAACTGAAATTATGATGCAAGTGACTCTACTTTGAAATCAAAAGAGAAAATACCGCTGCCTGCTGTTGATGTGCTAACTACAAAAGAAGAAGAAAAATAAAAATGGGATATGATATTGTCTTTGTATGTTAACATCTTATTATGAGTTTTTCTAAGTTACATTTATTGTAACTTATAATTAGATTTTTTATTATAAAAATGAGTAACAAAATAGTGGGATCGGGTGAGTCAGTGGACGGATTTTACCTAACTACAAGTTACATTAAATATAACTTAGGGAGACCCTCTTATTATTATGTGGACTATTGAAAAGAGAATTAAAAATTAAACAAAATCATTATCAACTCAATAAATATGGCATCAAATGATATATTTTCATTTGTGATAAATTACATTTTGAAATAAATTTAGAATTTCTAGAATTAATATTACTGAAATTTACTATTCATTTGATGCATGAATAACACATCAAATATTATATATCATTGGGTGTAGTTAAAATCTATAATAATGTAACTTACATCAACACATAGTGGTTCCCAATAATTTAAAAATTATATCAACTAAATTATATTTAAATTTATGAATAAAATTTTTGTGTTGTTATAAGTTACATTATTACGTAACTTAATAAAGTTTTATGTGATTCGGAATAATTTTTGTTTTAAAAGTATATGGAATTACTTTAAAGACATACTCACTGAGCCCCCACATGTTGCAACTTTTGCTTGACGCGATAGGCGAGGCCTACTCCCTAAAGGGCTATAAAGTGCATTAGATCAGATAGATTTTGATAAAGCAGTTTCAATTATTTGAAGACTCGAATATATATAGTTGCCTTTTCAGGCGTTTGCTTTTCAGGTACTTTTTTTTTTAAAATAAATGTAAGGGCAAAAGGATCTTCTATTCCAAGAGTTATCATCTGATGCCTCAATATTAACAGTTTCACAACGATTTTTATAGCTAGAACTGTTCGTCCTGGCAAACTTTTTGCTGTAGAAACCCACCTATAATATTATATTAAATATTAATTCATTAACACAAAATGAATTCATCAAATTAGTAACATTATAAATAAATATATATATATATATATACGTATTAATTAATTAAAAGAGTACGAGTACTAATACTAGTGAGTACACTTACCCTTTACGGATGCACAATAGGCTGATAATAAGTTGATCCTCTTGTTGAGTGAAACGGCCACGCTCTAGACCTGGACGTAATTGATGAAACCATCTAATGCGACAACTTTGGCCACAAGGTTGAAGACCTGCGCTGCAAGTCTCGGGACATTTTTCTAGTTGCCCACTCCATGAGCTAAGATGTAATTTTTCAAGTTTCTCATCTTCCTCCTTTGTTAAATATTAAAAATGAGCTTTCCTTTTTGAATCCTTACCTTTTCCACGACTAGGTGTTTGCTCTTCTTTTCTTGGTATAATTGTCAACTGTGTTGTTGGTACTGATGCTATGCTAGCTGGTTTAATTTGGAGTGTATAACTACATAAGAGTGATCAGCTGCGTGCCTATCAAGCTTGGAGCTGTGATGTGAGGCTCACAGCCGCAATAAGAGCTTGACACCCGTGCAGTCGCGCACTAGCTATAAGGTGCGCTTGCACGCACCTATCAACTCCGTATGAATACAAACATGAGAGGGTAAGGCAAGTGGAGTCTTTTCAATCATCAATACATTTACTTACCTTTAGTTCATCATCATAGACTTTGGACTTTGCACAGTTGTGGAAAAGTTGTTCTTCACTTGTTCTGTTGCTAAATTATTGAAGTATAGTAAGAAATTCGATGGTCAGAGCCTCAGAGGCATAATGTTGGGTTGCTTTCCTTGGTCTTGCCCTTGGGCTTCGTCTCACGCGCAATATGATAATTTTCACCGCATAATGTCTGTGATGATTAGTCTTGTACACTGAACGATATCATTGCTTGCGTATAATAATAACTCGTATCCCTATGGTTTCGTCCAAAACCCTACTGTGTAAAATCTATTGAGCTTTTAAAATATCATAAGAAATTAAAATATCATAACAAACACCCATTTTGTTTTTCTTTTTAATATTGATTGAGCCACAAATTTGGTATAAATTAATATTGTATTAGTTAGATAAAAACACCACATGATTAATATTTTGATTAATATAATTATGTCACATCAATGAATTGAGAAATAAATTTGTATAAATCACTACTTTTTAATTTTTTTTTTAGAAATTTTACATTTTTATTTTTGAGTGGGTTGGACTTGACCGAGCCAGAGAAATTTTAATCGATTTGATCCAAAGTTGTATACTAAATTCAAATTAAAAAAAAAAAAAAAATTGGCGAGAGTCGCTAGCTGGCGTCACAACTTTGTGGTGGCTAGAAAGGAGAGGTGGGAGAAGGAGATGAAGGATATATCTATTGTTAAAAAAGTATATTTTTATTTTTTAAAAAATAAAACTAGGCAAAGCTATTTTTTTTCAATTAATCAAAGCTAGTTACTTGATACCAAAAATTGGGTAGTTTGGTTATATTATTTGTTCTCACCTAATTACAAGTTCGAGGGCATGTTGGTCACTTTAAACAGTTGTTAATAAAGTTGACGAAAAAGTATTTAGAGGTTATTTGTTTTATGTCTGAAGTCTTAATTTGACTTAATTTAAGATATTTTGATATATTTGGCTTGTTTATTTTTGTATCTGAACTCTTATTGTAAAACATTTTCATATTAATGGAAAAAGTAAAATTTTCTGACTTTTATCTGAATGATAAAATGTCTGAATGGAAAATTATTTTTTTCTCACAAATAATCTCATAAAATGTATTTATTTCCTACGTAGCTATTAAATGTCATATTAGAACTTCTCTTGATTTTAAATTTTACTTGGTATTAAATACTTAACATACATTCAATTTGAATTTTAAACAAATTCTTTTATTATTAGATAACAACTTTTTTATGTGTAAATATTATGTTAAATTGTAAAAAAATAATGTTATCAAAATTATTTTCAATAAATTATATATCAAATGCTTACCTTGTAAACATTTATAACATAAAAAACTATTGTACTAGAAAACATTATAAATATATACTTATTTAAACTTCAAATATATATAACACTTTCAAGATCATAAGTGTAAAAATATTAGACTTAAGATGTTTTGAGCTTATAAAAATAAACAAATTATCACTTATATTCAAAAGTCAAAAAATAAAAAAGAAATATATTATTCAGACATATGCATTCAGACCCATTCAGACTTCAGTAACATTCAGACCAATTCAGATTTCAGATAAAAAAACAAACACTTCCTTAGTGTGTTATTAAAAACTTATGTACATTAGTAATGATGTTAAAAGTTAAAACTTAAAATTTGCATGAATCTACTTAAACATTAGCTAAAGAGTAGTGCTAAACTTCTCAAAAAATTATCTTAATCAGTCAATATCATCCAACAATTAAATGAATGCCACCTTAATAGTTGAAATGAAAATATTGAGATATTAATATTGTAGTATTTATTATTCAAAAAGAGTAATGCTATATTTATTTATTTCCATATAATATATTGAGAGGGGGGAAAAAAAAGTAGTGGTTGTTAGAGAAAAGTAATTGGTGTTAATTGAATGGAATGGAAATGGCTGAGAGAATAATTGCAATTGGCATTCCTGTGTCTTTACTTGAGACTGTCAGTTGAGATTTGACCGCAGGGTCTTCGGTTACTAAAGTTAAGTAGAAATACGGTGATATACTTAAAAACTCTATGTTGGAACCCGAACGTTCAATTTCAATATAAATTAACAAAACATCAAACCACAACACATGAGCTAATTCAACGGGCTGCTGTCGAATTTGATGAAAGGGGTATTTGCAGTTAGATCAATTATGGTTCTGGTTGTGTTGACGGTGTCACTTATGCTGTTGCCACTGCTGCTGCCGCCATTGCCGCCGCCGCCTTTGATGCTTCTCCTTGTTCCGGTTTTGATTATGGCACTCCTCTTTTTGCTGGCCTTATCCCGTTGAAAATATTCAATATTTTCTCTATTGGGGACCGATCCCTTTGCTTAATTTCTACTACTGTATGATAAGCAAATTCTTCTTGCTTTTTACTGAACAGCAATCAACTTTTGATTTTACATGGACTGATGTTTCCCCTCCATTTTATGCAATTTTATTTTTTTAAGTTTGTATTAGTGTGCATGGATCTCGTAATTCTTGTTTTATATATTCATCTGATCCGAAAATATTTCTAGAAAGCAGAAACCGATGTTCTTCTTCATGAAGATTAATTAATATGATGATATTCACCACATAATCAATGAAGAGAACCGAATCAAATATGGCAAAAATCAATATCATTCAAATTCCTTCATTAATTTGGAAACTGTTCTGAAATTATGACAATTATAAATTGAGTATTAGGATCATCTCTTGCATTCTTAACCGATTAAGATCATCTCCTGCTTCATTTTCTTCTTCCCTTAATTCCTATCAAAATGCTCCATTTGGGTGCTTGCTAATTTCGAAAGTTCGTTTAATGAAAACGCACGTTCGTTCTTCTAAGGACACATAAAGTAAGAGAAGATAATCCCAGTAACGTAATAGTCACTTTTCTTTTAATGATTAATTTCATGAAATTAATTAGTTCCTAATCCTCCTCTTCCTTTCTTGTTGCATTTATATTAAAAAAATGTTAAAAGTCCTTCTAAACATTGAACAAAAAATTAAGTAACAAATTATTCTCCAACATTTTCATCAAATCATTTTGTAGCCCTTGTTCTTCTTGAATATCATGAATCTCAAGGATATCACAAGAAAGAATGCGTGAGAGAGAAATTGAAATAAAAAATTAAAATTTTATACAAAAAAAAAAAAAAAAAGTTTCCCTATATACCAAACTCCCAACTGATCAGTTTGCTATGGTTTACAATTTCTCAACAGCTGCCGCCTTATGCTCCCGGCCCATTATCTACTCCATTTACAATTCTACCCATTATATTTGGTGTATATTAAACATAATGTCACAATTCATAAGATCCTTAAAAGTTTAAAAAAAACAAGGTTATGAGTGAATTCTACAGTTTGTACAACAAGAGTTAAAATTGTATTTTTCTCTTTATATATTGTGGCCATTGGCCAAATAGAAAACATTTGTTTTGTTTCTTAACATTGAAGTCCATGCATCCTTGTTAATAGATATTTTTAATACTTATCCTAATTTATATGTATGATATGGGACGGTGGAGAGTGGAATCTTATTTTATACATATTCGTTTTGTTAGTGCAAATGTCTGCTTCATTTTTTTTTTTAAATGTGAATCTCGTTTCCTTATCTAGTGATCACTTATCACTACCTAATAACAAGGCAGTAGAAACAAACTCAATGCAATTTTCATGCAAGATCAAGTTAGCCACTTGGAGACAAACTTCAATGCGAACAAGAAGCTCCAAGTAGACTACGAACTTGAGCTTGCTGGCATACTAAACCTATTTTATATATAAACTTAAATTTTCATGCATATACTATATATAATTAAACTAAAATAACATTCACATTAACGTGATTTATACTAAAAAATATGAAGTAATATTATTTTATATATTTTTGTAATATTTTATTACTTATTTAACATTACAATATTTGAAAGAGCAAAAATGTAAAATCATCGAAAACAAATAACTTGGCACTTACATTTAGATATTAATAAGAAAAAAAATAAACTTGTCATTCAGATTCAAACATTTAAATTTTTTCAAATTTCATATAAATTTAGGTCTATTTAAATTTCAGATAAAAAAACATATACTCCTAGATAAAAAAGAAAAATTAGTAATCTCTCCAACATCAAAACTTTACTAACAATTTCAGCCAATGAATTTCTTTAATAATTTAATAAATGAAAAACCAAAATTTTCTTTGTTATCTTGAGCAAAGGGTTTAAAACCCAAAGTTTTTGTGCTATTCTCATAATTTTTCTTTATCTTGTGTGTATTTATAATTTGGGAAATAATACGGCTCGTGGATTTTATTTTATTTTTATATATTTATTGGGGAAACAATATCTTGTGGATGATGGATGTTGAGAGAATCAGAGAGGATGAAAGCTGAGTCAATCTTCATCAGCGAAAAGTTGACCATGGCCCACAGATTAACTGAGTTGATGCATGCTCACGAGCCGTGTTTGTTTTTGTTTGTACGTCGCGGGCTTCATTCACTGCATTTCGCATGCTTCTTGGAAGCCAGCCAGACGAAACAGCCAGCCTTGTCAGCGGAAACTGAGTAAGTATTTGGCGTGGAGTACTGGAACGCATTGCAGATCCCAATTCCCAAGTCCCAAGATATATTATAATACCAACGATTGACATTGAATTAAAAAATAAAAATAAAAGAGGAAATAAAATTAAAAGAAATTATATCTCTGCACCACTTTTATTTTATCATATATATATATTTAATTATCATAAAATTTTAACATATTTTCTACATTATTTTTATTTTTAAATTTATATCAATCAACTACTTTCATACTAATAAAGTTAGAATTTGTTAAATAATTTAAATAAAATGACCATTTTACTCATAAATAAATTAAATAACGATTTTATCGTACAAAATTTTGAAAAATTAAAAATTATAATTATAAGAATACCCCTAAATTTAATAAAATAAATAAATATCAAAATTCAAGATGTTAATTTTTGTAATTATAAAATTTTCAATGATAATTTTTATAATTATAATTTTTTTTATTCAAAGTTGGTTTAGACCATTATTATTTTGGTGATTGATTTAAACAATGAAAATCGTTTGATAATTGTGATTTTATGATTGATAATTTTTTATTAGTTTGGGATACCTCTAAAAAAAATTAAAAAAGTAAAATATTTGAGATGAGTATTACACTTTTTAGGCCAAAAGGATTAAAAAAATCAATAATATTTTAATTTTATCATTTAATTAAATGGTACTAACACACCCATTTTTTCAATAATATTCTAAAAATTAATTAAAGGTAATTATAATTTTTTATTTTTTAAAATTTTGTAACATAAAATGGTCTTTTAATTCATTTAGGAGTAAAATGATCATTTTATTTAAATTATTTAACAAATTCTAACTTTATTAGGGTTAAAATAGTTGATTGATATAAGTTTAGAAATAAAAGTAGTGCAGAGAATATATCAAAATTTTATAGTGGTTAGATGTAGATACGATAAAACAAATGTGGTGTGGGGATGATTTCCCTAAAAATTAATTGGCATTCATGATTCATGTGCTTTTACGTTGCTATGCTTATGCACTGTCGTTGTTTTCTAACTACCAGTCTTTGTTGGTAGAGTGAAGAAGAAAAGAACACGACGACATCACAATCTCCATTTTTTCTATCTTGATATTGAAATGAGAGTTGAAACATTGGCCTGCAACCCATGTTGCGTTCAGGAAAAAGGAGCAAATGCCAAAATACAACGTAAGTGCTTTCAGGTTTTTGTCTCACACACAGAAAGGCAGCATAAAAATACTTCACGGGATAAATATGCATATGCATGCTTCTGCTTTGATGAGTTGATACACCCTTTGAATGATATATAGAGCATGGTCCCAACGACTGGAGTGGGAGAGTCGAAAAGAGGATTCCTCACTTCTGTCTCTCATTCAAAACTATGCATGAGACTTTCATCTCGCACGGCTCCTAAGTGATAGAACCCATCTTCTTTCTTTTTTAATTACCTTCCTATATCAATCCAAAAATTATATTTATAAACTCAAATATAATTTGGTTGATTCAACTTTTGAGTTATTGGGCACCACTACTATTGAGTTGATGTAAGTAGCATTATATAATGTAACTTAACAACACCCCATCTTGTGGTTAGTCAATACACTAATATATAGCATCGTGGTTAGTCATGCAAAATATCACTTCATTCAATTCCTAATATATATATTATTGAAAGCTTGAACTGATCGATCCGGGCATATTGATCATCATCCGAAACTCAAGAGTTATTAAAACTCTTGTTTGAGATATAGAAAGACTTCAAATACCCATTTCTTAATTCTTGCTCTTAAAATTTTGTTCAGTTGGAGTAGTTTATGTTGTCTCATGTTAATTCACAAAAAAAAGATGCATGGAGCAGTTACATGCCGAATGCTTGGAGATTGTGGCATAAAAATATGCATTGGCTCGACTTGTTGAGGACATGGTACGTACTCATCTAGCAGGTTATGACTCACTATGTCAATGAAATGTGTATTTTTTTTTCACTGTGGTATTAGTTGACAATATGACCCATCACCCTAGTTGTGCAGATGTGCAATCACTAGACAGAAGATGGGAAGATGGAGGATATATATAATAACATTTTTATGTAATAAATTGCTTTAAATATTATTAATTTTTTCAATTAAAAATTACATTTCTTTTATATTTTTTTCATACACTAGTTGAAGTACACACACACACATATATATGTATATATATATATATATATATGTATATATATATACACCTATACATATATATGTATATATATATATATATATATGTATATATATATACACATATACATATATATGTGTGTGTGTGTGTGTGTGTGTGTGTATAAATATATGTATGTACAAACGTATGTATAAAACTTTGCAAAAGATGAGTAATTGACTGATAATGATAACATTTTCACTTACCTTATAGCATGTCCAGAGAAAAGGTGGTCATTTTACATAAATTGGGCACCTAACTTGTAATTTTCCTTGGCTTTATGAGCTTCATTTCATTCCCTTTTGCATGCTAGCTACCTCGAAGCTTAAGAAAGAAAAACTTTTAAAGAAAAAAAAAAAGAAAAAGAAATGAAAGATTGTTTGTCAGAGAAAAGTATATGGCATTGAGTGGAACGAAGACGAGTGAAAGTGTGATAATTACCGTTGTCATCGATGTGCCTTTAGTCTTTACTTTACATTGCTATGTATGGGACTGCAGGTTTTTAACTAGTAGTCTTTGGCTAGTATAGTCAATTAAGAGCAAAATCCGCTGATATGCTTTCAACTTAGTTTTTCATCGATAAGTACACAAGAATCAAGCAACCCACAATTCTTGAGCTATTTTTTAGTATCAATTAAGTTTATGAGCTTTTATATAATACCAGAGCTAAGTTTATATATGAGTGGATTCACATTATTTTATTGATCAGATTGCATGTGACAAAAATTATTAAAGACATTATTTTCCATCGGACGAGAACTAATCTTCAGTTAAATAACAAGGCTTAGACACCCTTAACTCCTGACTTAATTTTTTAATATGAATTTTATATATATATATATATATATATATTAAGATTTTGTTAAATTCCAAAAAAGATTATTAAGTTATATAATCTAATCGTACAATAGAACATATAAAACTCTCTCTCTCTCTCTCTCCATTTATGCATATATATATATATATATATATATATATATATATAAGAGAGAGAAAGAGAAACTTGTATAATTAACCCAACTATTTTAAATCGACATGGGATCATTTCTTTAACACTGTTATCCAACCATAGGATTTATTTTCTATATAAAGATTAAACTATCACACATAAGCTAACTCAATCAACGCAAGCTACTTCTTTGCAAATTTGATGTACAAGTATTTTGCCTTTGGGGTAATGTCTATATGCACTTTTTTACTTCTAGTGTTGCCGCTGGTAGTGCCGTCATTGCCACCACCGCCGATGATACTTCTCTTTATTCCTGTTTTGCTTATGGCTCTCCTCATTACGTTGGCCTTATGGCGTTAAGAGATGTAAGATTTCTCCTTCTGTGGGATCGATCCCTAGCTAGCTCGTACTACTCAGCTACTGTTTGTGAAGCAAGTTCTTGTTTGCTTTTAATAATTCATGTTTGTTTAGATCTTGTACTCAGGTTTGTAGGCTCTAAGCTTTTTGCTTTTAATAATCGATGTTAGTTTAGATTATGTACTCATGTTTTCACCCTCGATTTTATGCAATTTTTTTTTAATGTTGTAATAGTATGGATTTTTTTTTTGAATGGGTATTAGTATGGATCTTTTCCTTATTTTATTCATCTGAAATATAATTTTTAATTTTGATTTTGTGATAATTTATTGTAACAAAGACATCAAATATCTTAAAAGAAATTCGTTGGGTGAATTATTGTCATGTAAGGATGCCAATAATCAAGATCTCAAACAAAATTATTTAAATCTCTCCACGGAAACTGTATTTTTTTAATTTTTATCTTTTTTTTTTTTTGGCTTCAATTTTCATAAATTGAACCTTTGTATAATAAAGTTAAATATCATACTTATTTTCTTCGCATATTGATTTTATTCAATCTGTACCATTTCATTGAATTTTCTCCCAAACTAATCGCCCTCTCATGTTGATGAAAGTCTATCCATCCGACTGTGGCCAAATAATTAACATTTTTTTTTGTTTGTTTCTTGACGATGAAGTCCATGAATCTTTTTTGGATATATATTTATTCCAATTTATATGTTTGAAGAGGGTGGGGACAGATCTTAATCAGTCATTTACATACTTTGCAATCTCCAATTTTTATTTATTTAACTCAAATAAGCTCGATTGATTATTATTAAGAATTGACCATCTTGTTGGTCATAAATATAGTAACCGGAGCAACAATAAATCTTAACTAACAAGTTGAACCAATGCATTAAAAAAAAAAATTTAAAAAGAGAAATTCCAAGAGTGAAAACCAAATTTTCTCCCTGTGCTTATGAAATTAGTTTAAACCCAACATATTTCTGTATTATTTTACGAAGATTTACCCATTGAGGCAACCGGCACGCATGAGTTAAAGGCAATATTGCATCTAGGAGTAGTAGGTAATATTCTTCTTTTTGGTTTGGGTGGGGAAAATGGTTTAAACAAAACACAAATTTGTTGTGAATTAATTTTAATCTTTATTAATTTAATTCCCGGAGTCAAAACGATATATCTTGTTTATAGTGAGAATACGAGAAGATAAAATTTGTCATTTTGAGTTATCAGAAAGGTAAATATTATTTGTACATGATATTTCCTTGCAAGTAAAATTGCATATGACAAATAGAATGACAATAATGAATAAAATAAATAAAATTTTATTTTATAATGAAATATTTTTTGATAAGTATAACATTGTGTATAATGTCACGTGCTATATACTCTGCTGGAAAATTGACCATAGTGGTGGTGGACCACAATAATGATTTTTTTTGTGGGGGTTCACGACTCAAGACCCATGTTTGTTTTTGTTTTTGTTTTTGTTGGCTTCGTTCATTTGTTCATCATTCCCATTTGCTTGCTTTTGGGAAGCCAACAATTAAAAAAAAAAAGAAAAAAGAAAAGATAAGAAGAGGATTCAGGAGAAAGTGTTTGGCATTGAGTGGGGGAACTGGAAAGCAAGCAGATGCAGATCCCAGGGCAATAATTCTCCGTAATGTGAACGTCTATCAACTGACGCTTTTTTTTTTTTTAAATACATACTGATATATTATAATTAAAAATCAACTAATATTTATAATAAAAAATCGATCGAAATTCTCTTTAATATTTTTATTATAACACAATTTAAAGTTCAGCTATCACCTAATACTGAAAGAATATTAAATCCACCTTAAATATCAAGAAATAAAAAAATTCATGTCTAATATTTTATTAGAAGGAAAAGTGAGTCCCAACATACTCTCAAGAAAGCCTGAGTGCATGGAATAGCCCATTGGCCTATCAACCACGCTTAAAATAAATAAAATCGATATTGTTTGGAAACTTTTTCATAATTAACGGCGGCCTTGAGCTGAAACCTCAATAAAATGTACGTACAGCACTCTTTGACAAACATCTTAATTAAAATATTTAGAAGTTTAAATTGATTAGTATATATTTAAATGTACCTTGCTTTGCTTGAGGGAAATCCAGTCCAGCCGAAAGACTCGAGATATATAGAAATTAATTAATTTGACCCCACCAATACAGGTTATGGACACATGGAAATTAACTACTCCATAAGTTTGATATGTAGGAGCAGGGCAATAACCTGATCGCCATATGTTTGACAAGTGGCAGACACCAAGGCCTCATGAACAGCTAACAAGACCTGCCCCAACTTAAACTTATCTATAGTACTTCTTCTCCTCCTCTGTTCAGAAAAAATATCCATATGATTTTGTTTTTATTTTAATATTATATAAAGTACAACTACATGTTACATGTATAATAATCCCACAAGAAATGTACAATAAAACCCAACGTGAAGGTTGAGTAATTGGCATTCGTGTGTCTTTAAATTGCTACGTGTCTTACTGTTTTGGTTGCCAGAGTTAGAAGAAATACGATTATATATCTACTTTTAACTTTTGAACAGCGGTTTGCATTTTATTGATGGCGGAATTAAATTGAGACCTCAATAAAACAGAGCACTTTTATTAACATCTTAATTGTCTAATTAAACTTTCTTCTCAAAGGTTAAAAAAAAAAAAAAACGGCCTACTTAAACTTTGCCTGAGGGCTTGGGGTATAAGCCCAAGAGTGGAGATAAAATTAATTTGTTTAGAGTCCACAAATAGACGATTGACCATAACACTGCACACGTAACGTAGATGCATGTTTAGGATGAATTTGGATTGCAGTGTTCATTTGAGTTGTACTAATTTTTTTTAAAATCTTATACCATACGTGGATTTGTGACAATCAATCGCGTCTAATAAAAAAGATATGCACATAAATCATTATGTTTGAAAATCTACTGCTAATTCAAGCATAATTTGCGAGAAGGATCTCAAACAAGTCATCAATTGAATTGAATCCATCATAATCCCAAATATGCAGTTAATATTATAGAAGCAAGACTATAATTACCTAATCGCCATGTTTGACAAGTAGCAGACACCAAGGCCTCACCTCTTGAACAACTAAAACAAATGTGCCCACTTCATCTGTGTGTTAATAAGTTGATATCTGAATTCGGAATCAACATATATACTTGTATATATTATATATAGCTTGCTAGCAATGGAGTATTCATATATCCCTGGCTGCTCATTAATAAAAATTGCAAAATGAATTAATGTTCGGTACCTAATAAGTTATTCATCTAGCTAGCGACATACCGGACAATCTAGAATTTTGGGACATGTATAATTAAACCACTTCTTGAAATTAACAGATATCCAGTCTTGCAACAACGTTGTTGTTTGTCTTAAAGATCCCATAGCAAGTCAATACTATCGCATTTTACGTTTCTTATTTATATTTAAGATTTTAATTATTTTTCTCTTATTTATATTTAAGATTTTAATTATTTTTCTTCTTTGATTTTAATTATTCTTATTTATTATTTAGCTGGACTCGTTCTTTGACCAAGAGGATGAGAACGTAAGCAAGATATTTTACGGTAAGCTTGTGATTTCTCACTCATGTAGTGCTGATGTACCTGCATTGTATAAGCTTGCGATTTATGTTTTTGCTGATCTAATGCTCATTCTGGACCTGTTGTAACTGGAAAGCTAGAAATGGTAGATTTAGCAGGTTAAATATGCTCTTTAAGCAGCTCAACTTTTTTATAATACCTAGTTGTTTTACATGCATATGATTTGCTGGTATCTCCTATTTTCCCATGGGTTTATCATTTTTATAATAGAAGGATCGACAGATACATCTCATAAATATGACTGTCTCAAGTCCCCATTAACTCGGTGACAGAATTCGAAAAGATAGTCTCCCATGTAATTCAAAGTCGGAAAGTGGCACACACAGGTTAAGAGCCATAGTGTCCTTGTGATTTCTGTTTCTACTCATATAGGTGCTCATTCTGGCTTGCTATAATAGGAAAGCTAATAATGATAGATTTAGCAGGTTATTTCTACGTCTTAACCAACTCAAATTTTTTTGAATGCCTAGTTATTTTATGCACATATACTTATCCCATTTTTTTTAATGGGTTTATCCTTTTTACCAGGCAATGAAGCTAATAAGGACCGACAAATATATATCTCATAAGGCTGTCTCAGGTCCCCATAAACTCAATGACAGAATTTGAAAAGGTATTCTCTCGTACAATTCAATGACAGAAAGTGGCACATACAGATAGCAGCTATGGTGTGCTTGTGATTTAAGTTTTCATTCATCTAAGTGCTCATTCTAAGCCTGCTATATAACTGGGAAGCTAAAACTGATAAATTTAGCAAGTTATTTCTATTTCCTTAAGCAACTTAACTTTTTTGAATGCCTAATTATTTTGAGCACATATGACTGGAACGTAATCAGATCTTAATACCTTAAACCATCTTTAAATTCGGCCAAAGCTACTAATTCTCTAAGACAGAGTACAAGACGGACGGCGGTACATGGTTCTCCATTTGTGGACAAAACTACTACTTCTGTAAGCTCAGTCGAGAAAACCATTTATCACAGCTGCCGAGAAGTCAAGCGTCTTGATCCATATTGCTAAAAGGTTAATCTTTTTATTTTTATTTTATTTTAACACCTTCTGCGATTCTGAGGGCTTTCTGATAGAAGAATTCATTGTTGTTGAACACAGCAAGCAGGTTATTCTGTTTAATTCTCTATTTCAATGTTTTGTCGTGATTTTTATTGTTGTTTTTGCACATCTTCAATGCTTTTTTATTCATGCAAATTTATATTTACAGTGAAGAGCTGATGGAATTAAAGGTATGCCACGACTGGCTGATCGATAATAACAATAATTCTGACTTTTTTTTTTTTGCCTTTTTAATTCTTGCTGAACCTCTGGAGTGTCGTCCAGGGAATTGGTCCATGTAACTAAACTCAGAGAAACAAGCACCTTAAAATCAGTAAATTTAGTTTTAGGAGAGTAAGGACTTGTTTGTTAAACATCTAAAATCTAAAATTTTATTAATTTTTTATGTTTATTTAAAATTTTTATTTATTTTTTATAACTTATGCTTAGATATTTACATATGAATAGGAAAATATAAACTTTTGTGATTATCTGAATGAGAAAAAATCTGAATGGAAAGTAAATAAACATAAAAAATTAACTATATTCAAAACTATCTTTATGAACTATATTTATTTCTTAAATTACAAACAATTTTTTTTTTCGTTTTAACTTACAAGAACATAAATGTCAGATAATCATGTTTAAGATATCTTTTTATTTAAACAAAATTGCCAGTTATATCATATATTAAAACAGTAAAAACAATGTTGATAACTATATGAAATGAGAGTTATCATGCAAAAACAATGTTGATAACTCTATGAAATGAGAGTTATCATGGCACTTTTGGGCTTAAATTCGTATTACTTAGAGAGTTAATGATGTAATTTTATCCTGTTTTTAGTTATATTTTGCATAAGTATTTATTTAAATTTAGTTATAATAATTTAATATGTTTAAAGTCATTTTATGCTCTAATTTTGTTCATTATTGTGGGTAACTATAAAAGGCTTAGGTTATGGAGATGGTTGTTGTAACAAGAGAGCTGTAGAGAATGATAAAGAGCTTAATTGTAGAAGAAATAAATCAAGTCTGAAGCAGAGAATATGTTGTAGACATTGCTGTAGCAATGATTGCTGCAGCAACTCCTGTAACACGCAAAAACAGGATAGATGCAAATATGTGCGGGTTAAGCAACTAAATTTTCTGCAGCTGATTATTATTTGGTAGACAAAATAAAGCTAACGTGACATGCATTAATCTAAAGGAAAAGATCTTTCGTGATTAGAAAAATATAAAGATATATATTTCTAGAATTCTAATAATAGTCAAAGATTATTTCCTAGAATTCTAAAAATATATGAAGATCTACTTGCCTTTTTGGAAAACACTAATTTAAAATATAAAAGGAGCACGTTTTTAGAAGGAGGAGGGGAGCTGATTGAAGAGAGACGGCTGACACATAAAAGAATACACATAAAAAGAGAGAGACTGATGGGCTTAACAGAAGCATAATTTGTGGAGAAGAAAGAGGAGGGATCGTGAGCCTTAAAGAGTGTTACTTTGATCTTCAAGATCTCTACTTTTATTATTATTTTGCTTATTTTATTCTCTCTTTGGTGATGTATTCTATGGAAAACATTTTTTTATTTTTGTTTTAACATTAATCATGAACTAAATTTTAATGTAGTTGGGTTTAAACAAACTTAATAATGAATTAACTTATATTATCGTTGCTCTGTGTCTGCTATAGCACTTTGTTTTTTTTATGCTTAATTTAATTCCCTATTTCGGCTGATCACCCATTTAGTGGATACAAGCTAGGTTAGATCCTAAAAAATGACTATTTAGTGGAACCAATCAAAGCAACACATGGTTTTAGATCGGATTTCCTTAGTTGATTAATTATTAACTTGAATAGGGCCATGTTTGATCTAGAATTAGTGAAGAACTAGACATAGGGATTCACCTTGTAGGGTTAATAGATTTTAGAGCGCATAATGTTATATTTAATGTTGGCTTAACAACTAATCACTGTTAGGAAGCATATAGATATAAGATATCCAACAGGCGACAACTGATGATACATTAGGATTATGTCCAGTGCTGTAGTAGATGCTGTAGCAACTGAACTAGAATATGTTAAACAAGTCAATAGTCTTGAAGTGAGTTTAAATCCCCAACTACACCTTAGCCATTGATTATTTCCTTGTGTTTGACATCTGTTTTATTTTAGTATTTCTTAGTTTGTTATTCAATTAGTTCTATTAGATTATTAAATTAGTTTATTGAATTTTAATTTGATTTTATTAAAGTTTTAAAAATTGCACCGAATAGATTGCTGCAACAAGATCGATAACATTAATCCCTATAGAGAAAATTTCAATACTTATTACTTTATTACTTGTTGTGTCCACTTGCACACTAACACATATTGCATAAAATTAACAACAAATGTCATTCACAAATTTGCATTCAAACTTATTTATACTTAAGGCAAATCCAGATATACCACTTAAGTACTTACAAGTGTTTTGATCTTCAATAATTCTAAACAGTGAATTCTAACTATAGCGATATGCACACAACAGTTAGCACAACGTTAAACACGGAACGGTGTGTTTTGATATAACTATAAATTCTCTCGATTTGGCGCTCTCTCCTTCACACTTTGTGCTAACAGTAACAACACTCTTTCATAATACACACTCCATCGATTTCATCTGACTCCCTCACCAAACTTCCAACATAAATCATAAGCTAACAACAAATTTCCAACAAATTTCTAACAATCTTAAATTTCATGTCGATAACGCACTGTATTTGGAGAGGAGAGACCCAAGATTTCTGAGACACCTACGGCAGCTGGATTTGGAGAGGAGAGATCCACGGCTATTGGATTTAGAGGGGGAGAGAGCTGACTATGAGATGTGGCGATAGAGCGACGGTGAATTGTGGCGAGAACACGAGAGTGAGAGCGAGAGAGTCAGCGAGAGAGGCAAAACAAGATCGAGAGCGTGTGGTTTGCTGCCGTTACCACATGTGTGTTTGTAATTTATAGTTCCCGAAAACGCACCGTTCGGTGCTTAGTGTTGTGCTTAATGTTGTGTGAATGTCATTTTTCGAATTCTAAACAATTTGAAGCTGAGTGACTTAGAGAAAATAGGGCTCTTAACCAATCAAGTAATAGTAATTACTTCAAATATAAAATTTAGCTATTAAAACTTGGATGACTAGTGATCTAGCAATCTAATCAATAACTTCTCACAGGCTTTTAACCTGTTGTGTAAAGCTACAAAAGAAGTCACCGAGAGAGCATAAGGGCAACTCCCAATTATCAAGAAACTTTGTTAGATCACATTTGTTATATCATTATTGTTCATATGTTCTAACAGTAGCTATAGATGGTAGATTTAGCATAATGCAGAAGGGTATTCAAATATAATTAATATTTTGTTAGTTGGCATGTCTCCTACTATTGAATTGAAAAGAAATCACTTTTGTTAGATCTATAGAAGTATCAAAAATTAAATTGAAAAAGAAACAATTCGAACACAATTTTCAGAGTAGATAGAAGAAAATAGTCTTACATTTATTTTCACCAAATTTTTACTAGAATCCGATTCGAATTAATTGGGTGGTTCTCATCGGATCTAGCTCAAATCTGATTCAAACAAACAAATTTATATTTGAGGAAAGCTTGTGCTAAGTTTGGGCTTAGGTGCTTTTTTTTTTTTTTGTAGGTGGTTTAGCTGAGGTACCCTAGGTAGTGAGTTAATGTAATTTAGTATAAGCAGGGTATCTTAGGTACATTCATATGTGAAACACAATTTGAATCTCAAATTGAAAATATAGCAAAACAAGCATAAAGACAAGGAACACACAATATTTACGTGGTTCGGCCTTTGGCCTACGTCTACGAGAGCAAGTCATCACCAATCTACTATATAAATGAAATATTACATGAGAATTTACTTTATACAAGATGAATAATATAAACTAGTTATATAAAGATGTTTGGTGTTGATAAAGATGAAGATAGTGAATGAAGATTTGTAGAGTGATAATATGATGAAGAAGATGATGAAGGTGGAGGATAGAGATAGCCTCTAAAAATAAAAATTGGTGATGATATAAAAGATGGAGAGAACAGAAGAGAGTGTGTGTGAGAGAGAGAAGAGAGGAGAGGAGACAAGCAGATGATATGATATGATATAAGAGAGGAGGCTGGGAGATGATTTAATAAGAGAGCCCCAAATATGGGCGAATAAGACACTTATATAGTGGAGACTAGTGGTATATGGAGTGCATAAAAGTTAAGGCTAAACGTAATCCTTAGGTTAAAAGAAGAAAATGCTTTTATGGCTACGTGTCATATTTAGGAAAAATAAAATTATTCTTTTGGTTTATTCTTTTCTATAAATATTTTGATGTGTGAAATTTTGACCATTGATTTCCAAGCCCATCAATCTTGACCATTGATTTCCAAGCCCATTCAATGTAGAAAATTCTTCCAAATAGCATCTTTATATTGCTCCAAGTATTGTGCCAATTTTACCCTTATAAATATCATTAATTTATTAGTCCAAAATATTCTTCCAAATTTACCCCCAAACAATATTTATTCATTTTATAACTACAACAGCTCATTCTGTTCTCATTCACATACATGTTAGACCAGATTATACCCAAAAGAGAGATAACTACTGAATTAATTCACACATATGATAAGATTGATCGTTCATGACTATTCTATATTCTCCGAACTTTCATAAGAAATGCCTTGGAACATAATAAGCATTACTTGTAATTAGACTCTGTTAGTTTTATTTAATTAGAAAGATCCTTCTCTCTGCTCTGGTTAATCCCACAGCATCTCCTCTCTCTCAGTTATCACAGTTGCATGGGTTGCAGTTAGGTCAACACGTACAGCCGCGTTGGTGCATTCCACAAAATCACCCATTTCATTTAGCAAAATTATTTATATTTTTAGCTTAAAATACAAAACGCATACGCCTACTTGTCTTTCAGTTTAACAGTTTAAGGCCACTGTTAAACTAAAACCTCAATAAAATGTACACTGCTCTTTCACATTAGTAAATGTTCAAAGTGAGGCCAAAACCATGTTAATATTCGCATTTCGCAAATTAAGCTTAAAATCCAGCCAAAAGAACCCCGTTAACAGATCATAGACACGTGGATACCACTCCATAAGTTTGACAAGTATAAGCAGGGCATGCAATAACCAAATCGATCGCCATATGATTGACCAGTGGCAGACACCAAGGCCTCATGAGCAACTAACAAGAAGTGCCCCCACTTAATCGTCTACTCTTCCAGTGCCTCCTCTACCGTGTTTGCAAGCCAAAAAAATGTTAATAAGTTAATGTTAGTTTCTAAGTTTCGGCATCAATGTACTAGTTGTATGCAGCTTCCTTAGCAATATAATGGAGTATTCACGTATTCACGAGGGCTGCTTATTTAAATGACAAATTTTAAACTATATATATATAGAATCATTCTCTAATACGAGTGTTTTTATTTTTTTTCATACGAACATGATGTTAACTCGTGCAGTTTAATAGAGTCAGTTTTTAATACTATTAAACTGCATAATTTTATAGTGTATTGAAAATAAACTCTATTAATTATTTAATAGCGTGTCTTTATTAAAAAAATTGAAGTTATCTAGACCTGAAAATGATTATATATTTTTCAATCAGGGATTATTCTTAATTTTATTAAAATTTTAAAAAAATAAAAAAATAAAAAAATATATATTTCAATACAAAATACAGTTTATATATTATCTAACTAACTTAGCTAGTTATTTAAGTTATTACTCATTATCTATCTATATATCAATCTACCTAGCTAGCGACACGATAGAGAATTGTAGGGCATAGTTAAATACAACCCGTGAGAGTGACCAAACAGCCTGCAAGCCATGTGTGTGTTCAGGATAGAGCAAGCAAATGCCAAAATATAAGTACGGGTTTTTGTCTATACATTGGAAGGTTGCAAGCAATCTTCACGGGACATGCAATTAATGCTTCTGACTCGAGTTGACTCAGCCTTAAATAATGTGTAACTAAATTTAATGTCACCTCTTTTGCTAATATAAATGTATATATACTAATGAAAGCTAGTAACTGATCATTTCTCATTGATTATTCATTATCTAAAACTCAAAAGTTATTGATACTTTGCTTGACATGGGAAAGTTTTCAAATACCCATAGTTTCTTCTTTCTTACCCTCATTTTTTCAGTAGCGTTTATGGTGCCATGTGTTAATTCACAAAAAAGATGCTTGGAGCAGTTGTATGCCAACGGGTGTACACTTGAAGATTGTGGCAAAAAGTGTTTTCAAAGACACAACCAAATTGGGGGCCGATGCATTCATAATGCTGCCATGACCAACTATTTTTGCTTTTGCTTCTGGAATTGTGGTTGATGCTTTGATTATTGTGTTTAATTGTAGTTTAATTACTACTTCTACTTGTAATTTTTAAGAATAATAAAGCAAAAATAAATTTCAATGTCTCCTCTCTCTCTCTTTTTTTTTTTTTTTGTTTGGCCGAATTTTTTTCATAGTTTTTGTTCTATGATAGTCATATTTAATGTTAAGAATCGTTTTTCCGTAATTAATTTGTGTATGTACTTATACACACACACACACGCTTGGCAATTGGCATGGCCGCAAATAACATGATATACGGCTGATTTGTGTGTCTATCTACTGTATATATAAATGCATATATATTAATGCCTCAATGCTAACCGCTGAGACGGTGATTATATCTCTATATTTATTGCTATACAGTAATGATATTTAAATAGAAAAGTTTAATATAATACCGACATAAACAATTGTAAAATAGTTTTGTTTATCATGTAAATTAAAAAATTTTAATTATTCTATCAAGCTTCAGTTTCTTTTAACATTTGTTAAATGTTAAATAATGTCTTAAAATATTTGTTACCTGAAGAAGTACGCTAGAAGAGTATGAATCTCTAAAAATAAACTTCATCTTAATTATTTATTAATTTATAGATATATATACAACAAACATGCAACATCATTTTCCAGCTTCTACAACTGATAAAATGGAAATTATTTTCAGACTAATAATTAAAATTAATTATTACACACTAGCTAGAGAAGCAGAACTAGTGAAGCTTCTTCAATCTCCATTAATATCCAGCTCGATCGCGTGCATGTTAAAAGAGGCTTCTTCATTATTCTCTAATTTCAAAGGTGCAAATTGCCATTCAGTTAGGAGTCTTTAACGAGAGATGAAGATTCAATTCCCCACTCTTTTCTCCATCTATTTGGTTCTTCTGAATTTTGGAAGTAGACTCTTCTTGAATGATCTTTTCCTTTTTAGAAACAGAAACCGAAGCAGAAGCAGATGATGAGGCAGCTGATGACTTCCTTCTTGGTCGCTTATTAGCAAAAGGATCTACACCTCGATTCCTCATCTTATACCTCATATAACTTGTCTTACAATAATTCAAAACGTCTTTATGAGTTCTTCCAGGCAAAAGTAGGGCTATATTAGTCCACCTAATTAAAACAAATAAAAATACATATATCAAACTTTTCTTTCGTCACACTAAATTAATAGACAAGTAAAAAATAGGAAAATAAAATAAAACATTAATATACAGACTATAAATATTATGAAAAAATAAAATAAAATAGAATTATGTATGCTAGTAATTAATTACTTTGAACCAGCTCGGCAAAGATTGATGATAAGCTCATCTTCTTCTAGAGTGAAATCACCACGCCTAATATTAGGGTTTAGATGATTGAACCATCGATCATGGCAACTCTTGCCGCAACGAAGAAGACCAGCATCTCTTGGGACATCCTTCCAGTTCCAGCCACCCTCCTCACCATTTAGTAAGATAAAACATTTAAGTCTCTCATCCTCCTCCTCTGTCCAAAATCCTCTCCTCATCATGTGATGATTTTTTGAGCCACAGGATGAGCACATCTTTTCCATGATGTGTTCTGATCAGTATCTAGAGTGGAGTGAGTCTTTTCAATCATGAATCTTATCAACAACTGCATATAACCTTAAAGAGGGTTCATTGACATTGATAAGTACTAGTAGTGAAACACTTGTTTTTCACTGCTTGTACGACGAGAAATTAAAGATTGCTTTGCCCCACTGCCACTGGTCTTACAAGACCCTTCTTATTAATCTTACGCAACATGATAATATTGCCCACATTGTGTTATGATGTATATATATGCATGGTGGTGGATTTTAGTTCCAAATTGCATAATAATATTTGGGAATATCTTTGTCATTTGTGGCTTTTAATTTCACGTAAACGATGGAATTAAAAATATTATAGATGTTAAATATAAATAAATGGGTTCGTGATTTTTTTTTCCCCCAAAATTGATCCTGAAAAGAGACAAATATCTCGCACCCAAAGCGAGAATCATAGCACTAAACCAAACGGCAAACAACTATTGCTAGATCGGTGATCAATAAGTTAAATATCAATGGCTAAACAAAAAAATTAAGATGTCATGCTTTCGATATATAGCATAAATTAAATTAAATACAGCAGCTACGTACAGAGTGCAGGGTGCAGAAGTAGGGGTGGGTGCGGTTCGGATCGGATCGAAATTAAACGGAACTGATTAAAATTGGTTATTTTATAAAAAGATCCGAATAAAGTAAAAAATCAAACATGAACCGAATTATTCGGTTCGGTTCGGTTATTTTTTATTTTCTCAAAATTAATTCATTTTTTGGACTTCTTTACTAACTTTTTTTTTAATTTTAGGATTTATTTTTTTGGTGAAAATGTTATATATATATATATATTAGTAATTATGTGTGTGCCAGTGTATTGTAACCATGTGATATAACCAATTAAAATGTAACACATTTCAATTTTAGTTAAGTTATTAAAATATATAGATTCTTCAGTTCGGTTATTCGGTTCACCTATGTGAACGAAAATCGAATAGTTCAATTAGTGGTTCGATTCGGTATTTTTGCTCCAAAAAATATAATTTATTTATAATCTCATCTTTATTTTATATATAATCACCAGTATTGTTAGTGAATATATTCTCCTTTCTTCTTCAATTCGAAGGATTCTTATGCAATTCTCCAAAAAAAGGATTTTTGTGCAAGACTCACCTTATCCTCTGTAAAGATAACAGAGAGGGAACAAAAAGGCACAAAAATTACAGAGGGATCATTTTTTCCCCCCTAAAACTCAATTTTTTTCCCCAAAAGACTATTCAATGTTGTCCGGTAAATAATGTTTTTTTAAAGGTAATTAAAATTCAAGTATGCTTAACATATTGGCATTTGAAGAAAATTTAAAAAAAGAAAAGAAAAACAAATGTGTTTTCCAAAATCATTTATAATAAATAAAAATCATAAATTGACTTTCTTTAGAATATTAGTTGTTGTTATTTGTTAGATGGTAAATTTTAAATATTTCTGTATCTTCAATATGGTACAAATTGAATTTGACTCCCGAAAAGATGAATTATTTCACAAGCCTGTATTTTCCATCTGAAAAGTTAATACGGCAATGTTGGTTATAATATATATATATATATAAGGGCACATTTTAGTTGAACTTTGTACCCAAAAAAAAAAATGTGTACTTTTTAATACTATTTGTTGAATACAAACTGTAATAGAAGTAGAATTTTAGACAGAATTATAGATCTCACTCTAATAATTATGTAACACACGATTATGTGAATTAACGATGAGAATCTGATTTAAGATCTAGTGACAATTTATTCACATATTTTATTTAATTGCATCATATAAAGTAAAACTTTCTTACATAAATTTTTTATCATCCTATCATTTTTTTAATTTTTTTATTATATATTTTAGTCTATACAACTCAATCTCCTTCCCATGCCACCCATTCATCATGTGATCAAATATTTAGGTCTAGTTGGGGATTAAGGTTGAGTAGAAGCTACAGCATTAAGGTGTTTGATAAATATTAACTGTTATAGCTTGATAATTAAGTTAATTTAATCTTATACTTATATAATGAAAAATATATTATATATTTATTAATTTTGTCAAAATTATTATTTAAAATTTATATTTATTACATACTATTAACTTTTATTTTATAATTACAGTTTTTTTTTTTAACAACTATACAATTTTTTTTTTAACAACTGTAGTTAAAAAGTTACAGCACTTAAATACCAAATAAGGCTCTTAACCTTCAAAATATTATTAATAACTTATATCATTAAAAAAGAATTGGCTTTTGATATATATTTTTATAACATCTCAAGCACTTTACAGTGGTAAAGATTATTACGGAATTTTTTGACTATAATGAAATCTTAATTACCGATGTATCCTAAGAAAAAAAATAAAAAATGAAATGTTAAGCAGAATGGAGATACTGATGTTTATGAAGAACGTCATATCGTCAACTGTATGACGTATGATGTTACTGAAAACAATAAATAAAAAGTACTCAGTAACTGAACAATTACGCTTAATATCAGGGGTGATTTTGAAAATTCCCGTTATTCGAGCGAGTATATGATTGGAGTCTGGAGAGAGTCTACGCCAACGGCTAGTAGGAAAACGGTAACTACAACGGTCAAAAAATTCAAAAAAGTACTCCTAAAAAAACCTCTCTAAATCACACTCCTCTTCTGCATTCTCTGCCTCTCCTTCTCTTAAATCTCCCTCCACTTCTCTTCTTCACTTCCAATCACTTTAATTCTCTCTTCTTCATCTTTAGATTAAATCAAATTACCAAAAGATTTGAAACAAAAATACACTTTTAGTTTAAAGATGCTGCAAGAGATGTGGAATGCTCCTCCTGGTTTCCGGCCAACCAAATCGGCTCCTTCATCGCCGGCGAAGCCACTTGGTGTTTCGAGAACCCGGTCTGAGTCATTTCATGCCATTCACAAAGTCCCAGTTGGTGACACTCCTTATGTCAGGGCTAAGAATGTGCAGGCAAGTTTCTAAAGTTGGTTTTAATATGCAATTTTTTATTTTGGTCTTTTGGTTTATGTTTATTGATGGGACTTGTGCCTGGTTGATTTTAGTTGGTGGACAAAGACCCTGAGAAGGCGATACCATTGTTTTGGGCTGCCATTAATGCTGGGGATAGGGTAGATAGTGCATTGAAAGATATGGCAATTGTGATGAAGCAACAGAATCGGGCTGAAGAAGCCATTGAAGCTATCAAATCATTGCGCCACCGTTGTTCGGATCAAGCCCAGGAGTCTCTTGATAACATCCTTTTGGATCTTTACAAGGTCTGCAGAAATCTCCCCATTTTTATTCTATTTGTTCTCATTTGGATTAAGCAAGTACCGAGTTTTGACTGATTGGTTTTATGGGTAAATTTTTGTACAGAGATGTGGAAGATTGGATGACCAAATAGCACTTCTGAAGCATAAGCTGTATTTGATTCAACAAGGGCTTGCTTTCAATGGCAAGCGCACTAAGACAGCCAGGTCTCAAGGCAAGAAGTTTCAAGTCTCTGTGGAACAAGAGGCAACGCGGTTACTGGTGAGAGAAGATTCACTGGCCTTATTGTTTTATTTTAAATGATTATGAAATGAGTGCTTGAAGTTGAAAGAATTTTCTATTCCAGGGAAATTTAGGATGGGCACTGATGCAGCAGAACAACTATATTGAAGCAGAAGATGCATATAGAAGGGCACTTTCAATTGCACCTGATAACAATAAGATGTGCAATCTTGGCATTTGCTTGATGAAGCAAGGGAGAATTGGAGAGGCTAAAGAAACTTTGCGGCGAGTGAAACCAGCAGTTGCTGACGGTCCCAGAGGAGTTGATTCCCATCTCAAAGCTTATGAAAGAGCACAACAAATGCTCAAAGATCTTGAGTCGGAAATGATGAATAAAGGAGGCAACCGGGTTGAACAAAGTAGGCTTTTTGATGCCTTCCTTGGCTCTTCATCAATCTGGCAGCCTCAGCCTTGCAAAGATCACATCTTACCCATCACCAATGCAATCAAAACTCGAGATGATTTTGCTGATGAGAACATTGATTCCAATGTAGATGTGAATCCAATTGTTCTTTCTAAGCATAGAAGTGTCAAACAACTTTTTCCTACAACCAATGCAATCAAAACTCAGGAAAGTTTTGCTGATGAGAACATCATCTCCAATGTAGTTGCGAAACAAACTGTTCTTGCTCAGCAAAGAGGTGTCCAACAACTTGCCCCTTTTGGGAACTCATGGAACATTGATGCACCGCCATTTTATTCATCCAAATTTGTGAAGGAGCCCATTGTAAAAGACCCAATTGGGAATCAATATCATGAGAGTCTGAAGAGAACAAGGTCTGGTAATGCAACTAACTCTATGAGACTGACCGACGTGGGAGAGTACACCAAGCCTTTTTCTGTGGAACCTGAGAAACCAGAAAACAAGACAAGAAGGCTATCTGAAGAATCTGGGGACAAACTCTCAGATCTTTTGCCGGACGATGAAGACTTTGAAGAGGCCATTATAGCGGCAGTTCTAGGTTCAACAAATGAACCAGGGAAGAGTACTGTAACTAGCAACAACGGTTCAGGGATACTTGAGAAGAAGATTGATAAGAGGCTGAAGGTTTTCCAGGATATTACACTTTCTTTGAGTCCAAGAGCCTGACATACTTTAATTAATTAAATTGTTGTTACGTTAACTAATAATTGAATTTCATAATTTATATAGCGTTTAGGTTGGAGATAAACTTGTTCTCCTTGACTCCAGTTCCAGCAGTGGAAGGGAATTGGTGTAATCTTACGGTAGGCTTATGACTTTTATATATATCCACTTAACAAGAAAGCCTATTTCTCAATTTATTTATGTAATGCCTAAATTTAGGCACGCTTCAATAAAAGATCGATGTCTTATTTTCTTCACTTCTACATGATAAAATTATGAGAATCGATAGATTCCCACATCTCTATATCTGTTTTCCATGAGGGATTCTTTCTCATAAATTAAATTTAATATGTCTAGTTCCCTTTTCTACCAAATTCGCTTTTAGGCATGTAAGTACATATGTTATGAGAAAGAATCTATGATCCAAAGAAATCAGCAGAAGGCAAAATAGCAGTCTAAATGTCAAGTGGGGAAGCATACTTGAGGACCAAAATGCTCAGACCTGATTCCACTAGAGAGGTGCGCAGGCATATCAAACGAGAAAATTCATATAAAAAAGAGATAATTTATTCTCGAATCTGAATGGAAGTTTGCAATTAAAAGTAATCAAGTTCTCAAACACGAACTTAATTGTATAATTTCCAATAAGGATTTTTTGAATGAGACTTGATTTGTATTATGGATCCTCATCCTCTTTACTTGGTTCTTCTGTGAACTTCATAAAAGTAACCCAAAATCACAACAGCTGCAGCAACAGCGACTCCCACAGCACTTTGTGCCAACAATGTAGTGTTCTTCACGGCATTCTTAAAACCCAAGGAAGGTGGATTGAAGCCTAGCTCTGAAAGTTTCTTGTGTGAAGCAGCATAATCTGTGAAGAATGCATCCTCATCCTGCCACATAAATGTAAAAAGATTGAAAACCACCCAAAGTTTAGAAAGATCACAAGGCACAAGGTAATTTCCAGAAGTTCCATTACCTCTGCATATAGCTTCACGTAGCGGTGGAACTTAGGATCCTCCAGTAGAGCCTTGTCCGTGGGAAGCTTTAACAACCCCTCTGATTCCCCTTTCAGAAGCTCTCTGATCACCGTATTAATCGGTCAATGATGCATATATAACATGTATACAAGTGTATCTGAACTGCTTTATTATGAATAAATGAAAGTCAACTAGATATGAATCTGTCAAAGAATTTAACATACACAAAGTATGAGTTGTCAAATTTTAAAGGATCCTTTGTCCAGGGTCCCTCAAAACCAGACCTTTCCCGATGTGCTCTTCCCTACAGAAAATAAATGAAGAAATTTCTTTAAAAAAAAAAAAAGTTGTACAATTAATAATCATAGTAGAGAATGAACAAGTAGTTGAATTAGGGATAAGAGTTACCAGTGTGTGGCCTCCAGACAGTGCCACAATGTCCTTATCAGATAAACCCATCCGATAAAAGATGTCCCTCAGATGGGATATGCCTGGAAAATAGTTTTTATATAAAGAGAGTATAGTCTATTAACCATTGAATGTGCAGCTGAAACTACAGTCAGTAGTAATATAAACTATCACATATTCTTAAGTCTACTGCTTACAGTGCTTGTCATATTCAAAATTTCCAACACCAAGAACATGTTAAATTTTGAGAGAAATTTACATCTGATATTGGATAAGCAGAAGTAGCAAAGGCTGAGTGTTCATGTAGAATGGTTTTTCAGGACTTGAAAGCACCCCAGTCAATGAGGACACATAACAGAAAACAGAGAAAGGGATCTATCTAGCCTAACCCAGTTCACTCTTATCTAAACTTGACACATGCAAGTGGTATCAATGAAATTGAGAAGCAAAGCTAAACATGAATATTTTGAGAAATTTAATTTACAGAAATAAGTGTAAATAATTAAATAATGTCAATGACAAACCTTGACTGGCATCAGGAAGACGCCCTTCTTCAGGAGATTCTGACGAATCCTGAAGAAATAAACAGGATTAGTACTGAGAAAGAAAGAACAGTATGATCAATAAGTAATTTAATATCTCTCTCCTCCTCTAACATTACCTTTCTTCCAGGAGCGAAGTCAATAGCAGGCCCTCCAGTGACCTCAACCGCAACAACTCCCGCTAGCTAAGAATCCAAAAAGAATAGTTCAAAAGTAAATGATTTCAACATATAATTTGCTAAAAAAAATAATAATTAATAATACCTGGTAAAGATCAGCATACGTAATCCTTGGATGCTTAGCCTTCACCCCATCTGTTACCAAAAACAGAGCCCAGAAACATAAAATTGCAGAACGCATTGAACAAACTTATACGCAAAAACTTGTTGCTGGCTATAATAAGTTAAAAGCTCACCACATAAATCAATAGCAATCTTCAAACCGTTGTTAGCGTCATGAGTGTACTCCTGCTCATGCCTGATGGAGCCATCAGGTCCACCCGTCTTTGTCTTCGCATCATAAGTTCCAGCATCGTGCCACCTGTACGGTATCATTCATGCATGAAACATGCAACAAACTTGATACTTAATTTTAAGAAACTTGCATATTAATTAATATGACTCTCAAGTCAACCAAAGAAAAGAAAGTGCCAAAACGAAGGAAAGAAAGAATATTTACGCTAAGCGGAGCATGATAGGAGCGCAGTTTTTGCTGGAGATGAGAGCGCGAAGGTCTCGACGAGCCTTCTCGATTTCTTTCAAGTACTCTGCATCAATTGCGACGCTTCCCACCATTTTCACTATTTATCTTAATTTTGAGAAAAATAAAAATGACCGATTCAATCGACTTTCTATACCACTTATGATATATATATATATATATATATATATAGAAGGAATATGAAATGCAAGAATGGAAGGGAAGGGATTGATTGAAGAATGAGAAGAAGATAAAAGGAAGAGAAAGCAAAGTATTTTTTCTTTTTCTTTTGCTGTTGACCGAGGGAATGGAAATGAATGGGATGCTAAACGTGTTTTATTTTTATATTGGCAAAAATAATTGGATTTTTTCTTATTTTTTAATATTACAAAGAAAAAAAATCACTCTAAATATTGCTATGTTGCACAATTAATAAATCTTAAATGTACTTTTTCACCCACTGCTTACGATTAAGGTACAAGTTTGGAGTCTTTCATTCGTGTGTGCTGTCTGTTGTGGAGTAAATTCATGGTGGATTACTTTTTTTTTTTTACCTCATATTATATGAGATTGTTACTGATATTTATAAATCAGCTTATTATTAAGATTAATTTACATTAATCGTATGAAACACTGTCTAAATTAATGTTTATTCTATTCACATTTCGAAAGGAAATAGGAAGTACTTTTTTTTTGTACTTTTTCTCTACTAATATTTTGAAATGGAACAGGAAGTACTTCTTTTTTATACTTTTTTTTTTTATATTCATATTTCGAAGCATTACCCAGATTGATATCTGCTCTACTCATATTTCAAAAGAGATTTTTTTTTCTACTCATATTTCAAAAGAAAAATAAAGGTACTTTAAATTATTATTGGGATTAACTTACGTTTCAAAAGAGAACAAAATAACTCTACTTAATTATACGATATAATTAAGAAATAATTTAATATATATGTGAGAGCTCAAAGTCATTCTCTCAGTAATTATGAAATCAGAGTCCTAACCACCCGCCCTTACCTCATGTTGAGCGAAAAAAATAATTTGAAACTCACGATTGCATTTATTTGCTCGACCCAACACTAGGGCTCCCACCATCCCACGTGGCACTTGTACACAAAAATGTGAAAAGAAAAAAAGAAAGAAGCTTTTTTTTTTAAAAAATTTTCTCAATAAAAACAGGGAAAGGAAAGAAATGAATCGAAAACAAAGTTTCACTTATGGGATGGTTTTAACTTTTACGGCTTTAGGGGGGAGCGTGGATAGTACGTGCTAGATGATGAGTGTGTGTTTTGTGTCAGTTTATAGATTGTCGTGACGGCGTGTGTAAATTGTAATAGGGAGATGGGCCCTTCTCTTTTATTGAACTTCGGACGTCAACGATCACTCTCCCACGTTATCTATTCTCCGCCAACAAACTATCGCTACTTTGGGCCCACAATTTCTCACACTTTCGGACCCAAACGGGGGCTTTCAGATCTGAACCCCGTCCAGCCCAATCCTAATCAAAATCCAACTCCTGCAACTTCAATTTTTTAAATTTCACTCCCGTTGAATAAAATTATTAGTGTTTTATTTGTGAGTTCGAAGAGCCGTTTCCCAGATTGGACGAAAGAATAAAATGGCATGCGATCATATTCTATCCAGTGCGGACCATGATGAATTGCAGTCCCATGTGATAATTTGTGTTTTATATTAAAATTTTCCAGCTATGCGGCATTTGTGTTTTATATTTAAGATATTTGGATTCGATATATTTGATTTTTAGCATTTGTGTTGTAAGTAAAAGACAATCAATTCCATGAACATCCAACCAATTCTCTGTTTCTGTTGGTCAAAAATGGAATCTCTCTTCTAATTATAAGCAAAGATGTAATAAGCAGCAATTAGATATAACCATGTATGCAATTTTATGTTTCATCGTTAACTTAAACTATTAGGTAAAAGTCTTGATATGTATATTAAAAGATGAGTTATGATAAACCCCTTACACAAGTAGATCTAATCAAAACTACACAAAATCAAACCCAAAAAAAAAAAAAAAATCAAAAGATACATGGATTCTTTTTTAACTATATTTAGCGATTTTTTAACTCAACACATTGAAAAATAAACAATTCATAAATATGTAGAAAGGACGGTTGTCCAATGGCACATGGTTCAGTAATTAATTAATCAAGCTAAGCTTTGGCTAAATATAAGAACAATAATTAACTGGATCTTTGGGCCAAGTGGTGGGCCATAACTTTCGCAATTCTGATAGTAAAGGTTTGTAAACTTGGAATGTGGATTCACGAATTTTTTTTTGAGAAAATGACAATCCCATTGTAATAATACACCGTAGTATTATTAAAAAAAAAAAAAAATACGAAGCACGATTTTGACGCTCGTATAATAAATAAAATTGTAAAATAAAAGTAACTATTTATTTGTTACCCTAACCGCTCTTTCTCTTCCTTGGTTAGATTCCAAGCGCTACCGTCACAGATACCGATACAATCAAACAATTAAAAATATAAGTTTTATTTATTTATTTCCTGATGCATCCCAACTTCTGCAAGTGCAAGACATTGTTTTATGTGAACAGCCAAGGACAAATAGCTCTTATTATTTCAATGGAATGTTTGATTTGATTTTTAACCAATCAAAGAAAAGGAGAAAAAAATAAGGAAAGAAGAAATAATTTTATATCAAATTAAATAATAAAATTAAGATTGATTTTTTTAATCTCACTCTCTCCTTTTTCATTTCTCTCTTCTTCTTTCATTTTTTTCAATTAAATATGCACCAAAAATATAAATATATACTTATCTATTTATTTTTCTTCTAAAAATACTTTTTTTCTCTTTTTAGTCATGAGTGGTTAAGATTAAATTTTAATATTTATTTTTTATTTTATTTATAATTAAAATAATTTTTTTCCACTAAATTATAAAAATTATAAAGGTAAGAAAAGAAAAGGGAAGAGAGAATTCTAACCACGTTTCTGAAAGTCATTCTTCATGTACTATTGGATTTGCATTGTCATATCAAAGTCGTAGTTGAATACTGATCAATATTAAAAAAAAGAAAAAGAAAAATGGGTGCATTTTTGTCATTTTGTTTTGTTTCTGTACTTATTTTCAGAATGCATATAAGTAAATCCAATAACAGCTATATTTCAGAATAAAGAGATTAAAAAAAAATGAAATGGAAGCGTTTTCATCACCAAACACGTTACAATTTACACATCCTCAAGAAGCTTACCGGGATTAAATGGCAATAACTGCGGCACCGGCAACACAACAAATAACATTCACTTGAAAATTAAAAATTTGAAATAAATTTCCATATATATATAATATAAAGCTGAGATATGTGGCTGTCCTGTTAAAATATGAAATGAAATTACATGCAACACCCTCAAAATTTTCCAAATAAAATCACAGAGACCGTACATCCTATTCCTATGACTGAAACACTCCATCTGACATCAACATCAAAGATTTTGGGCTGTCCTAGTTTTGAATCTTGCACATTCATTCAACTCACCAAGGGCTTGCAATTGTAATTTATAATCAGAAAAAATGTACCAGTAGGGGGCAAAATCGTCTCTAAAATTCAAATATAAAAATTTGGGCACTGCGTTACTCTGGCTCTCCATCCAAGGCTCACTGTCTCTGCTGCCATCTCTCCTCTCCTATTCTCTCTTTATTTTCTTCCACCACCGTCACCGGTCACCACCATTGATAAAAATAAAACCTTTTCTGATAATATACACGAAAATGGCAACAAAGTAATATTTTTATTTTATTTTATTTTATTTTCATAATACAGGCATGCGTAGTCATTACTGTGCTTTTGTGATTGTACTAGTGAAACCAACAGTGTTGTTAGAGGTAATAAAGATAGACGCTTTGCCAGCAATATTTGCATAGATTCAGTTTGCTCATTGCTCAGTGATTGAGGTGATTCGTACTAAAATCTGAAAAAGAAGAAAGAGAGCTGCTTTAATGTTTCGATTAATCCAATGCTTTGACACATCTAGGCTCTACACACACGAGGATTTCAGAGGCCAAAGCAGCAACTCGTGATCTTAATCAAGTACGTTCATAATAATTATTTAACAAACCCAGTAAGCAAAAACTTTTTTTTTTTTAATCAAGATTTTGGTATATATTTTGGCTACATTTTTTTGAGAAAGGTTTAGACACTTCGGTCTTGGGTTAGTGGGGCTTTGTTTTTTTATTTATTTTTGGTTTAAGTTTTAAAAGCACATCAAAAAAAGGAAAGGGAACAAGAAGAAGAGAAAGATGGGGTGCTGGTATTCAAGAATAGAGAAAGAAGAGACAGTGACAAGATGCAAGGGGAGGAAGAGATACATGAAGCAGCTTGTGAATGCAAGACAAGCTTTGTCAGGTTCACATGCAATGTATCTTCGCTCTCTTCGCAGTACTGGCTCAGCTCTTCTTCAGTTCTCGACCAACGAAACCTCTCTTCACAAGCAATGTTATAATTACCAACCAACAACACCGCCACCGCCACCTCCACCTCCACGCCCACTGCCATTCAGTCCCTGCTCTGACACTTGGACATCATCCACAGTGGCATCTCCTCTGCTGCCGCCTCCACCGCCGCCACCTCTGTCCTCTTCAAATTGGGATTTCTGGGACCCATTTGTCCCGGCAGCTTCCCCATTATCTGCCACTGAGGAAGAGTATTGGGAGGAGGATGTGGAGGCTGAAACCATAATGTCTGACGCCGCAATGAACAGGGCAGGGTGTGTGACGGCTCCCCCCTCTTCTTCTGTTGTCAGTGGGAGTACTGAGCTTGCTATTGTGTCAAGAAATAGAAAGGATCTCGGAGAGATTGCTAAGGAAGTTGATGATTACTTTCTCAAAGCTGCTGATGCTGGCGCTGAGCTTTCTGCAATTTTAGAAGTTTCAAGCTGTGGCTTTTCTACTGAAACTAAAGGAGGTATCTTGCTTTTTTCTTCGATTTTTCTTGTTACATGTTATCAAGTTTTCAGCAGCAATGTCCTTAATTTACATACGTTTAGCTTCTTAATTAGAGTGATTTGCATGTGGTTCTGTTGTAATAGATATTTTAATTTATATGTTGCAGTTAATAAGGTTTACAATTATGGGTGCACTTTGAATCCAACATCTTGGACATGGGGTGTGACTCCAAGAATGAACACACATCGAGTAAGGGTGGGTGAGGTTGACACCGGTGCTGGGGCTGCTATCAATGATAGCCATCATTGTACTGTGGAGAGGCTTTATGCATGGGAAAAGAAACTATTCATGGAGGTTAAGGTAAAGATCTATCTGCATTTTATTTTCTGAACAGTTTCTTTTGTTAGTAGAGTTCTTGTCCTAGTTTCAATTACTTATGATTTTGTGCTTATAATGAGCAAATTGAAATCTAAGCTTTTGACTATTTTTCTTTTCTTTTGGGGCCTAAGAATGGGGTATGGAGATTTGGATTATGAGTCAAAAAGAGGGTTGGTGGGAAATGTGTATTGTCCATTGTTTTTAATGTCCAAAGAGTTTTATCCATATCCATTAGATTGGTTTGGTTTTTTCTGTGCCTGGTTTAGAACTGTGAGACTTCTAAGAAACAGCATGAGAAGAAGGTGGGCCAGCTTAGGAGAATGGAGGCTAGGAGGGCTGACTATTTGAAGACTGAGAAGACCAGGAAGGAGGTTGAAAAGCTTGAGTCCCAAATGCTAGTTTCTTCGCAGGCCATTGAAACTATTTCAGCTGAAATTGTCAAAGTTAGAGAAACAGTTCTCTATCCTCAGCTCCTTGATCTTGTAAAAGGGTTAGTCTTCTTCTAACTCCTTTTGCCACTGATAAAAGAAAAAAAAATCTATATATATATGGTTTTCAATTAGTAATATCTTATCATATTAAGCTCAGGATGAGCTAAAAGACAAAAAAAAAAATAACAAATTTCAATACATTAGAAGACAAAATACACTGCATTGAAGTTTGTGGTCCGTTAGCTTATCCCTGACTTTAATATAGTCAGGGATTCCTAAGTGGAGCATTCTTGTGTCTGTGTCTCTATGTGTGTGTATTTTGTTCATCTACCTAACCATTCCGTGAAAGTTGGCATTTATGAGCTAGGGTCAATGCTTATGAGATCATGTGACTTTGTTCCATCAATTTCCCTTCTTGGGGAAATTCTAATGACTAGTAGTAGATGATTAGGTAGCATGTAACCCTTTGAGTCATCTAAGTTTATTGCCTCCAGCCCTCCACAGAAGAATTTGTTGTTTTGTGTAGTTACTCTTCCATTTGAAACTAGTGAAGAGAATAGCTACACTTGGTCCATTCATATAGCACTATTATTATCGTTGAGCAGACATCCTTTTGCTGATTGCTTTCACTTTGATCTTTTTCTTTTTCTTGTGTTGAAATGGATTTTTCTTTTTTTAAAGCATTGATAAACAAGAACTTGAGACTTTTCTTGTGGAAGTCCATCCTCATATTTAATTACTTCATAAGATTTTACTATTTTACAACACAAAAAATATTTTTGTAACTGCTTCTCCTGGCCCCTCAGTTGCTTTTGTTTGTAAAGATAACCTCACACCAACTTTGGTATAGGTCTGTTCCGTAATGAGGTGTTGTATTAAAAAAGAAAAAAAAAACTCTAGTTGTGAAATAAAAGTTGATCATGTTGGGTAAATATGACTTTTAAATAAGATTTATTTGAAAACTTCTAAAAAGGTGTTATAAGTTTTATACCGAACAACTATTAGATAAAATCACCTTGCCTTAGAAGCCATAGCTACAAGTGTTTACCAAATACTTTACAGTAGTATTAAAAGACCCTAAGTACAATATAGTGAAGAGCTATGTCCCCAAACTTCAATTTCATTGATTGAGTGGGTCTCAGTTTGTCCTCAAAATCAAGAGTGGGTCTCAGTTTGTCTTCAAAATCAAGCTTAATCTTCTAATAATTCCTTTTGCCTTTTCTGTCTTCCTAAGACATAAGCTTTGTGACACAAGTGCAATATATCTTGGAGTGTATGCATACCAAATTTCTGGGTGTGTAATTGAGCAAAACTTTTACTGCTCCGCAATATTGATGTCTTTGAAATCCTGCTAATCTGGTTTTATTGTTGTGCTTTAGCTAAAATATTTGTACTTTTCAAAAGATTTTAGTTATCCAAAATGCCATCTTGAAATTTGACATTCAAATGTAGAAATGCAGGATTGCCTAGGATTATACATGTTGATATTCTTATTCATTTGTTAGGTGGACCATGTAATCTGTGGATGGACAAGTAGATGTGCATGAACAATGTAACAAATAGCACTCACTCTAATTTGCTTGATTTGTAGGATGATGTGCATGTGGAGAAGCATGTATGAGAGCCACCAGGTTCAGACACACATAGTTCAGCAGCTCAAATACATCAACACAATGCCATCTAGTGAACCCACGTCTGAGATTCACAGGCAAGCAACTCTCCAGCTTGAGCTCCAAGTGCAGCAATGGCTCCAGTCCTTCAGCTGCCTAGTTAAGGCTCAACAGGACTATGTCCAGTCTCTCACAGGCTGGCTCCACCTTAGCCTGTTTCAGTTCAGCACAAGCCCTCTTTCAAGAACTACTCAGGAATCTGGAATTTACTCCCTTTGTGAAGAATGGCAGCAAGCAGTGGAGAGGATTCCAGACAAAGTGGCATCTGAAGGAATCAAGAGCTTCTTAGCCGTGGTTCATGCCATTGTTGTTCAACAAAGTGAAGAGCATAAGCAAAAGAAGAAAGCAGAGTCTGCATTTAAGGAGTATGAAAAGAAGGCAGCTGAGCTTAAATCCCTGGAGAGCAAGTATGGCCCATTTTCAATGCCTGAATCCTCTGGAAAGGACCCAGTTGGAGAGAAACGAGTGAAAGTGGAGATTCTGAGAACAAAGGCTGAAGAGGAGAAGACCAAGCATGAGAAGTCAGTGAGCGTGACCAGGGCAATGACCTTGAATAACCTGCAGATGGGGTTCCCTCATGTCTTTCAAGCAATGGTGGGATTTTCAAGTGTGTGTATGCAAGCATTCGAATCTGTTTACAACGATGCCAAGCACATCAGTCAGGAGTGTGAGGTGAAGAGGATACTACCTTGAAAATGGATGCTAGAGTTAGGATAAGCAGTGGCATTTATATATTATAGATATTTATGGTGTTATATGTATAGATGATGCATACCCGACTCAGTTGTCAGATTGAAGCGGAGAGATGTCCTGCAGCACCCATCTCTTTGCAAATTTTGTGCAGAATATGGGAAGTCCATGGGCATATTGAGGGGGAATGGTGTGAGTCACTTAGATATAGGATGTGGTGGAAACTTCCTTGCAGCTCTTTCTAAGTGTGTGTTATATACCTGTTATGCTCTGTAATAGGAAAGCGTTTCCATGCACCGAATGTTCTCCTGTAAGGATTTATATATTTATAATTACGTGTGTTTCTAAAAGGCGAACTGTTTGGCCACTGTGTTTGGTTCGTATTGTCATGAGGTGATTTCCCAGAAGGTTCTTGATGACTTTTATGTTCAATGGCAAGAAATACCGCTGCCCCGGATGAGGTGAGGGAACCCTAAGTGAGCTACCTGTTACAGATGCATAAAATTGAGATTTAATTCCCTAGAAACTATAATTTCTGGAAAACAAAATATCATATGACAAGACTGGCTAAATGCATACACTAGTTTAGGGCAGGTCAATACACAAATAGAGGATATACCAGTTACTTGTAGTTCCATATGCACGAGATACAGGACTAACTAAAGTTAAAAGTCAGTTCAATATGCATGAAATAGACTGATTGGTAAAGTGCATTTATGAACAAAATACAGGACTAACTAGTTAAGTCATAAGTTCAGTTCAATATGTGCTCCAATTCCTTAAAACTTTAAGGCAGTGTATGGATTAGCACATTTCCTATGCAACCAAATCAATCTTTTGTCACATTTTAGAGACAAGAAAGTTTCTCTTGCATTGGGGTTGTTGAACAGATTGAGAGCTGCAAGATAGACTTCTGCATTTCTTTGATACATTTGGCAATACTGTATCTGCTATCACTTGTTAACAGCAGCCATTTCCTGTATAGCTTGTGCAATAGTACCATCAACTCGCTTCCGACCTCTTTTCCGCATGGCAATTGAACCAGGCACAAACTCTTGATCGTCTGCCATGTCATCTGCTTCATCGTATTTGATGACATTTGAGGGACCTAGACAAGGAAGAGACTCAACTGATGGGTCATGTTTCTCATTTGTTGTCGACTCAGAGAATACAAAACATAGTTGTTAGTAGATTGGGCAGCCATTGGCTCTTATTTTTTAGCAACGGGATGTCCCCAAATAATTTCACTGAGGGTTGGCCATGCACGATCAACAAAGAATATAAACAAGCTCCTTTCTAAAATAAATAAATAACCAAAATGTTTTCAGCAGTAAAAATAAATCATCTTCGAGTAGGCGAGAAAAGTATCCTATATTTTCATGGAAGAGATGTTTCAAAAACCCTTGTCCATTGATTTCCGACCAATAATCAGAACAATCTTTTTCTCACTCTCCTCTTTTTAGAATTTTTTTACAAAATAATGGAAAATGAAAGGAAAGTACCTTGAAGTCAGCCCATGCTTCATCACTGGCGCTAAAATTACCAGTAGATTGATCCAAAGTGAAGTCACTTCGATTGAGAAGTTTCTTCACAAGAGCAAACTGCCTTCTCAAAACAGAATATTTGTTCTTGCGTTGCTGCTTGTCCCATTTTAGACCAGTTATACTAAAGAACCCATCAGAAATAAAACTCCATGCTTTCTTATTAAAGGTATTGTTTCTACTATTCCCTGAATGAACTTGATCAACCATCAAACCTACTAGTACCTTAGTCAAAAATGCTGTCCACCGAGCCCTTGGCTGCCTTGTTATTTGCATCACTCCCGGAATATCTTGATCCTCCATCGGAAATACCATCAATCAAAACTCAAAAACCCAGCTTGGGTTTCAAAATACAACCATTATCAGCAAATTGGTAATGACTTCATTATTCAAAGACCCAGTTTCAGAATCAAACCTTCATCAGAAGATTGATAATAAATCATTATTCTAAAGCATAGGAACAGTGAGCACGCAGCCAAGGCTTTAACTCATATACTGCGTAAACTTTAAAGTATGAGAAAGGATTCATCAGGGCTTGAGAATGTGACGCATGATAAGTGTAACTAAATTCTAAAGATGCAGATAAAAAGTGAATTGAAGTGATTCACCTTTGACGACTACTTACGATCAAAATGTTAAATGTCATCAACAATTTTCACTTTGTTCTTGGAACTGCGTTCGAGTTGTGAAGATCAGAATTTTAAACAGTGCTGCCTTTACTTCGACTTTATAGGTTTGGAACGAAGGGGTTATATTTCGCCCCAGGTTGACAACCAAACTTTACGCCCTAACGGTCCAATCCAAACTGTCCCCAGTAAACACGCTTTAAATTCAAAATGTCTCTCTATCACCTGTTACCCTGCTCATATCATAATTTATATTCTCCCTAGTTATATCTCTTTTTTTTTTTTTTTTCTGTGCCCATAGACTTTTGAAACTAAAAGGAAAATTTGAGCAAACAAAAAAATTGGGTGATCAAAATGGAAGAAAATGTCATAACTTAAAGTTGCCTCCTTTAAGAAAAAAGCTCTCCAAAGCTCATTTGGATGCCGAAGGAATAACTAATTCATCCTCACTCGATGGTACTTTAATTCTGAGGATTAACATAGCTGGATACTTCCAGATTTCCAGTAGAGAAATATTTACATCGCTTTGCTTCCCAAAATGGTCAAGTGTCCGGGAGCAACAAGTATTTACAAATGGACTATCAATCTTGAAACAGATGGTTTCTTCAAACACTCTACATCTCACTCATCCAGTCATCATCTGATTCATAATTAGAAATCTCACTTTCATGGTCATCCAAACTCATCCCCTCAAAACTGTCATCATCTTGTGTTTTGTTTTCAGGAATTGGCACCTCATGAGCTTCTAGACCAACTGATGTTCTGTTCCCAAGCCATTTCAATGCAGGTGCATACTCAGTTGCAAGAACTGACACATCAGATGAGCTCGATCCATTGTAAGCATCAGATGAGCTTAATCCATTGTAAACATCAGCTGAGCTTGATCCATCCCAAGCCATAAACTTCTTCTTTAGCAACTCCTTCTGTGAACAAAGCGAAAGGAAAAAGGATGTATGTAAGAATTGAAGTTAGTGAGAAAAGATGCCATCACCGCTACTAAATTAAATTAGCAACAATTTTGGTGATTGTGGAACTAGTTGACAGTTAAGACTGTTAAGTACATAACTCCAGATCCAAATGCATGCCATTGCAACTCTATAGACATGTTAAAGTCACAGCTCTATGTGACACTTCCAAAAAGGTCACCCTTCTACTTCACTACAACGAGAACAAATCTAATTTCTATCTATCTCTCCCTCTCTCTCTTCCCCCCCACCCCCCTCTCTCTCCCTCCTCTCCTAATTTTGCAAAGCAGTAGCCAAACATGATTTGCCAGTAGATGAAATTATAAATAAAACAAGCTAATTTCCTCTCGAGAGCAAAATTAGTCCCCTATTTTGAATTGCACTTTACTACTGCTTGTTTTTCACATAATGGAAAATGCAGTTTCAGTGACCAAAGTTGAATGCAAAGGGACAGCTTTGAAATCCACCTTTTTTTGCAGAGAAGATTGTTCCACTTGCCAGAGCTTCGGCTTACGAATAGCATGCCACCTGCATGTTCAAAGAACTTGCTGATACAAATCACCATATGAATACCACTGCTCATAATTAAATAACTAAAGCATATAAATAAAAAACCTAGGAGGCACTGGATGAGAATTTCCAAATAGTACTCCACGAGCAGCAACTGAAGCTGCAGCAGATTGTAGAACATTATCTGCCTCATTATAACCAGCCAGCCTTCCTCGGAATGAAGCAAGAAGTAAGTCAGCATCACTTAAATATGAAGCCACAGCCCAAGCATCATCGATTGCATCCTCACTGATAAAATCTAGAACTACATGAAAAATGATAGAACAGTTGGGAAAAGCAGTAGCTTAATGTAAAACAGAACTTACAAATTACAAGCTCGAATACATGCATCTCTTGAGTGTGGTACTAAAAGAAAGGAGCAAAGCTAAAAAAATTCCAGAGCAATTTGTACATAAAACGCATACAATTTTCATGTAAAAAATCAAGAACAGGTCTTGCTTGCCCATGCGCTTGAGAGAGAACCTTTTCTGGAGCATCCATTTTCAACGGTAATCTAGAGAACTTCTCCTTCACAACAAATGCATCTTGGTCTACAATACAAACATAAGCTCAGAAGTGAAAACTCTTGCGGTCATATGGGAACAGCATCATAATTGTCCAAAAGATTAGAGAGCCACAAGATCCCCATCTTCATATACTACTAAATTTTGAAGTGATGAAATCCCTTCCAATTTTTAAATTTTTTTAAAACCCCTAAAAGCAGCTTAATACAGCATACCCATTTTTCCTAAGTTATCAGTCTCTCTTTTGTTGTGTAGAAATTTTCCCAGAGCATGAAATAGGGAAAGTGTCTCATCTCTGCCAAATTGGATAGATAATCCACTGTGCTCATCTGCTTTCTCTTCTGAGAAATTGGGTTTAGAGACGGATAACGATAAATTAAGCATTGGATCTTGTTTCAGAGAGGAAAACTGCAAAGATGTAATTGCCTGTCTGATATCCCCTCCACTGGCTTGTGCTACCAGATCAATCTGTTCTGCACTCAGACTATAATGCTCTTGTCTGCATATTTTTGAAAGAGTCCTCTTAATGGAACCATTGGTGATAGGATTAAAAGCCACCTGCAATTTCCAAAAGCAGCATTAAATAAGCATTTGTAAAAAATTAATTGTAAATCCAAGAATACACCTATTCAAGAAGTAACCTTGCGAGCCCCAGCATCCACAAGAATTGACTGAAGCTCTTCAAAACTCCGTGCAGTGCTATCAACTGAATCTGCTTTACCACATTCAGTTAGCACTATAGCTGTTGGTATATGAGTTGATCTCACAAGAAGCAGCAAGCACTGTCGGAGTCTTTCAAAAGCAGTTCTTCCATTTGTCACAGGAAGGTCATCAATTAGAAGCATAACTGATGGTTTTGATTCTCCAGGAATGGACGGTGAGGTTGAACCGTACCTCCTTATTCTCTCAACAAAATTCTCAAACTCATCCAACTTAGATGTGTACTCGACCCCTAGCGGTAGACCAATAAACAAAAACCGCATAGAACACCATAAAAAATTAACTAATTTACTGATGTTAAGAAAATTATAATTAAAAAATAACAAAAACAAAAACCTAGTCCCAAAGGGACCACCCATTCCACTCAACTTTATTCTTCATGGACAATATTTACTTGCGATACCTGTTTTACAATTATGCACAGATTCGTGCCAAATTGTGGGAGTCGGAGTGTCCCATTCATATAATCTGGCTCCAAGGTGAGATGCAATCTGACGGACAGTTGCCTACAAGAGAAGCAGCATTGTTTCTTGAATAACATCACTGAATGTTATGCAAATTGTTGCTCATCTCTCAATAAGTTTCTTTTTGTCACTTAGATTTCCTAGTAGTCAGTACAGAGCAGAATTAAGTTGCAGGGTATGAAGTCCAAGTCCCACTTTTATGCAAAACGCATATCCATAAAGTAGGAAAGGGAAGCAAAGCAACCACAAGCCTACTGGTTCATTTTGAAGTAACACAATGTTTATGTTTACACACAATCAAGAACAATCCTTTATCCTAATAGATGATATTTTCAAATATGCCAAAAATGAGAGACAACATACAGTTTTTCCGACTCCAGCTTGCCCAGTGATGACAAGAACGTTAGTACTAAATTCGTCCTGTAAATCACAAATAAAAGACCACGAAGTTTCCCAATGTAAATGAAATATTATGAAGTCCAAAGCTAAAATAAAAGGAAACAACAAGATGTAAACTTATTAGTTTCTTACACTCTATCCTCCACTCAAACTTCAAGTTCAAAGAATCATAATTGTGTCTTTTATTTTCTTTTTCATTTATGAGGGTAAGGAACTTGAATGTAAAAAGAGTAGCTCCTAACAACAAACTACCTTTAAATCTCCCAATCTTCCCTCAAACCATGCCCTAACTTCTTCGACCTGCAGTAAGAAAGAAGAAAGATAAGATGATATTCATAAGCAATATAAACTTGAAAAAGTTATAAAAATAAATTGACTAAACCTTCTAATCTTGGGGGAGCTAAAAAAAAATCAACCTTTTTTCTCTGAACGGCAAGTTCTTCCAAGGAACGAGGTTTGTATTTTTCAGCCCACAGTTGCTGTGTGCTGCTACTTCCTGATGCTGAATCATGATCTGGATTGACTAAACCTTCAAATCTTGAGGGAGTTAAAAAAAGCTCAACATTCTCTTTCTGAACAGCATGTTCTTCCAAGGAATAAGGTTTGTTTTTATCGGTCCACATTTGCTTTCTGCTGCTACTTCCCAATGCTAAATCATGTTTCGGATCGACCAAACCTTCAAATCGTGAGGGAGTTAAAAAATGTTCAACATTCTTTTTCTGAACATCAGGTTCTTCCAAGGAACAAAGTTTGTACTTGTCGGTCCACAATTGCTGAGTGCTGCTACTTCCCAGTGCTGAATCATGTTCTGGATTCCATATAAGTTTTGACATGCCAAATATAAAAAAGACAAAAGAAAATAAATGAGAAATAGCAAGGCAAAATTCAAACTTGAATCAATAATTACAATGTGAATCACTATAAATGCTACACATGATTTCCCCAAACAACTAGAAAATTATAGTTATCGTCTGAAATCTCTACTAAAATTGTAATAAGTAAAAGAAGAAATGACAAAAAATGCATACCATTGGATATCTTGGACCCATTAAGAGCTTCATCAAACTTTTCAAAAGACAAACTGATCTGCATTTCACATAGTCAAATTTCAGCCTCCCATCACAAAGCTACTCATAATCATGTAAAAATGCAATAAATGCAATGGTCAGAACTCATATGCAATTACTTCAAAGTCACTCAAAAGTTGAAACTTGCAACCACTCAAATAATCTTTCTTTGACAATTATCCCCACGAAATGCAGTTCATTTACATATTAGAGTTATTTTCAAAAAAACGCAAATAAATAAAGTTAAGGAAAAGCAGCAATATATGAACAGTTAAAGCATACTTCATCTACATCACTTCTCATACAAGGCTTCTTCGCGGACCTAGGGTTTGTAAGAGTAACCAACGACGTCGTTTTTGACTTCCCCGTGCCTCGATTCAAACTCAATGAAAGATCAAACTCTTCATCGTCGGACGAAATTACAATCACTTCGTTTTCCTCCCCCATCGTAACCAGTATTCGAAAGAAACCCTAACTTTTAGGATTTTGCAAGGACAAACAAGAAAGGGGACATTCAAAGCGGAGCGTTAAGGAGGGAGAGTAACAGAAAGCTTGCAAATGGCAAAAAGGTATTTATGGAGGGAAATTTCGCGGGAAAATGCCGGGGGTTTTGTTCTGTGATTTTATGAGAACGCGTATAGGAGAAGCGTACGGGAAGGGTAAAGTTATGATGTACCGACAGAACATCATTGATATATTGAATCAAACAATCTGTACCGTACGATTTATTTCTGCCCCAAGTTTGAGTTGAAGGGCAGATGGATCTTATCCAAAGAACTATTAAGCCCTATGTGCCTACGGGCGCAATAACTTTAACTGACCATCTGGTCCCATAATTGAATTTTTACGCTGCTCGGCCCATTAGCTGTCTCAATCGAATTTAGCATTTATACCCCTTTATAACTCTTATGAAACCCCTAATTTTCATATTTATAACTCGATATTTAAATAAATTACAATAGAATTTTAATTAAATTATACTATTATTCAAAATATATTAATTAAATTAAAAACATTATTTTTCATAGTAATATTCTTACTACTGGATTTTTTTTATTGTTTAAAAATTATTTTAAGTTTATCAAAAAATTAATTATATCATAAATTAGGATTTAGGTATAATTAAAATAACTAACTTTATAATTTATACTTTTATTAATTTTCTCCAATAATAATAAATTATGATTAAAGAAAAAGGGTTTTATAAAGATATTAATGGGGGTGTAAAAAGCATGATTTTAATAAGTATATATTTTCATTCTCACAAATCTTTAACGACTAATCCGTTACTCTAACGTTAAACAAATATATATATATATATATATATATATATATATATAAAGCTGATGATTGGGGAGGTGAGGTGGCATCACCAATACTCTTCTTTTCATATTATCTTTTTTTTCAGCCCTCTTCCTCTTTTTATCTTTTTATTTCTATTATTATCCTATCTTGTGTCTCTTCATTTTTCTATATAAATTCAATAACTATTTCAGCCCTTTACTCTTCTTCTCTCTATCTAACCATTAATATTAATAATTAATAATAATTAATTATTATAAGAGCAATCGTTTAACTGTCCCACTACGATTCGTTAAAATCTTTTTGACTTTCTCTTCTTATATTTACCCGCGCTTCAGCTCCAGCTCTTGTGAGTTTTTGGGCAAAAAGTTCTCCTTTCGATTTCTTGGAGTGCGTTTCTTTGGCAAAAAATAGATTTTACGGGCCACCCTTCTTATGGAATATGAAGTTGGCGATGGTAGCGGTGAGTTTTATGATTAATTCGAGTTTCTTCGTGCAATTTTGGGTTTTTTTTTGTGGGTTAGGATTTTAGTTTTGAACAATTGTGTGCATTGTTTGGTTTAATGAAGATGGTTTTTTGAAATTATTGTTTAGGGTTTTGATTAATTGTTGGTAAAAAGAAACCCTTTTGGGTAATTTATTGTTAGTGTTAGTTTGTTTTGGGTTTACTTCTGCCTGCATACTTTGGCTTGCCCTTTGTGTTGTTATTGTAATGGTTAGCTTCTTCATAGCTGTTGTGTTGTTATAGTTGCCTACAATTTGGGATTTTAGATTTCTTAGATTTCTTATTGCTATCACGAGATAAAATAGAAAATTTGAAAGAAAAAAATCTAGAAAAATAAAAAGTTGTGGCTGCAATTTGCCTATCAATTTTGCCGCACTCCCCACCCTATTAACCAATCTTATTCACTCACTCTCCCATCTCTCTCTAAGGTGCTTGGACTTTTAGGTGGGAATGCTGTTGATCCAGAATGACTAAAAACCCTACATGCATTGAAAGATAAATAAATAATAATACCTCCCAAATTTGTTGGAAAAATACGTAATAAATAATTCATTAAGAAAGAGAGAGATATAGAAGAAAAAAAAGTGTAATTCTGAAATCAAGGTCATCTTTAATTCCTTCTTTTGAAATTTATTGCACATGGTCTAAAATCTCTAGGGTAATTCTTAAGCCAAAAAAAGAAAAAAAAAAGCGAAGGACCAAAAAAGATAAGGTTAACTGATGAAAGACACGGTGCACATCACTAAGACATAAATTATAAGAAGTGGGTTTGTTTTAGATTTTTGTTGGTGGTGAAATTTTGTTGGAGATGTCAGGGGGTGGTTGTTGTATAGTTTGGTTCAGAAGTGATCTAAAAGATGAAGATAATCCAAAGACTTGCACTTGGTCTTTGTAATTGCTGTTTTCATTTGGGCACCTGAAGAAGAGGGTCTTTATTATCCTAGGAGGGTGTCTAGGTTGTGGCTCAAGCACAGCTTGTCTCATCTTGATTCTTCCTTGAGGAATCTTGGTACTTCTCTTATCACTAAGAGATCAACTGATAGTGTTTCTTCTCTTCTTGAGGTTGCTAAAGCTACTGGTGCTACTCAGCTCTTCTTCAACCATTTATACGGTCAGCTTTCCTTCCTTTCTCTTTATTTTGATCATTTTAATTTGTTCCTTTGATTTGGGTAATGGATCACATGGGTTGACTTTTGTGTTGTTAATTTTCCTTTTTCCTTTTTTCAGGGGGGGGGCATGATTATGTTTTACTCGAACATTTGTGTGACTGGTATCTTCTTATAGACTAGATAAGTTTTTGTTTCATGTTCCTTCATCGATGGCTGTGGAATTCTTCTGTTATTGCTTGCTAATAGAGATCATTTGTATTTGGAAATGGCGCTTATATAATATTGGAATTTATTCTCTTCCGATTGTTATAGTCACACCTCAATTGTTCTACTAAGACTGATAAAATTTTATTTGTCTTTGTCATCCACTCCTGTGTCTTATTATGTTCTTTTACATGCATCTGCCAATGACAATGTGCTTTTTGATATGTTAAAATGGATTTTTCCGCTTAACAAATACAACTCAAGAAAATAGCCCAATGAAACATAATCTTTATAAATATTCCCATTGATTAGTTTGTTCCATGTTCAGGGATAGAAGCTAGAATTATGCACTACAGACATAGTTGGACTGCTATCTGATGTTAGACGCATCTTCAGGGAAAATAGCCTCACTGTAATGAGAGCAGAAGTTGCAACTAAATCAGGCAAAGTTGTCAATACTTTCTACGTTCGTGGTGCATCCGGGTATCCTGTTGATGCTAAAATAATTGATTCCATCCGACAGTCAATTGGCCAGACTATACTTAAATTGAAGGGCAACCCTGAAGACTTAAAACCAGCATCGCAAGATTCTCCTACTAGATTCCTTTTTGGTGGTCTATTCAAGTCCAGATCTTTTGTTAACTTTGGCTTGGTTAGATCCTATTCCTGAGGAATGATGAACTTTATTTAGCTCACTTTCATGTACATAAAAACCCCCACCTAGGTTAATTTCACAATATTCTTGGCTTTTAACCTTGATCTGAATGAAGAATAACTTCAACTTAGGAACACTGTCGTTTCTAAAAGGTGGTATATGGAAGAAGTCATTAAGACAACTCAAAGTTCTTGTAAATTCCCCCCATTTGCCCCTTTTAAACATTTATTTATTTCCTTAGGATCCAATATGATGTTGGAGACATGAAAGCAGAGAAGAAAATTTATGTGTAATGACACCATGGAATAGTCAGCTTTACTTGTGTACATAGTTTACTTACTGCTTTATTCAATCTTCTGGAATCTTTATCAATCGATCTCTTTCTGATTTGATCCTTGAACTTATTTTATGTTTGTGATACATGACTTGGAAATTATGTTTGACATTTATTTTGGACTAGCGTCCACAATTATAAAGTAATTACTCTCTAACAATCAACAGAACTAAACAAAAGAGACAAATAACAAGTTAGAAACCTAATTATTATAATTAGGTATTCTGCACTGGCTGATATATTAAGTCACAACATCACATAATCAAGTTTGATTATTTAGTTAAAAGATTGAACATTAATAGTATTGCCGCGCGAAGCGCGGTTGTATTTCCTAGTATATAAATAAAGCTGAATCTTAGAGTGATGAGGTGGCATCACCATTCTTTTTCTTCGCTAATTATCTATTATTTTAACATTCTTTTTTTTTCTATCTTTTTATATTTTTATTTCTATTATATTATATTTTCTCATTATTTCTTCATCATTTTTCATCTTTTTATCTTCTTTAACAGTAAAAAAAATTAAATTTGTGATTAAATTCTATAATTAAAGTTTATAACTTATATTGAATTGAGGAAACCAACCGACAACAGCAAAGGAAGACCAGAGAGAGCGTTAGTTAGCGTAAATATGGACACTCAAGCTCTCCCCGGTCTCTCCGTGCACTGTTGACTGATCTCTCTCTCTCTCCTCACCAAATTTTGTCATCCCTTTTGTAGAATCAATCGCAAATCCATCTTATACACACATTAGTAAATACGGACATACAATACGTACGAATACATACTCGCAAATGTCGTCAGCTTCTTCGGGTCCCCGTACCGTAGAAGAGATCTTCAAGGACATCAAAGCTCGTCGCTCCGCTCTCGTCCGTGCTCTCACTTCCGTTGCGCTCGCGCGTCACTCTCACTCTCTTCTTTAATCCATTGCTTCATCTAAACCTTTTTCACGTATTTGATTTTTCTAAAAAATTGATGAATTTGCTTTCCTTTCAGATGTCGATCAGTTCTATTCACAATGCGATCCAGGTTCACTATTTTCCATTTTGATTCCTTTTTCACTATTTGGTTGCTGAAAAGTTTGATTTTTTTCATTTTATTTTTATTTTTGCTTTTAATACTGCTTTAGGATTTGAGGAATTTGTTTGTTTTATTAGAGAAGGAGAATTTGTGTTTGTACGGACATCCAAACGAGTCATGGGAGGTGACAATGCCGGCTGATGAGGTGCCACCGGAGATACCAGAGCCGGCGTTGGGTATAAATTTTTCGAGGGATGGTATGCATAAGAAAGATTGGCTTTCCCTTGTTGCTGTGCATAGTGATTGTTGGTTGGATGCTGTGGCTTTTTACTTCGGAGCTCGGTTTGATGGCAATGAAAGATACAACTGAGCTTTGCTTGATTCCATAGTGCGATGTATTAGGAGCCTTTTTGTTGGAATGATCATATCTTGAACAAAACAATTGTTCATGCATAGACAACTAAAAGTTTGTAATAAACAACTGCTCTGTGTTTAATCTTTTAAGAAGAATTAAGAATTATGGTTTACTTCATCTGTTTCTCATTATGATAAGAGCTCCTGTGAGGCTTTGAGTTCTTTTCCTTAATGGATTATAGATGCATGCATTCCGGGCCAACTTTTGCGAAATAGAAAAAGGATTTTCCTTTCAAGTTATTATTTACCCAGTTGATTTACTTAGTCAGTTTCAACTGCTACAAATTGATGGGTTCAGTCCGGAAATCATGCCTGGCATATCTCAATTTGTCTCTTCAACTCAAAGTTTAGGTTTTGAACATCCTCAACAATCAAAGCTCTCTCTAGAGCACTTCGCAGGATCTTCTCTGCCTCGAGCAGAGCTATCTCTTCTGCCTTAGTGTGACGTTCCAAAGCCTTCTTGTCCTCTTGAAGTGCAGCAATCTCCTTTTTATATATTTTAATCTTCGCCTCCAGTGGAGCAAGGACAGACTCAATAGGTACTGAATCATCATCTTTAAGATTTGCATGCACCCTTCTAAGAGTTGCTTCTGCAGCATACTGTGTAGCTAATGCATCTCTCTTCTCGCTTGTTACCTTTTTTATTTCAAGATTCTACATTTTATCATGTCAGAAAAATATATCCTCACGAGTTAAGCCTCGAAAATAATGTAAAATTCCAAAAGGTACCAGTTAGACCTTGACCTAAAGGATAATCTTCTTATCTATCCAGTAAAGTAACGTATGAATCTCTTGAATATGAGTAAGTTTTATCTTGGGTGTTTGGTTGCTATACTGTTTTGTAAATGACTATTCAGTTGGATAAATACCTACTCCTTGGATTAGGGTGATGGTGGGGTTTCAATTGGGTGCTATTTTTGGTTCATGGTTGGCTACTGTAAAAAGGGGGTTCCTTTGCTTTATATGTTGATGAAATTATAAATCTGGTTCATAATTTCAGGTTCAAGCCGAAAATTTGAAGAATTAGTGAAAGATAACAAGAGAACTATAGCTGAATTTTATTTTGGGGTTACCATATAGATTTCTTTGTGTGATTAACTACATTTAACAACTTGCTGTGTTTACTTGCTTATAATGCACTTATCATTTGCAGTTTTACTTTTTACAATCCGTTAAAGTCACATTGTAATTCATTGGGCAGTTATCAGGAGGCAATTGAGGATATAACCAAAAGAATGGGTGCTGGGATGGCAAAATTCATTTGCAAAGAGGTATGTGAATCATAATAATGCTGGATTAAGCAATCAATGAATTCTTGATATTTACTTTAATTTCTGCCTAGCTTTCTAATTTTATATGCTTTGTTGGCTGTCAAACTTCAGCCCTCCTTCCCTCAACTCATAGAACAGTGAGTTCTCTCAGAAATAAAAAGAAAAAGTCAATTCGAAATATTTTTAATTGTAATGCTTGATCAATTACAAGGTGGAAATTTGTTTCTGCATGTTATCAACATGTCACATAAACATCTGGTGGTTAATTAGACGATCATTGCCCCATATCCGGAAAATTTAGGATTGATCAATTTTCTTTGCAGATTACCAAACGCTTAATGAACTAAATATTTAATTCCCATAATCCAATTATGCCACAACTCCATTACACCTGTACACTTACATCACACAGCATATGAGTAATGATTTTGTGTTTATTTAGTTGCTTGATTTTAAGAGTCAATAATCTTTTTTAAAACCAAATTGCAGGGTTTTGTTGGCAGTATGAATCCAGATGATGTCCCATTTCAAGTACAGGATTCTTTGCAGGTGGACACATTATATTTGTATAGATAAATAATTTTTTTTTCATTATATTGGAATTGATTTTTTTTACTCTCATTTGCGTGTTTTATAGGGCCTTTCGATATACATTAGGACCATGCTTTCTACTCAAGTAAAGATTCATTTTTAATTTTCTTTGTATCTGAATACATAAATCCCTTTGACTGTTAGTTCAGTTTGTTATTATAAATTTATAATTTATAATATTAAAAAATTTCAAGGTAATTAAATTATTTAGATCTCACTAATTAATAGTGTCAAATGCAATGTGGCTATCTTAATATTATACACAAATTTAGATTTTGTTCAAATTTTGTTTTAGTTTACATTTATTCTAAATAAGTGAGATTAGTTTTTCTGCCACAAGTGCAAGTAAAATATATATAAATCTTCAAAATAGATAATACTAAATTTTTTTTCAAAGCCGCGCAAAGTACGGTTCTATTTTCTAGTGATATAATAAAGGGAAATTATCCACCGTGCATCTGTTTATTCGGACATTTTTAAAAAATACACAAACACTTTTTTTTTTTCAGTGCGCCACCTGAAGTTAGCATTTTATTACACTGTTCTGCTTCTGTCTCATCTCATTAATAGATTTAACAAAATATTAGTAAAATGACTTTTTTGCCCCTCAGACGTAAAATTACAATTTTATCCAAAATAAAAGAAAAAAAAGATTCAAAATTGGAACAACATGTTCCAAGCAGCTTGCAGTTCTCACCACAAAACACGGTACAAATATTAAAGGCAAACTCTAGATGATTAAAATATTTTTCTAAAAAACAGATGAGACTGAGACCAGACATAGCAAATAATAACATATTGTGCAACTACGACTTCCGGCCAATATCCTTGAGGGCACAGATATGAAGACATGACAGTCGCAACCAAGTCTTTCCCCTCAACAAAACCGTCTTTGAGCTGGTTCAGTAGAGAGTCATCAGTTGGTAGCCTCAAATCATCCTTGGTGTTCCCATTTTCAGTCAGCAAACTCACAAATCCATCCTCAGAAAAGAGATTAAACAACAATTAACAGAAAACCAGAAAAGAAAAAAGGTTCATACATCACAGTTATGAAAAGAGGGGACAGTATCTTCCAGCTTCTTTCCATTGAAGATATCAATTGCAACAAAGTGGCACTTAGCAAGACCGTGCTTCCCAATCTGGGAGGTGGAGACTTCCACAACCTGTTAAATTAAATGTTGAGCGATGTGACAAGACGAAAAGTTAAGGCTACGTAATTGTCTTCAATTAACAAAACAACATCGTATCTTATAAATACAAAACAAGCATCACCACTTGAACCAATAATTAAACCAAAACTAAAACCATTTACCACATCCTGTCACCAATATTAAGTAGAATAGACTATACTTGGTATATATCTAAAAGCTAAAGGCTAACCTCTAAAATTTACTAAATTCTTATGAATGTTTATTCCTACATGCTATTAAAATTAAGATTATTCACATTGACCTCCAATAAAAATGACTAGAATGTCTTCAAACGACCGAGCAAATTACACAACAATTACCACTAAACAAAATCGCAGATTCCAAAGACATACAAATTTTATAGCCACTATATATATATATATATATATATATTCAGGAAAATCTTGCTACGAATAAACGATTATGCATCAAGATTATCATACCTAATTTTATGTATATAATTGGAAGCACAAAGATAAAATTTTCTGGAGAAAATATAGGAATCCGAGAGAACAAACAGAGATAAAAGCAAATTAAAAAGAAAAAAAAGGCAATAGAAAATAAACCTTGCAGGGACGGCCTTTCATGACGATGTAGCCGTTCTTACAAATGGTACCAGCTTGCTGCTGGTAAGTCTTGGAGGCTCTGGCATCGGCCTTTGCTCGAAGTGATGCTCCTCGTCCGACATCGTTTTAAGCACGGACTGATTCTGACTCGGCCGATTTTCTGAGCGAGATTTTGAGAGAGGCTGGGGGGCGACCAACCGTGCTGGTTTGGGCAGCTCTGCTTCCTGCCTCCACGTGTTTGTCTTGATTTGTTTTCCCAAACCATAAACGACGTCGTTTTACCCTTTGTTTTCATATTTAACCAATAGCGTTTTTGTGTTCGAATCAAATGACTATTTTACCCCTGTGACATCAGCAACGCTTTAACAGTATTAAGACGGAAGTGGAACAGTATAATAAAGTGAGTGGGGCGCTGAAAAAAAAAGTATTTATATATTTTTAAAAACGCCTAAAATGGTAAATAATTTCTCATTAATAAATCGAGGTATGCTTGAAGAAAGCGTTTTCCTAAGGAGAAGAACTGCTATTTTCACAAATTCCCGCATAACAGAACCCACTAGTCCGTCAATTAACGGTGCACACCAATCGCGCCATCCCTCACCTACCCCGACACATCTCCGATTCCCAACCTTTTCTTTCTCAACAAAACCCCACAACTCAAACACAATGTTAAATTCAAATCCACTCACCAAACACAAAATCCCCGAACCAATACCCGGACTCGACCCGGTTCCATGGCATTATCCACGGCCAACTCATTCTCTCCTTCGCTGTCATCCAAACAGCCCGAGTTATATACCCGGTTTCGCAGCCCTAACACGATTGCGCTTAAGCCTCCGCCCTTGTCACCGGCTTCTATTGAGTTGAAACGGAGCGGCGGTTTCGTCTTGGGCGCGTATAAGGTGAATCACAGGATATACGCGAGTAGTGCGGCTCCGATGATGGATCAAACGGTTAGTAAAGCTCCTACGATTGTTGAGGTGGATTTGGGACATCGGAGTTACCCGATTTACATCGGATCCGGACTTCTGGATCATCCCGACCTGCTTCAGAAGTATTGCTTTTAAACATTTCACTGTTTAAAGTTTGTTCATTTCGATTTGGGTTCGTTTAAGTTTTTGAAATTTTGATTTGACTTTTGATAGCAGTAGGAATTTAACTACAACGAGCTAGATTGCACATTATATATGCTATAAAAATCTAAATTTTATGGTTTTCCTGCTTGACTACGTCTGGTAATTTAACACGGAATTAAGGGTGCACTTGCAAGTGCTGTGCAATACAAATTTTTTTTTTTTTGAGCAATGTGTGTCTTCCATCGACATTTGAAGATCATTTCCAATTCAGACATTGCTTTTACAAAAGCACATATCAAAGTGTTCCTCGACTTCAAAATTGATTTTGTCAGTTAACTAGAATAAATATTAAAAAAAGAAAAAGAACGTTTTGGCTAGTATATCATTTTGGCCAAAATGCTTTGTAAAAGAAACAAATAGTAATTAGTTCTTCAAAGAGAACTCAAAGTAGTAACTGATTTACAAAATATTTTTTGTCCTTCCAGTCAAAATCAAAAAACAAAAAGAATTAGAATTTTAGCTGGTACCGAATGCACTATTGTATAAACCATGTAAGGTTCTCTTAGGTGACTAGGATAAGTTTTTGGGTATTCTGATACTCTCTTGCTTATATCAAATAACTGTTTGTATTATAGGCATCTTCAAGGAAAGAGAGTTCTTGTGGTTACTAACAATACAGTTGCACCACTGTACCTGGATAAAGTTACTGATGCTTTGACAAGGGGGAATCCAAATGTTTCGGTTGAGAATGTGATTTTGCCAGATGGTGAGAAGTACAAGAACATGGTAGGTTCTTTTTTAAGGTTTTGGTTATCATTTCATTGTTGCATTACTTTGGTAGTTGCCATGAACTAACCAAATTACTTTGTACCTATAGGATACTCTCATGAAAGTCTTTGACAAGGCCATTGAGTCACGGTTGGACCGGCGATGTACATTTGTTGCACTTGGGGGTGGTGTTATTGGTGACATGTGTGGTTATGCTGCAGCCTCTTACCTTCGAGGTGTTAATTTCATTCAAATTCCTACAACTGTTATGGCACAGGTATTTTACTACTCAAGACTTTTTTATTATATTTTTGCATCTTCAATCATGCTTTTTTGTTCAGTGCTCTCAATTTTCTTCAACTATTTCTTTTTCTTTTCCTTTTCATTAACATTTTCTTATCTTTCTATTTCAAAAATTCTTAATAGGTAGATTCTTCTGTTGGAGGCAAAACTGGCATAAACCACCGCCTTGGCAAGAATTTGATTGGTGCTTTCTACCAACCTCAGTGCGTTCTCATCGACACTGACACATTGAATACATTGCCAGACAGGGAACTGGCATCAGGACTTGCAGAGGTTATCAAGTATGGGCTTATCAGGGATGCTGAATTTTTTGAATGGCAGGAGCAAAATATGCATAAATTGATGGCAAGGTATATGTTTGACCATGAAAATTCTTAACAAGTTCTTATACACTAAGAATGGGCATGTTGTTTGTTAACTTGACTGATAAGATTTGAAAGACGAGGAACAAGAGGATGGCATTTTCAACACTTTAGGAATATGATATTGCATAACCCTTTCCTAATCTCTTCCAATCGACTGAGCTTTCTTATATTTTGAATGGTTTTATTGATTATTGAATGTTTTGGGACTGGCCCATTGCAGGGATCCAAGTGCATTTGCTTATGCTATAAAGCGATCTTGTGAAAATAAGGCTGAGGTGGTGTCCTTGGATGAGAAGGAGAGTGGACTAAGAGCAACACTAAACTTGGGTCATACATTCGGTCACGTAAGTGTTTTTTTTTTTTTGTGGGGTTAGAAAACTATGAGTATTTATATTAGTTGACATATTACACTTTAGTAGTGGACCAGATATCCACCCAAAATCAATCAAAGCTATATAAAACAGTATCAATCCCCAAAAGTCTGATTTAACCGAAAAGAGACTGCCCAACCCTGTACAAGTTTTATATTAGAGTGTATAACTTGGATCATATATTTTTGGTCTATTAATTAAATAACCTTTTAGCTTGCAAGACAAGCCTATTGTATTAGATTGCCATCTTGTGTAGGCTAGTACTAATGCGCATATATGTTACTATGACTTCAAAGCTAGCTTGTCAGCTGGTTCATATACTTGAACTGTAATATATTAACTTTTCTATTTCTTTCTACTTGGTTAAACACAAGAATGGCCTTTGACTTTGCGGTATTCTGTTCTAGCTAAAAGATACTTGATCAACTTCTTCTCATCATGTGGCATGTCTTATCAGGCCATTGAAACTGGGTTTGGATATGGGCAGTGGCTTCATGGAGAAGCTGTTGCAGCTGGCACGGTTAGCACATTCTTCATTTGTGTTTCATCATGTTATATCTGTTCCCTGTTTTACGCTGTTATTTAACTGTATGTTGCTTCTCAGGTCATGGCCGTTGACATGTCTTACCGGCTTGGTTGGATTGATGATTCTATCGTTAAACGTGTGCATAACATCCTACAACAGGCTAAGTTACCTACTGCACCACCAGACACCATGACTGTAGAAATGTTCAAGTCTATCATGGCGGTAAGACATTTAGTTAGCCATCATTCTTTGAAGCACATACTCTTTTGTCTCATCCTTGACATATTGTACCCTTTTGTTATTGCAGGTCGATAAGAAAGTAGCTGATGGACTACTAAGGCTTATCCTTTTGAAAGGTCCTTTAGGCAATTGTGTCTTTACAGGCGATTATGATAGGAAGGCCCTGGATGATACACTTCATGCATTTTGCAAGTCCTGATTTCAGATCTGTGTTTGAGCTCTTGTTGGCAGCTACTTCCCAATTCGTACTAGATCATTGTGTAATGTATTTTGATGGTCAGACGAGTATTCTTAACAGTGCTAAGATGTCTTCGCACTCTGAGTTCAGGAGTTTTATGATGAAAAGTAGATACCGAGCTGTAATTTATATGGTTTGATTTTAGAAATTATGCTGCACGGTCAATAAAAACCGCTCTTTTTGCTTTTCCCAATTCAGCTTCATTGTTTATTCCGTTGTACCGTGGTTTCAATTCTATTAGAAAGGTCTTTTGGTGATTTTGAATGGTGTGCAATAACAATTGTTTGGACAAATCAGGGCTTGAGGTTTTCATAGTATCATGGCAAAAAGCGGGCAACAATCTGGTGCTCCAATGAGCCAATCTGTACAATTCAGTTGCTGAAACAGTGCAGCAGTATTTATCTTTCGGCTTGACAGACATGTAATCGAATTAACGAAATTTGAGACACTTCCGGAGATGGGCTAAACGCTAACTGAGCCCCAATCAGATCAATAGATAAAACTCTGCTTAGGTCATTGGGTCCATGAATGCTGTCTGGAGCAAAGAATTAGGTACCTTTTTTGGTGAAATTTCGACCATATTCCAAAATGGATTAGTTTTGCTTGCTTGTTTCGTTAGTATAATGTTTTAAATTGTTTGAACTAAACTAAACTGTGAAAGACAGGAACCTAACAAGCTGTTTGCAATTCAATTCTACAAACCAATATCATCTCTTGTTAAACCACTAGAAGGAAACCAAAAATAGCAAATGAAACTTTTGGATACCCAGTATGACTTGGCACATGCAGATGAGCTGACGGGAGGTTGGTTTCATTAGGTAAGTTTAAAACCTACAGGTCACCACAAAATCTCACTTCTACAGTCCTGTCCGAAGCTCCTAAAGTGTCTAACCGGGGACTCTATTTCTTCTCACCACACTACTTGGATAGCCAGATTTTTAGGAACATTCGGACAAAGCTTTCTCTCCCTGTCGAAAATATTCTGGTCAAATGGTATAGCACATCTGTTTCTTCCCAAGCAGTACTGCATGCTCAATAACCAGAAAAACCAATTAGCTCAAAAGCAGTAAAATGAAAGTGTCCATGCGCGCAGATTAGAGAGAGACAGTAAACCTGTTCGATAATTTTCTTGCTTGGTGCTGCGCTGCAGTTTCCAAGAATGGAATTACCACAAGCACCAAACGGATTACCGTAGCTTGCAAACTCAACATCGAGAATCTTTCTGTTGTCAGGACACATCAAGGTAGCTGATCTTCTGGCATCATCAAAAACTTTTTGTATAACACTGTCTTCTCTTTTCCAATTATTGATACGTGGTGGATCACTTTCTGTTATGTAGCTGCAGACTGTATTCCTGTTGACAGTTACGATTTGAACACCATCTATATTTTTTCTCCTATTTCCTCAAAGATAGCCAGGAGATTTATCTGTTGGCTTCAAGAAAGCTCTTGGAATATGGTACCTGAAATTTTCAAGAGTGTGAGAGCATATTTCTTTATATACAAAATTATGTAAATATGCTGTAATGCTTACACAGACTGGGAAAGCTTTCCTGTAGGAGCGAGGAAAGATACCCAATAGCGACCAATGCTTTTACCATTGATCCATACCATGCCTTTAGACATGGCAGCTAGCTCAATTGCAAGGGGATCATTTCCTTCAGGGGCATCAAAATAGGTCTGAAATGGGAAATAAAATGATTTAAGGAAATCCAGATTACTTTCACTTACACTTTTTCCTATCCGAGTTTAGTTCTATATTTGCATTTAATTGTTTCAAAGAGGTTGCTCATGGCAGTACCTTGTACCATGTAAGTGGTCCACCTAATGCCTTAGTTTTATTCCATTTTACCCTGTCAGAACCCTCCTGTGTGTAAACCTGAACTTTTTCGCCATCCAATCCTACCTGTGGTTGGCACAAAGCTAATAATTTTAATCCTTGTTTCAAAATGCAGCCTTATGTGAAAAATGAATTACAGTTGGTTACCTTTTGACCCCATTCACTGTAGGAAACATCAAGGGTTCCAGTATTAAGACCTTGGATTGCTACAGTTCGAGTTCCAGCATACCTACGCTCTAAGTTGACTCCGCTGTCCTAATGATTGCATAAAGATTTACCAGTTCCCACTTATTTCAGTAGGTAAAAAAATGAAAATCAAGAACTGAAAGGCGGACGCTGGAAATTACAACTATTACCGGAAGTCCAACTGTGACACCCAGAAGTGATATGTAGTTAATTCCAGGCTTCAAGATTACTGGTTTCTGAAAGACAAAGCTATTCTCTATGTTGGTTCCATGTCCAGATCCTGTCAACCAGCGTATGGTGAGTAGATAATGAACAAAACTATTGGAGGCAGGGGCGTAGCAGGATTTTGATCGAGCTGGGATACATTTAAAATCAAACAGGTACAACTGTGCGTGTGGTAAGCTCTCATTTGGATAAGTATGTCGTGGGCCCCACAAACTCTAAATCGGAGCTAGCCACATGCACAATTGTGCACCTTATGGAGTGCGTCAGCGTGCATATGATTAAAACACTATTTAAAATATAATACACTTCTAAAAATTTAGATAGTAATATATAATATTCATTGATAATAAATTTATTTATTACAATTATTCTTGTCGATGACTCCTTAACGGATTTATGTGTTAAAATAATGTATGATAGTTTCATTATCAATATAAGTAAAAATATCTTTTCTAATATACAAAACTAAGTTATCACTTAATTTGTTCTTAGAATCTTTTAATAATAACAAAAATATTCATATAGTGCAACACATAAAGCAAACATGAATACATGATAAAATTAGGGATTTTAAAATAGAAAAAAGATTAATAAGAAAATTAAAAATTAGAATTAGCTAGACTTACCACTTATGAATTAATGTTGAATGACTAAATAATTGATTTTGCTTGAATAGAAAACAAAAAGAATAAAGGCTGGTCCATTAATCATTATACTAACGTTTTGCTATGATTATTTTTTATTTTAATATTTATTCACTTGTGTCTTTATTCAAGTTTCATGAAATGTTAATAACTAACCAAATTATTTAGAATTAGACATTTAAATTAGGGGCAGCATGAAATATATTAAAATTAATGAGGCACTTTCATAATTTTAAAATTCAGCTAGGGCATTTTCCATAATAATAAATAAAATACATTTTTTTAAGATAACCATCCAAAAAAAATTTTAAAAGCCAGCTAGGGCCCGTGCCCCAGCTGGTCCCATGCTGGCTCCGCCAGTGGTTGGAGGGCATATCAGTTGCAGCTTCTACTCAGACTACATGTACAATGTTCCTTATGACAAGTTTAAACAAATAAATCCCCTTGAAAAATTCAAGATACGACTAAACAATTCTTTGGAATTTGTACCACAAGAATCATAATCCATTGCCCCTTATAACCCGATAAAATGCAAAAGCAACTTTTTTGGGCTCTTATCTTGTGAAATTTGTATTTCTACTACAAATCCTGAAACTCATTAGACATTGCAAGAGTTCATTGAAAAGAATACGTATGTAGTGTCCATTTACGAATCCATGCATCATATGGCCCAGACTTGCAATTTGAAGGAGTGGGAGAATGTTTCCCGAAAAGGTAAGTGAGTGCGATCCAATGAAATGCTGTGAACAAAATGTCAATTACAGTTGTGAGAACAAATGAAAGCATATCTCTTGAAATATCAGTTAAAAACTTGCAGACCTAGTAGTATACCACAAATAGTCAGTAGTGTCCTTTGTCACACTCCACTGTTCCAGCGGGGATGCTGATTTGATCAAAGTCTCATTAAGAGTGGGAATATTTTCTATGAACATTTCCCACCGAAGATCTTTGTTGGTTGCTTTTGATTTCTGGTAGTGCCTTGAGCTACGTGGTGCAACAATCTATTGTATACCATTAAAAAGGTTTTATCTTAGAGGACTCGGAAAATTAAATTTCCAACACTCTACTTGAAATGGATGGATTGATACCATTCTAGTATTGTAGACAACAGTTTTGCAATCGGGAAGGATGCTTATAGAATACTGGGGAAGGTAATATTTGGAGCCCCTGAAAGTTAATGTTGCGGGTGTCCTAGAGTCGTTGTTGCTCAAGAATGCAACACAAGCTTTAGTTTTAGGCTGTTCATAAATATGAGCCTGCAAGAAGTAATCGCTGAGTTCATCTTAGAAACACAACTTTTATTTTCTTTATGAGGAGGAATACCTCTAGATTCGGACCAAAATTATCAACAGAAGGTTTCCCCCAAAGCAAAGCTTTCTTACACAACCTCAAAGCAGAATGCAAGTCTCACAGGTGACCCCATTTTGGTTCCCTCAGCATGCTTGGACTCACAATATAAAAATCTCTACTGAGAAGCAAAAATTTGTGTGAATGCACTTAAAAATAAATGAAGTAGACTCAACTTCCAAATTGGTGATCAGAAGTTGCATAGCTTATAACGTTGACAAGGGTTCAATAGGTCTAACCATATTCATCAATGGGAGCTTCATCATAGTATCGGGTGGTTACAAAAGACGAACCCAATCTTCCATAATTTGTTCCACCATAATACTGTCAAGAAAAATATAAGAAGAATGATAGGAAGAGTAGAAACTTTTTGACTTGATTGACTACTCTTACTATATGACACTAGTTGAAATGGTCTTGAAGTTGAATGCCATATAATAATTTGCAAGAGTACCATTCTTTGAGAAGAAAAGAGCAACTGAGAATGCAAGATTTTCAGCCGACCTTTGAGATGGTGGATCGCCAAATACTCTGTACCTGTAATACCAATCAATCGCCTTTGAATAAACTGTCTTTCTGGGGCAACTCGAAAGAAATAAAACACCAGCTGACTCGTGAAAACTTGTCCATTGCAAGAAAATTATAGTTTCCTTCAAAATTGAACTGCAAACTCCGGAAAAAGAAAATGTAAAACACAGTAGCTTATAACAAACTGTTGGAAAAATATGCTCATTAAAGCATATTTATTTATTTATTATAATAAATATTTTTCTGATTAATAAAATAAATGAGGTATTTTATTCAAATATCTTTATTGCATTAATATTTTGAGTAAGGTCTATTTAATCATATTATATATATTTATGTGATCACCATGTGAATTCACAGAAGACATAAATATAAGTTATCTTATGATTAAATAAATTAAGTTCGCAGTTGATAAATAAAGTTGGGCGCTTTATTTAGGTATAGATTGTAATAAGTTCATCGAGTGATTTGTCTTAATCATGTATGAATTTATTGATGTAGTGTAACTACATTGAACTGGATCACATATGAGATTTAATTAACATTGTAATAACTGTCAGACTTATTAAATTTCATAGGCATTGATTTAATGTGATCTTAATCTTGAGTCAATTATAATTTCTTGATTGTAATTGTTATTTCATTTGAGTTACCAATGGGCACAACTTACACTTATAGTCAAGATTACGCAGTATCTTGGTGGGAGCAATTACAAGTATTGAATTTATAAATTGACAATATAGAATTTATACGACACATCTCTTAATGAGTTTCAGTACTTGATCATAGAATTCTCTGGCCAGAGTATCTCAACATATATTTATATAAGTATGTTGAAAATGATCATTAGAGAAAACCAGTAAGTATCAAGGAACAAGATGTAATTAAATTGATTGGACAGTTGAGATATCAATTTTATTAACGATGTGATACAAATGATTGTGCATTAAAGAAATCAATGTGGTTTGAGATAATTAATATTCGAGCATGCAATTATGGAAGTCAGTTCCAATCTTATAGTGGAGTAGAATTGGAATTAAATGATTATGTTTGTTTAATTACAAGCTTAATTATTGTAGCCACTATTGTATGTTCTCAAATGATCCTCAGGTTAGCTCATTTAATTGACAACACTATTACTGAACCCAAAAGCAAGAAAACTGGCATATAAGGTAAAAATCTTAATTATAATATTTGTTAAGGCCTAATGTGTTATATACAAGTGAAATGGGGTCTTGTGATATTTTACAAGGTAATCCCCTAGTTGGTTACACATTCTCTCTACTTTTACGTTTGTGGAGAGATAAATGTTTAATTTAAAATATTTTAATATTTTAAATTAATGAGATATAATACATGCTAGGATTTTTTCATAAGATATTATAAAATAAGCATTTTTCTCAAAAAAAAAAAGATTCCATATCTTTAGAGAAAAAGACAGTAGACAAAAAAAAAGATGCCAGTTGCAATTGGGAGTGGTGAAACGGACGCCCACACGTCTAGTGTTAATCAACTTTGAGTCATAGTCTAGAAAATCATTTGGCGGTGGATCTACAGCTTTCGATTGTTTATACTCTCATATGATCAAGGTATGAATTTCTAAATTACTTAATTCTTATATATTAAATGATATCAATATTAAAATGATTTTATCTAAAAATTAAAAAAACCAGATTTTAACTATCACAAACAATACCAATTGCAAAGACACATCCAGCTTCCCAATTTATAAAATATCACCAACATGCTACCTGGCCTTTCTTTGGTTCATGAATGTTCCAAAAGACATAAGTCTGAATCACATTCAATCCTCCAGCAGTAGCTTTTTTCAGTATATCCCACCACATCTAAGTACAAAATTAATCAAGCAAGCAACGACATTAAGATAACCAAAACACACACATAAAATGAGGCATATTATGTCCATGATTCTGAAATAAAATTAAGTACCTCAGGTGGCATCCTGGGGTAATGGATTGAACCTGAGAAGAAAAGCTCTCTTTTACCATTGACGATCAAAGATCGACCATCGTATGTTACACTCCTTTTAAGCTTTTCTCCGTGAACAACCGTTGAAATCATCAACAAACATACAAGTGCCGCTATCAGCACTCGACTTGGGACTGACATAGTGGTACTGTTAAGTGTGTTACCACTTAACAGAATTGAAGCTGACCAGACTGTGATGTTTAATCAAAACTTTGAATATGGGTTTCAATCAGAATCCGAATCAGTGTAGTTGTTTTGCAGCATTCATGGAGCTAGAATGTGCTGAATTGTAGCGACAGTGTTTGAAACACTGAAGCGAAAATCTTTTCAGGCTTAAGAGCATATTTCGGAGAAATTGTTTGTGCTGAGTGCAATAAAATGTTTGCTTTTAAATTGATTTCATCGTTTGGTTCAGGTTTCTTCTTTCCTTTCACCACTGCTAACATTACTCATTCAATGTGCTTCATTTGGATGATGACTAAGTCCTATCATCTAACAGAAATTCGATATTGGCGGGTAACGATTTGTATTTGTTTCCTTTATTTACGTATCAAAAATTAATAACATAAATCAGATTTTAAAAAAATTAAAAAATACAATTTCTCGTAGATATTTTTATGATTCTTCTGTAAGATTTGTTTTGCTTATAAAACAATGCACAAATTCTAGTTGGTGTTATTCATGATATCTAGAATTTTTTTTTTTTAATACTGAGATGTTTAGATTTTTTTTTTTTAATAAATAGCCGTAGTGAGTTGAAAAAAAATTACTTAAAAACTACTTAATTGAATTGGATTGTGAACTCATTACAAACGCATTAATTAACAAAATTGCTTCATTAACACCATGACAAGACCACACAGTTATTCTAATCCACTAATGCGTTAGTGGGTCACCTTAACCAATCATATGATTTAATCTAACCAACGTGTCAACAGAGTATAAACATCCCATGATCAATTGGTCATCTCCTCCACTCTTATTTAAAGGGATAATTACGAAAGGGTCCCTGTAATTTACAACAATAATAAATATGTCTATAAATTTAATATTGGTTTCGAGCTCGTTCCTAACCCTGTAACCCTCCTGACCCAGCCGAGCGTAAGCAAAAATTAAAACAAACAATTGTAAACAAAAGAAAAACTAACGAGTATTTTATCATTTTGAAAAAAATGACAGGGACATTGTCATAGACAATGAATGACATTTGGGTTATTAAGAGAGTATTTGTTCTCTTGTGTTATGAGAGTAAGTATTCGAACTTTTGTAAAATAATTATAAAGATTTAATTTTTTTTTAATTATAAAATAGTTAAATAGAAATAATTTTTTTTTATAAAATATGAGTGAAATAAATATTTCTTAAATATTAAAGAAGGTTAAAATTTAAACAATATTATATAAAAATTAATGTTAACTGTAGTCTCGTAATTTAACTGTATCGTGTAATTAAAAAAAAGTGGAAGAAAAAGCAAACCCGAATTGAATCGGATCGGGAGTAATACGTGGCCCAATCTCCGGCGAGATCGTTTAAAGAGTTAAAAAAAAAAAGGCAAAATAATAAAAGGCAGAGTAAAAGAAAGGAAACGAGTTTGTTGGCGAAGATTGGTTCGCTCAACGAACGCTTCAACGGCATAATTTCCCGGCCAAAACCAGGTTCATTTTCTCTCAATCTTCACCTCCTCCCTCTTCATTTCCAAAAATTTTACTTTCCTTTTTGTTTTCTTTTTTTCTTTTTTGATCGATTATCGCACTCTACTGGTCCCTGCCCTCCCCCCCCCCCGACGTCGTTTCGTCGTTTCAGCGCTCTCTGTATTTTCTTTTTTTTTTTTGGTGATAGGGTTTCGTTGAAATTTGCCTTTGTTTTTTTTTTTTTACTCAACAGATGATGGCTAATTGAAGTCACGTTTGCGATCGCGGTTCTCCTCAGGTGTTGGGATCTGAGGATTGTTTGTTCTTTTTTCTGAATTTTATATTTTGGTAATTAAAAAGCCACTTTCTTAAAAAATTAAAAATTAAAAGAAGGAAAAAAAAATGAGCGCATCAAGGTTTATTAAGTGCGTGACGGTAGGCGATGGAGCTGTGGGTAAAACTTGTTTGCTGATTTCTTACACCAGCAACACTTTCCCTACGGTAAAATTTCTCCTTTTATTTTCAAAAAAAGAAAGTTATTATTTTTTTTTTTTTTTGTTGGCGTTTTGGAAGAATGTCAAAGATGGAAACTTTTTGAAATTTGGCAATAGAGGGCTTTTTCTAAATCAGGCATACATTGTAAAGTTTCAACCTTTTAGGTTATTTTGTGAAGGATTGGGAAATAGGTGTGGATTTTTTAATGAAAGATGGTTGCTTGGATGTTATTTTCGATATTTGGTTTAGAATTTATCTCATGTTGTGGTATCTAATACAGTTGGTAGATTAGGAATGAATGATGATGAGTTATGAAGATTCTGGAATTTTCTCTTTCTTTTTATTGAACATGGCAATGAGAAACAAATGCTAGGATATTGTGTTATCTCATGCTGTAATATTATTTTGGAACAGGATTTTTGGAAATATACAACACATAATGTGATTAATTTTTTGTTTTGGTGGGAAACAGGATTATGTGCCAACTGTTTTTGATAATTTCAGTGCAAATGTGGTTGTTAATGGGAGCACTGTTAATCTTGGATTATGGGATACTGCCGGTAACATTAAATCTACCCCCTTTTCCATTTGCAAATGCTGTTTAGAGTTCTGTTTCTGGGGCTAAATCCCTTCTCCCCCCCCCCCCCCTTCTGTTATGAACAGGACAAGAGGATTATAACAGATTAAGACCTTTAAGCTACCGTGGTGCAGATGTTTTTATTCTTGCATTCTCTCTTATTAGCAAAGCAAGTTATGAAAATGTATCCAAGAAGGTGAGTTTTTGTTCTGTTTACTCAATTCGATTTTGTTTTCTTTCTCCAACTTGAGAGATACAATCCGTGGATGACATGTTGATGAATTTCTTTTTGGCTTTGTCTCCAGTGGATTCCAGAGTTGAAACATTATGCACCTGGTGTGCCAATAATTCTTGTTGGAACAAAGCTTGGTGAGTTTTCTTATATTCAAATTGTCACTACTGATTTGCCATATGTTAGCTTCTGTACATGAAGCATTCTTAAAAGAATCTGAATAAACGAATTTCTTTAGAGTGTAATATGATCTTGACTTTGTTTACAATTTGAGTTTATGATGATCTCATTTAAGTTAAATTAGCTTAGCATCCTCTGAAGCATTGATGGCTAGTTGTACATCAATTGTTTCTAATCTATGCTTGATGTTGTTCTTGAAGTTTCATTTCCATGTAGTCTGTATTTTTCTTTTTTTTTTTTCTCTTTTTCTTTTTCTATGTCAGTGAATTGATACAGATATTCACTGATCTGTGATGGTAATTGCTTTTGGTTTTAATTTTGGGCAAAATGCGTATTATGCATGTCTGCCAAGGAACATATTGTCGGGTTTACCCCTTTCTATATTTGCTGGATTTTTCAGTGTTCATGGACATTTTTTTATCTTGTGGATCATGGCCATTACACACAATTTTTAACGGATATTGATGCTTATTTTATCACATTTTCTTTTGTGACAAATCTTTAAAATGTCTAAACAAACTCCTCTAACTAGATCATTAATTTTTGTGTGGTTTTTTTTTTTTAACAAGTTCTTTTATTGGCCTTGACATTGTCACAGATTGCCTGTTTTTCAGTGCGTCAAAATTGATGCTATAGGAGTTTTGTCACTGCTTTATTTTCTTCCTCCAACCCCCAGACACCTAACCCCCCCCCCCCCCCCCCCCAAAACAAAGAACATAAATTAACTTTTAGTTATTATCTTTTATTTTGCATGTGCCAACTTATGTTTTGTTCAAGAGCCTGAAGTCGATACCGCGGCTGGTTATGTTTTTTCCTTTCATCTTAGTTATTGGGACTGACCTCATTTTGTATTTGGACTTTGTAAGGGTATGTACCAAATGATTTTAAGTAATCCTAATGGTTTTATGATGTCCAATTAACCAGATCTTCGGGATGATAAGCAGTTCTTCATTGATCATCCAGGTGCCGTGCCCATTAGTACGGCTCAGGTAGATCTTCAGCTTCACATTATTTTCTTTTTTTCCCCTTTGAGAAATTGCACAAAAATTTGTTAGTTTCAATATACTGATTTATAACTCTTAATAGGGGGAAGAGCTGAGGAAGCTGATTGGTGCACCTGCTTACATTGAATGTAGTTCAAAAACGCAGCAGGTAACATTTGTATATTGAACATTTTCACGCTTCATGTATGTTGTTATAGATTTCTAATTTAATGATTCAATGGTTTTTGTTGCTGTTGCTGCAGAATGTGAAAGCAGTATTTGATGCAGCCATCAGAGTTGTCCTCCAACCACCAAAGACGAAGAAGAAAAAGAATAAAGCACAAAAGGCCTGCTCTATATTGTGATTGAAATTAGGTGTAAAGAGATTATGACCCTCTTGTCATTTCTCAAATTCTCCCTCATCTTTCTTCCTTTGCTCTTGAAGAAATCTCAATTGACAAACTGTGAGGATCTCTCTGTGAATCGTCGGGTGGTTTTGTATTGCTTTCTTGGAATTGTTGTGATCGTCGTTAATTGTTGAAATGCATTACATTGTTGCACACCTTTTGTTGACTCCCGGATTCAATATGCATTATGTATTAAAAAGATTGGAATTTCCCACTTAGAAGAACAACAGCGTTTCCTTGCATGGACGTACTAAATATAACTTTGTATTGTTTTGAAGGCTTGGCCATGTCTTCTGCATTGCAGTTCATGCATTCTTTACACCTACCTAGATTCTCTGATTAAATTCTATATATCTTCATGATCTTTCTTTTACCTTTTTTTATCAGCGTCTCCCACCCTGTAAAAGAAATGGGTATGATATGAAATTCGACTGAGACATGGGAAATGAGCATAACGTTATAAATCAGAAATGCCTCAGCGGAGTAGCATTCTGGTCTGGAGCTATCAATGCGTACACAAATGAACCGCCTTAAGAGTTTTCTTTTGTTGGCATTTATTTATCGCAAGCTGGCCAGCAGCAGCAGGTTTTTGATAAATTTATGTTATCAAAAGCGGTGATTTGGCCTGGATGCTTGACATTTTTTGGCTAGGCACGAAAATTAACATGACATGGAGTGGTGGCTGATTGTAGTGCACCCGTCAGATTGTTTGATATTTGTGGGATTTTCACATGCCGTTGGATTTGGATACCGCAGCTCAACCACTGTGGGAAAAGCAACTTTATTTCGATTTGCCAATGAATTTTATGATTTGTGGGAATGGAATCTATGACGTGGCTATTATGTATTCCATGTCATTGATGGCACGTTTGTGCTTCATCTCCATTACCATCAATCGAAACAAATTTAAGCTGTAACCTGAAAAGACAATTTACCTACCAAATGAGAACGGTTGCTTTGCCCGGCTGAGTGATTACAATTTATGAAGCAAGTTGCTTTCCCATTGCAATCTCAACTTAAGAGGGTGTTAACGATAAAAAGCAAAAGATATTGGTGAATATTATTGGGACCCTAGAGTTTATAAGAATCAAGAACCAAAAAAGAGCTAAAAGATAGTTTGGAGGAATGTCAGAAAGGAAGAGAAAAAGCTCTAAACTAATAACACTGCGGGCGCGGGGGCTATGTAAGAGGTATGAATGCATCCTGATCAAGAAGCAAGCACAATGAAATAGGTGCTTTTGCAGCAGAAGCACTTCTTTAAGAAGCAAAATCAAACGGACTCTAAACCCATCATCACGTAATGTGAAGTAAAATGAATCCAGAGTCCATTATCTTGTAAGTAGTGTTAGTGATGTCTTATCAGTTGCATAATACATGTTTACGAAGGTGGCCAACAACAGTTCATGTTGTTAATTCATTCATGTCCTCCACATAACCATCATGTTACCAAATCTGCATGTTCTTAACCAATGACAATTCTCTTTGATGCAAAAGAGATCATCTTTCAAATTAGCAAAAGAAAGATGAAAGGAGAAACTAAAATTTAAACAGAAAAATTGTGGATTCTTTTCATATTGCTATCAAAGAATTTATACCATCAAGAAAGGTTGTATGTATCCACTTGCAATATAATCCCTGAAATAACCTTTGATTGGACCACACCAATATCTGGCTTACTCGCTATATAAACCATGAAATCCCCCTTTACCAAGTATATCCAGGTTTCTATTCAATCCTCTCTAACTAGAAAACGAAAATATTTCACAGTTCTTTAAAAAACAAAAAAAAAGCAGTTTTCTTTATAAATCTGCCTAATGGCTTCGAAAAGAATTATCAAGGAGCTTAGGGATTTGCAGAGCGACCCCCCAAGTTCATGCAGCGCAGGTACTAATGATAAACATAAACTGCAGCAAATTTTTTTTATAATTACCTCCATTATTTCTCTGTAACATATAGTTTTCTTTTCGACAAAGTTAGGTCCTACAGCAGAAGATTTGTTCCGTTGGCAAGCAACCATCATTGGTCCAACTGACAGTTCATATGCAGGTGGTATTTTTCATGTTGCCATCAATTTCCCTCCTGATTACCCTTTTAAACCTCCAAAGGTAATATATATAAAATATAATATGCAAAGTAATATTGAAACTTGATAAGTTCAAATTGATCATCTGGGTTCTTGATGTTATGTGTGTGTGTGTGTGTGTGTGTGTGCATGTATTATGATTGTCTCAAATTGGCAGGTTGCTTTTAAGACCAAAGTTTTCCATCCAAATATCAATAACAATGGGAGTATCTGTTTAGATATTCTCAAGGATCAGTGGAGCCCTGCACTCACCATATCAAAGGTGGTATCTCATTTTAAAAAAAAAAAAAAAAAGAAAAAAGTCAGAAATAGATTTCTTCATAATCAATAGAATACCCTGATGTTATTAATGATAATTAATTAAAATGCAATAAATGCAGGTTTTGCTTTCAATATGTTCCCTGCTAACTGATCCCAACCCAGACGATCCGCTTGTTCCGGAGATTGCTCATTTGTGCAAGACTAATAAGCTCAAGTATGAGAATCTTGCACGAGCTTGGACTCAGAAATATGCCATGGGTTGAGTACCTGGAAAACTCTCTATAAGCAAATTGAGTCTATCTTGGCTATCCTCCCATTGTTTATATATTTGGAATAATTGTTACTGTTTGAGAAGATCAATATAAATGATTGCTACTGTTTCTGTCAAAAATTGTGTTTAGTAAGTTGAGATGCTGCAACAACACATGCAGCAGCTAGAATTTGTATATGAATCAACCGAGTCTGCTTAACTTAAACAACTTTGAGTTTGACTTCTCTTTAGCGACCCTTATAGACGGTTATTCGGGACCAGTAAAAGTAAAATGAGTAATGGGAAACATTTTCCCACCCCACGTGCCGGATATATTAATATACAAAGAAAAGAAGCACTACTCTTGACTACATTGATTGATTCCTTTAGAGAAAATGTTCGCCCAATAGCAAAAGATTCCACACCACCAAAGCCTCTCCCTGCATACGCAACTGCGACGCGACACGAGACTGTTAATGCACGTTGACAGATTTAACTCTTTCATTTTTATCATTCTAAAAGATTTCTTGTTCCAAGCCCGTAAAAACAGAACATCCATAAACAAGCAAGGATTTGATAGTCCACGTGCATGAAAAATCATAATACAAGTAAAGAAGATCTATTGTTTATTTATATCATCCTTCACTACTGTAATTACTCAGAGCACAAGGTCGCAAAAACAATGGGAACCTAAATACCTCACAAAAATATCAAACACCAGATTGGTAAGAATATAGATCTTCAACAACATTGATTCCAAATTGCTCAAATCCAACCACTGGCACCGATTACCAAATCTCTAAATGGAATGAGTCAAATCACAGTCATCGGCCAAAGCCTGAATCAAACTCGTCAACAGTCTCCACAAGATTGCAAAAATCAAATTGACTTCTTGTCATCCAAAAAGTCACACCTTGATAGGCTCATACTTTTCACCCACTGCACCACCTTTCTGTTTCTGGAACTGTACGTATCGCAATGTGCTTGCAAAGAAAGCATCTGCAGCTGGATCCGGCGTATTTGAGTCGCCTTGCATCTCTGCTGTAATCAACTCAATGAGGCTCTGGATTGCAGCAGCATTGATCTGTGTGTTACCCTTCTCAAAGAAATAAAGGTACCTGCACATAATATTAAGGATTTCTATCCTGTTAAAACAAATTCATGGTTCATGTACAAACCAGAGGTGCAGATCTTACTTGTTCAGTATCTCGACAAAAAGCGCGACTGATCCAGTGCTACCTCGTGTGGCATTAGACATTTGTTGAGCAGCATTTGCTATTCTTAGTGCACGCTTGAGACAGAGCAGGACCCTAGTTTAAAGAACAATAAATAGAAGTTTGAATAATGTTAATTATCCATGACCTTATGAGAGTGATAAATAACAAATTAGATATTGCCCAGCGTTGTCTCCTCCCACATAAACAACAAATAAATAAAACCGTCCACCAACCATTTGTATTTCAGCAAGATATGTCATCCATATGAATGAGAATACACCAACCCAGAATATTAATTGATTGGAACAGTAGTTTGTGACACATCTATCAATTCTACTCCCGAGGGAAATAACAACGCATAAACAGTTGGCTCATGAACTAGACCATACTTACACAATCATCAATTGCACGGGTCAAAGTGTTACTATACACAATGCATATTTTCCTGAAATACAATTATTCCGACTTGGAAGTTCACTTAATAGGCTCACACATGCTGCAAATGCACGTGTTATAAGATAAAATATAACAGCTGAGACTACTCTCTTCATAGTAAACATGAACTGTCAAATAATACAAAAATGTACAATAACAAACCTCTCTCCATCTTTCATGTTATCCTGATCATCAACCCAGAAGAGATGTGAGCATGCATAGACGGCTCTGCACTGATCAGGCTTCTTTAAGAGCTTTGCAGAATACTGCCAAGAATAAAGCTTCTTTAGAATCAGGCTTACTCAACCTTAGAAGTAATTGAAATGCTACAATCATTACCCCTGTAGCCTTGTGTGTTAATGTATCCCTGTTTTCTACACCAAATACATGCATCCTCTGGAGAGTCCCTATTATTAGATGTATTGCTGTCACTTGTGCTCTGGAATCCTACAAAGAAAGGACATTTTTCAGTGAATATAAGTTTATTTGATAACAGACTTTAAGGATTCCCCAACACCATCAGCCCCCCTTCCCCTAAGATAATAATAATAAAAAAAAAAAAAGAAAATAAGATTACTCCTCAGAGGCACAGTCAACTTACTGAAATTTCTTCTTCATACAGGATATATGCTTGAGTGAAAAATTCATAGGCCACAGGTTCTAGATCACAGTCATTTGCAGCCTGATAAATAACAAATAATGGGAAACTACAGATTAGAATATCATATGCTTCACCAATAGGTTCTCTGTATATCAGAAGATCAAAGATCAAAATGCACCTCAGCACACTGCAAGTACAACCGCAACGCCAGTTCAGGTGCTGGAACACCATAGAGGGTCTCAATAGTCTAAAACAAGCAGCAATACACATGATCAATACGTAAAAAAAAGTGAAATGTATTGATTAAACATGCAGAAGAAAAAACAAATTTAAGACAAGTTGAGTCAATCCCAGCAATGTAAGCAACATAGACAATGCAAGATGAAATGCATGAACATCTTAGTTCCAGAAAGTTCCTTTTTAAGTGTGATCCCATAATAGCTCATGTACAGTAACATGTAAACAAAAAACATCTTCCTTTCAAGGAGAATATTACAATGATCATGTCCTAAAAGTACCTTATACTACTATTTTACTAGGTCTCCCAACCAAAGATACTTGACTAGATCTCCCAACCAAAGATACTTGACTAGATCCTGGCATGAGGATATTAATGTTACAATGCCCATTTAAATCCCACTTTTCCTTAAATCACTTAAAATACACCACCCATTTTCACAAAGTTTCTCAAATCTCAATTCTCTCTCAAATTCCTACGATGACATAATCCCAACAGAATCCACCACATGGTAGCAAATTCTAATAATGGCCAATTGTCAGCAAGCATCATTCATGGAAATATTTCTTTAAATTGAGCATGGAAATAATGAGCATGTCTTTGGTTTTCTTCAATTTGGCAAGTGCATTATTTTCATATAATGGAATAGATTTGATAGATCATAGCAATAACAAGCTACCTGATTTAAAAGCTGGAAAACTTTCTTAGGTGTAGTTGATCCCTCTTCTCCAAAAGGATTTTCTTCCGGCCCTTGGAGCTGCCGAACCAACTGCATATCACCGACAATGTACTGTAGATAAAAATTACAGGAAGTTTTTGAGGAACCATTGGTCCCAAAAATATGCTGACTAGGCAAAAACTATATCAATTTTCCTGATCATAACCATGAAAGGCAGTGTAAAAGTATATACCAATGACTAACATAATGATTATCACAGGAATCACAAAAATCCTATAAAATTAAAAAAATTATTAGCATTCACATAAGCTGAACAGATAGTGACATACCTTCAGAGAAGAAAACACAAGGGGAGGAATAGTAAATGGCAGACGTTTGGGTCCGCCGGTAAGAATATGTTTCCTTACTGTGCATATGATCTGCAACATATTAAGCGTATTAAGATGTTTCCATAACAGAGAGACATAACATACTAAGATGTTTCCATAACAGAGGGACATAATATACTAAGCTTACAAGAAAAGGAGAAAATGGATAGAGAAAGTTAACAAAAGAGCATATCATACTGAATTAGAGAAGGTTAATTTGGAGTGGCTCAGTTGCAGTACAAGGTAACCTAAAGAAAAATGTCGTACTACAAAGTTATATATGGTTCATGTAAAATTAAATTGCTGAATAATATAGAATTATAAATCTAAAACACATCACTTCATCTATCCTGCACTCTTTGGTTAATCAACTCAGAAGTTCACCAGATTCATATGATGTGGACTAAAGAGCCTTCCTTTAATTCCAAATCAAGAACACCACAGTGACACCAGCAGGTTAATACTCTAAGTAATCAGCAATATAAAATATATGGATTTCAAAAAAAAGTCAAAATTACCATTTAACTGTCTGCTAGGTATTAACACATTTTCTAACATTTAAATTGCCATATTAAAATAACAAAAAGAAAACTCAGACCCGCATAATTGAAGAAGGAAGAAACATTGTACACACAGAAAGACTTTAATCATTCAACACTTAAAGAAATTAGATAATCATATAGGGAGAGTTTCACCATTTCAGATACCTTGAACATTTCCTCTGAATCATCATTTTGAAGCATCTGGATAAGACGTGCAACAGAATTCTGCTCTTCCTTGAAATCATCTTCATCAACCTAGATGAACAAAAGCATATGTAAACCATTTCAATGAGAAAAATGGTTAAATGAAAAGGCTGAATTACAGAAGAAATCTTGGACAAATTAGCAATTTGTTCAATGACAAGAATTAGAAAGAAAATGTAACATAAATAATTGATCATCAAATAACAGAAATCATTTCGACAGAGAAATAAACTTCAAATAACCTGATCAGGAGCAGCCCCATCCAAGTCCCTAATAAGCCCTTTAATTAATTCAAACAATGCCTCAACCTACAAAATAGAAACAAAAATATTAAGTGGATTAAATGTTTAAAATTAAAAATAAAATAAATATGTGAATAAAACAAATTACCAGGAAGCATGCCTCCTTAAAATAATGCATAACTTGATATATATAATGGACAGAAACATACCTTGTCAGCAGTCGAAATCTGAGTGTTGTTTTTCATAATGCTCTGAATAATAACCGTTGCCATGACTTTATTGGTTTCACTGTCAACGTATTCCATCACACTGGGATAGTTTGAAAGCTTCAGTACAGTAACAATGTCATTATATTTGTCTAGTGGAGCACTTAAAAGCGCAACAATCTGTTTTGTGGCTCTGTTGTCTTCAAGTTTTCCTTCGCCAGAGAGTTTTTTAACACAAGCTCCCTGAAGAATAGTTCGGACAAAAATTAACTTTGCTCGGAGGAAGTAGATTTTATACCTAAAGAATGCAACATATCCTTCAGACTGAAAAATGATAAGCAAAAATAGAATATGATATTGATTCATTCAGACAAGCATAAATCAAATGGCACATCAGTTCTCTCTTTATATGGATATCCAGCAAATTTAATTTTCAGATTGAAAACTATGCTACTTCATACATCTATTTCCTCGCGATGATGGTAATATATATAGATAGATAGATAGATAGATACCTGCAAACTTAAAAAGCTGTCTCTTAGCGACAAGGTTTACAAGGCATACACAAAACGAGACATGCATATTCAAAAGTAATTTCAAAAGATACATACCAGCACTTGATCTGCATAATCAAGCCGATCAGGGTGTACATGGAGAGTAAATGTAAGAAGAGATGAATATAAAGTTACAGCTCCAAGGATAGGCATGTCAGCCTGAGCTTCTATCACCTGCATCATCACATAGATTACAACCCCATTTCCAGCCACCAAAATAAGAATGTAAACAGTACTTTGCAATAAAATTGGAAAGAAATTGTTAAAAAAACAAGTTCAGAAGGAAACATGTAAGTCACCTGTAAGTCACCAAACTATGTAAAGAAGTGGGATAGTGTAACATACATTCAAAGTTCGAATACTGAAGATTATATTCCTTAAAATACATAAACACAATTTACCTTCCCAATGGCATTGTTAAACTTGGAAAATGCTTCTACTTGCAAGAACTCAGGTAAAACTTCTGTACTTGAAGCAGCATAGTTTGAAAGTCTTTCCATCAAACGAGATAGGACTGTCTTGATGTCAACAGATGGCTGAGAAGCACAAATACAAAAAAGTGTGGGAAGGTTTAAAAAAATTACTACACTGGACTTCATCACATTAATGTCTCTTTTAATATCAATGAATTAGGTCAACAAACATAAATTAGATATAAAGGGCCAAGTAAGCTCATTTTTTTATGTTTCTTTAAACATAAACATTTAAAAAGTTACATATAAGGGGATTCAAAAACTGATAATACAGATGAAATTACATACTTGAAGCTGCGGGAAAGCACCCAACAATATTTCCAGAGTTTGCAAGTGGTACTCATCAGGAAAGACTTGGATAATGCAATCCATCAAGTAGCACTGTGCAATATCATCTTTACAATTGACAACCTGTCAAAATAATTGAGATGCAGAATCCAGTGCCCAAAGTGTAACAAGCAAAAGTCACCTATTGTAACAATAAATTCTACTACAAAAGGAATAAACGTCTAACAGACCTGCTCGAGAACTCTTGGAAGCACAGTTTCTTTGTACATATCAAGGTCGACACCCTCTATCTGACTGAGGACATGCAGGTTCTTCCCAACCTAGTTAGAAAAATGGAGTCAAAAGCGAAGCTTTCCATAAGCGTAACTGGGTGCACAAAATTATAGCAGCGAAATTAACCATATATGGATTATTGATATTACAAGATCACGTAGCTCGCTCCTTTCTTTCTCCCGTTTGTCCTTCTCCCGGGCAGGTCCCTGCAGACCAGAAAGCCCGACAGCAAGCCTCAACTCAGGGTCAGCTAAGAGTATGAATGATTCACAAGCAGTATAACACCTGCATGACCAGAAATCATGCTCTCATGACACAAATTTACCTCCACGACATGCAAGAGATTGTGGTACATGCATGCCAAACATGAGAGCAGGTAACAGTCCATAGATGTTTCAACCAACCTGATGTTGCATCCGCACCCATAGTTTGTTCATCTCTGTGAAGTTTTGGAGTACAAACTCCACAGCATCATTTACAGTGTCAGCATCCCTGCAGAATCCAGTAAAGCTATCAAAATATAAGTTTCCGCTTAAGCAATTGTAAACATAAATACACACAAGGTTAATTGATCAACAAAAATGAACAAGGCAATCAAACTAATTTGTTCATTGATAACATAATCTTATCATAAAATAAATTCATTAAAATTTACCAACAACTAAGCATAAAATAAATAAATTAAAAGTTACCAACAACTAAAATTAAAATTCTTAGCCCCTTAAATTCTGGTGGTCTTGCAATAAACAAAAAGCATTTTTAGAGAGAGAGAGAAAAAAAAAGGATGAATTTTCCCTTCAGCTTGGACCACACCAGCTGCAATGTCTGAACACCCACCAACTCAAATCATTTTAATGATTTCAAACACTCATCAAATAGGACCAATACTGCTCAGATGCAACAGTCTCAAACCACCAAATGATCCCCCACAAAACCACAAAGAACTATTCTAGAAATGGAAGACTCGACAACCATCTAATATCCTTACCCTTCATACTCTGAACCAATATCAGGTAATTTATCCCTGCTAACTTGCGAGAGGTAACTCCTCAGGAAGAGCCCACGTACAGGATGCTGAATACCACGGCACATTTCAACAAGATCTTTTAGAACATCCTTAGCTGGTGCTTCCTTAGATTTAATATATACTGATCCCACTGTACAGAGAAGATACCTGACAAAATATCACAACTAAATAAATAATGCAAAATGGAAAACATACATCTAATACAAATAAAGCTGCTTTTTTCACACTTTATTTAATAGCGCTTAATGGAACATTCATCCACTCACAATCTAGGCAATATATTGCCAGCATGCTGCACGAGCTCATACAGATCAATGATAGAGCAACCGCGACGGGTCTCTTCCTTAAAGAACATCTCCAGCTTCCTTAACTCATCAAATGCTCGCATGTCTGTTGCAATCAATCACAAATCATATTTCGTATTTAAGTTTTAAAAAAAAATCCCAAATCCAACACTACTGAAAAGTGGATCACAGAATTAAAGCCTTACAGAGTTGATAGTACTTCTGAGGAGAAAGCTTCGAAGTCCTAAGCTCAGATAACATCTGAGCAGAATATTTTAAAGCATCTCTGAGATTGTTCGAGTCCTAAGAAATTCAAATTAACCGACACCAAAATTAGGGTTTCAACCGTGCAAATTCATGATATTAGGGTTTATCTTTTGATTTTCCGCTCGTTTTTTTCCCGATAAACAAATAGATGATACTTACCAGAGCACGATGCATGTAGAAGGCGTTCTGTTGGAGGCCAGCGATTCCCGCGGCAAGCCATTTCTCCTCATCTTCAACTCCGTCGACCATCATTTTCTCTCTCCCTCTAAGCGCTTCTTAGTTGTTAACGAGGTTGCGTTTTGACTTGATTCGAAGTTAGAACCTCAACTGCCTGTCAAGGACTCTCTGGATCGGCGTGATCTTGTGCTCTTGACGTGTAGGCTCCGAATAAATCTTAGACCGTTGATCCTGGGCCGTGTACTTTACGCTAGATTGTATTTGTACTTTACACTAGTTTATTAAGTCGTTAAATTCTGCTTTGTAGGGTGCTGGTAAATTGAGAATTGAGAGCACGAGTGTAAAGTACAAATGAAAGTAAATATGAGCCAGGGTTGCTGCCTGATCGAACCCACCCTCACAAACGTGGGATAATTTTTTCTTTAATTATAATTGAATTAAAATAATTTTATTTTTTATAAAATATAAAAAATAATCATCCTTCAAATATTAATAAAGATTAAAATTTAAATAATATTTTATAAAAATTAATATAAATTAATTTCAGTATATATTAATTTTAGTTATAATCTTATTTATAAATATCAATTGTAATCTAAACAATAGTCTCATGTAATAAAAAAAATAAAAATAAATATATATCTTCTCTTTTAATGTTGCGGGCAAGAAAATTATTCAATAGCTAATTAAATAATGCATAAGCCTGGGAATTTTGTGGGCAATATGACAATATTCTCTCTCTCAATGCGGTGGTAAAAATGAAAGAAAATAGCAGGCCATCGAATGCCTTCAGGCTTTTGGACATTCAATTGCCTTCGTTAAGGAAAATATATTGACAATATTAAATTGGTCCGTTCAAAATTAATTTTTAAATATAAATCTCCTCCTCCATCGAACAAACATGCATAAGCACCATTTTACCAATTTATTAAACAAAAACTGGATCATCACAGGCATGATTCTTCTACACACATGGTTACTCCTCTCCTACCACCAGACCAGACCAGACCAGTTTCCTATCTCTTCATTTTGGGAGCTAGGCATGTTTAGTCTGGTTCAGGGGCAATCTTACAAGAACGTCCAAGCCTTCTGTTTCTGTAAAAATAGAAACCTTACACATTACCTAAATATCTGAAATGCTATAAGATTCTGATTTTTATTTTTTCCAATAAGAAAAAATGAACCTGTGGTACACGTATTCCTGTTTCCTACATGAAAGAAGTTATATCATCAATTTCTACCAACTTTTACTACAACCATCTTCCCGCACAAAATGTTACCCCAAGCTGGAAATGAAACAAACTTTTCTCACACTTTCTGGCACTGGAATAAACAATACAGTGCACCTTTACCAGCCTCCTTAGCTTTCCTTCCAGATTATATTCTTTTCAGAGAAGAATTTCAGAACGGCACGGTGAATGGCAATGCATATACATCAGCCTCAGGCAAGTAACAAACGCGTGGCCAAGTAGTTGTGTTTTCATGACTTGTAGTTATACCTACACTATCCAATTCACACCTTTTATCCCCACTTCTCCGTTTTGTCTCAAATAGCCATTCCTGATCACCAAAATCATTACTGTCACTTGGCATTGGAGGTGGAACCCAGTTCTCAATGACATCTAGGAACTTTGATGCTAATCGAGGAGAACAACTGCCACAGAATTTAGATAGCACCGATGTCTCAGCCATTTGAGAAGAACACTCATAAGCCCCAGTAGACAGGCAGTGTTTTTTGGAACTTTCAGATACTGCAGTGGGGAGACAAGGCTTTTCTTTGCATAGCCTTACAGCATGTTCCGGGCACATCTTTCCGGAAGTGGAACAAGGATTTTCTACTCCTCCGCCTGATCTAGGGACAGGTTCATGCATCAGTTGAATAGAAGCATCCTCAGTCCTTCCAGGAACACAGCAGGGCTTTTCTTTGCTTAGCCTTATAGCAAATTCTGGACACATCTTTCCAGAAGTAGAGCAAGGATTTTCTACCCCTTCTCGGCTTGGAATAGGAGCAGGTCCATGCATCACCCGAATAGAGGCATCATCAGACCTTTCCGGAGCAAGGCAAGGCTGTTCCCTGCAGGGTAGCACTTCTGGATCTTTGTGCCTTTGAGCAGGCAACCGGATCCGAATAATGCTTCCTTCACATTAATAATTAGAATTTGAAGAAAGAACATAAGTGCCGACGTGTATCAAACAAACCCAACAAGTAAACAGCCTTGCCTTGGAAAGGGAAAAGCACAGAAACACTCACCAGAATTATGCCTGCCATCGGGGGGCAAGCTCAGCTTCTGTCTTTTGTTACTATTAAGACTGCTGTCAGAAGAGGTCTGGGATCCAACTGGATGCCCATGTTCTTCAGTAAGACTACTCTTCTCAATCTGTTCTGTTTCTTTTTCTGTTATCTTTTGAAGGTCTTCTCCTTTTTGATCTTCTTTGCTCCTTTCATCCTTGCGCCTTTTCTTATGACAGTGCTTCTTACTTTCAATATCTCCACTTCCCCGGGTCTTCCCCTTTTCTCTTTTCTCCCGTTTCTTCTCTTTCTTTTTTTCTTTCTTGGCCTTCTCTCCTTCTCTTTGGAGCTTCAAATCACAAGAGTAGCCATCAATTTGAGAATTACTGAGGTATGAATATCCAAAACAAGCAAGCAAAAGCTAACAGAAAAGAGAGATGCTTATACAAAACAAGCAAGCAAAAGCTAACAGAAAAGAGAGATGCTTATACAAAACAAGCAGTCTTTTATACAAAACAAGCAAGCAAGTGCAATGTCAAAGTCTGCAAGCATATCCAAGCAAAACAGAGGGGAAATACCCTTCAAAGATCTTGGCAACAAGGACATACGGATAACAATACATACAATATTAGTGTTCCTGGCACACTAGTGGTGGAGATAGCTCTCCAAAAATTCCAATTAGTGTAAAGTTGTAAAAAATTACTCCAGTGGCTACATATATACTCAGAGTAAGATTAAAATAATTCAATGTATTATTCAAACGCTGGCACCGATATCAACTTTGATTATCTCACATGACCATCTAAATTCCTAACAACTAGCTAGAAGAGGGTCCATCTATCACAGGCAAAAAAACACACTAGTGGCTCTGCAACAATTAATCAAAAACCAAAGGCAAGTATGAAAGATTAGCCTCGTGACTTCTGACAATTTGTCATCAAATTATCTCCACTGTTCTTGAAGGCAATTACCAACCACATATAAGAGTAAGAGCCAGAGCGTTTTGGCTCATTGATTTATACTAGTTTATATACTAGTATGATGTCCATTGCTAGAAATGGATCGTTACCATTAATTGTTATATTCAGTAACTTTTAAGTGATACTGGAGCTCCATTCTACACAAAAATGACAGGAAAAAAAATTAAAAAATACAATGCAATTATTATTCTCAACATTATGCCTTGAAGAGGACTTGAACCTCCACGCTCTTCAGCACGAGATTTTGGATCTCACGTGTCTACCATTTCACCACCAAGGCAGCTTTAACAAGAATTATGTTCCATACAAAGGATATCATACTCAAGAACAAAAAAAGAGCACATAACTAATATGAAATACTTTCACCCATCACTCATGGCATACAACAACTAATCACACATCTAATAGCTTTAAGCCATCAAAAGTATCAGTGACATAGAACCCAATTACATGATATACATGTGTAGGTAGCATGTTAATATTGGTTCACGCTGAAACCTGATCAACCACGAACAAATCTCAAACTTCCCCAGTTCTCACAACATAAGAATACCCAAGAACAAAATTAATACCAAGCACATGATTGTGCTCTGCTTCTAATGGTTGATCAATACTAGTCTACGAGAAACAACAAAGAATCAATCACAAAACAATAATCAAAATTCATGATAAAATTCTGCATCATCCCAAAGATTGCCACACTGCAGCCTAGCCAGCAAGGGATTTTTCCACTAGGAGGTTCAGTGAAAAACTTAAGTTTTAAGTTGTAGTATTTGAGTAAAGGGAGCGCGCCATATTATCAAAATTGGTCCAAAGGAAATATACATTGAAAAACTGGGGTTTAAATATGTCCATGTTAATAAAAATGTGTAAACAAAATGTCATTTTCTTCTTTGTTCGGCTGCTTGAGCCATGTCAAACAGAAACCCGAAAAATATTGGATGAGTGGGAATCAAATCGTATACTGGAAAAGAAAGATAAAAGTAACAAATCCTACCGGATTGGCCAAAGTTCTAACAAAAATATCTAATCTCGAGTTCTTTGAACAAAGAAATGTGGTCCCTTTTCTTTTTTCTTTTATTTTTAAGTGAAAATTTTAAACAAAAGTTCAATACATTCAGATCAGCATCACAATCAGAAGATTCGTAAACGAACACGTCACTTGATCATAACGCCAAAAACCCAACATAGCATCGAATCCACGAATGCTCAACAAACGAACCTTAATTGATTCGATCAAAGCCTCATCGTGAATACCATTCCTTACGTATCCAGGTGGAGGATACGGGAAACACCGAGACATAGCTTTATTCGTAAACCAGGATCTGGTGAAAAAGAATACAATCAAACCCTAGCTTAAACCGTAAAATTAATCATCCAAAAGATCGTAGCTAGGGTTTGACGTTCGGTTTACTAAAGAATCATACGATATTCCCGCCAAATTTGATTATGGCAGTAGCAATAAGGATGAGAAAATTAGTGTTAGGGCTAGGGTTTGAGAAGATGAGAAACGATATCAACAGTTAAAAGAGAGACTTCGATCTAATTAGAGCTTGTAGAGGGGGTTTTATAGACGGATTGCGGCAGCCCACCGTTGGGTAATTGGCATCAGGAATGTGCTACACGTGGAAGATTCTTGCCTTCGTCCCTCTCCCTCCACAAAATTTGCTTTAATTGGGTCTGTTTGGTAACGGGAGGGGCTGCACTCCTGTCATGGGTTTTATTATTTATCATTCCGTCTCTGATTTAACGGCGCGTTTGTCAGTATAATATTTATAATTAGGCGATTTTTTTTAATGAAATTAATATATATCATTTAATTTTTATTATTTTTATAATATTTATATTAAATAAATAAATTTATCTTGAGAATATAAAACATATATTTATTATAGAACAAATTTAAAAATATAAAAATATATTAAAAAAATATTTTATATTAATTTTTTATTTCTAGTACTTAAGTTTTTTTATTTTAATTTTTATTTATATGATTTATTTAATTTATAATAAATATGAATTAAAATTTATTTAAAAATAATGATAATATTATAAAATTATACTATCAAGATTATTCACTATTATAAAAAATATAAGTGTTATGTATTGATTTCATTGAAAAAAAACTGACAACCTTCCTTTATTATTTTCACTTTAGTGATTATATCATTAAGGTCTTCTCTTTATCTCTCTTTATTTAATAAGCTTTTTACTAAACTTAAAATTTATATTTATTTTTTTCATTTTACGAAGGATCCTTATCCTTGTCTTTGATAATATCCTCTAAGTTTATCTCTTAGAGGGTATTGATTTTTTAACTTAATGACTTAAAGTGACTTAGCTAAATTAATTAAGTTAATGAGATGTGTTTGTTTTTATAAGTTAATAGGACTTTTTAGATAATTTTAACTTAATAAAATAAGCTAATTTTTTTATTTTTTACTGAATGAAAAAATCTGAATAAGCCAACTAACTTCTAATGTAAAAAATATCCTTACTTTATAATTTATTTTTCATATGTATCCCAAAATCCAACCATACACATTTTCCCACTAATAATCTCATATTATATTATGCACTATTATTAAGAATTTGTGATAAAATTTGAAACTTATGATATTTTATATATTATAAGGGAAATTATCACTCCATTACATTTTTTTGTCATATGTATATCTAACCACTATAAAATTTTAACATGTACTTTACACCACCTTTATTTTTAAACTTGTATCAAGCAATCACTTTGACACTAAAATAACCATTTTACCCTTAAATGAATTAAAAAACTATTTTACTCTACAAAATTTTGAAAAATAAAAATTTATAATTACAAGAATACCACTAAATGTAATAAAACAAATAAATCACAAAATATAAGATGTTAATTTTTTATAATTATAATTTATTAAAAATTATCATATTAATTTTTTTAATTTTTTTGTAATTATAATTTCATTTAATTCTGGTAATTAAATTAAGTATAGGGAAATTTACAAAAATTAACATGAAGAGAAAAGCTCCTTATAATTATTATAAACTTTTATATAATTAAAATTAAGAAACTTCCCTATACAAATTAAATGAAATTATAATTATAAAAAATTAACATGATATTTTTAAATGAAATTATAATTATAAAAAGTTAATATCTTTGGATTTTGAGATTTATTTGTTTTATTAAATTTAAGGGTAATCTTATAATTATAATTGTTTTATTTTTTTAAATTTTGTACAATAAATATCTTTTAATTTGTTTAGGGGCAAAATAGTCATTTTATAGTGTGAAAGTGGTTAATTGATACAAGTTTAGAAACAAAGGTGGTGCAAAGAACATGTCAAAAATTTGTGGTGGTTAGGTGTACATATGAAGAAAGAAAGGTGGTGCAATGATAATTTCTCATATTATAATTCCAAAATTATTATGTATTTACTTAAATGTGATTTTGCTTATATACATTAAAATATTATGGTATTTATGCTTTTTGAAATATATATATTATTTATTTGACATTCAAATTTAATAAAGACACAATTATCAAAGTACATGCTTTTAGTTTTTTAAGTTGAAAAAACAAACAATTTAATATTTATTTTCAGAAATTAAGATAAAAAATATACAAATATATTATTCAGATTCAGACATTTTAGAATTTAGACCAATTCATATCTCTTCATATTTCAAATAATAAAATAAACGCCATGATTAACACTAGAAAGTATATATTTGATAAATATTTAAATTATCATTTTATCACTTACAGTGTTAAGTAATGTGTTTATAACTTAGATCTATTTTCTTTTTTCTACGAATTACTTTTATGTCATGTTAATTTATAGATCTAAATCTCCTTAGATTTATATGGTATTTTGACATAATGTCGACACTCTAATATAGCTATAGCACATTAGGTGCTTGATTCTATATTTGTCCATATAAACGGTTAGTTAAAGATTAAATGGCATAATATTTAACTGAAAAAATAAATGTAAAATATAAATATTAAAGGATATTAGGATAATAATTTGATAACTGATAGTAGATCCCGCAACTTTAGTATGTTTTTATATTGATTCCTATTAATTTATTTTCCTGTACTTAATTTTCTTTGTTTAATAATTGACTACTAGATTTAAACTTTCCTGTGGTTCAATTCCGGACTCACCGAATTGTATTATAACTAAATACTCTTATACATAAGAGTAAATGAAACACTTTTAAGTCGTATCAAATCGTATCACGCCGCCTCAATTTCAAACTGAATTGGCAAAGTTTAAAATTTGATGCATGTGGATAAAAACCTCCACATGCAAAATGTATACACATGCAGTCCAAAAGAAATTAGAGGGGTAAAGTCTTTACATAAATAAATAATTGTTAAGTGAAATATCAATAATCAATTCTAATTTTTCAAAGAGCATAGACAATTTAATAAAGCAACTTGGTTGGATTTTCAAAAAGACTATATTCCACAACCAGGTTTTACAAGCAAGAACACTACTTTTCGTACCGAGTGCGAGTAGGATGTATGTTCTAACTTCTACGGACGTATTAATTAATATATACAGGATGCGATTACAACAATATTAGAGGAAAGTGGTATTTATAACAACACCGTCCTAAGTCTATCACATTACAACACAAGCATTCGGGTTCTCATCACTGAAAGCGGTGGTGTACTTGACTTCGAACGAGCTGGCACGTGCGAGCGGGGCGGCCTCCGGGTCATTCAACGCGTTTCGCACGCACCCAGGTGGGGCCTTCTTATCATAGGCTCCCGGTGCATACGGATGAGGCACGACGTCGTACGGCACATAGGGCCAGAACTCAGACTTCTTCCCCGTTCGATGTCTGACACGTTCCAAACTTTATCAGGGTCCACGTAGCCGATCACCGTCAATCTGCTCTGCTTGGGGTCCACTTCCACTTGCGTCACGCCTTTCATTCCTTCCACTGACTTCTTGACTCTTCTCTCACAGCCCTCGCAGTCCATTTTGATCTTTATCTCCACCGTCTGATGTTATAGTTAACGATACTTCATACGTTCGTCCGTGTACTTGAAAAAACATTTTTTTCTTTAATAAAGAAATAAGGAAATTAATTAACACTAGCTAGCCTGCTATGCTGCATGCATATTTTCCACTTCACGCGGAAGCACTTACTTGTACCTAGCTAGCTAGCTAATTAATTCAACTAATGCTTAATTAATTTCTTGGACGGGATGGGAGTTCTTACTTTTTGTTTGACAGCGCCAAAAGCACTTCCAAATCAATAATGTAAGCCAGAAACATAAACTGCTGTAATTGCTTATTTTACTTGACAAAGAACGCATGTTTAGTACAACAGTTATTTATTTAGCTAGTTTACCTGTAATTGCTTGCGCTTTTTGAGTTTGTGATGAGAATGCCAGCGGTGCTCACAGTCACAGAGTTCAGAAACGTATTCCAAGAAACCCATTAATTACAGCAAACAACAAGAACCGGGAAGGTGATTTTCAACGACTTTGCGAATGCTAGGACATCATTGATCATTTGTATTGAGGGAGAACGATAGTCGGATACTGATGAACTGATGATCAGTCGTAGTACTTCGATATCTATATAGATATATTAATGAATTAAAGATGAAGATGAGAGTGTAAGTTGTGTTGTACACTGACACTTGTGACTAGGAGTACGTGGAAGAATCTGGAAGGCACACGTTGTCTTTGAGCAGCACGCAGTGAGACCGTTTTAAGTACAAACAAGGAGTAGGAGTTCGGCCCAACTCCTTGAGTGTTCTCGACACTTCATTCATTATTTCAAAAGCAAAACTTTGAGAAGGTAACGAATCAAAAGTAAATGGGCTGGACTGGGATTGAAAAAAAAAATGAAAAATAGAATTCTTTTGGACCCAGATGTGGTGCCAGAACCCATGTAGACTAATTAAAATCTATGTGGGCTCCCAAAAGATGAATCGTAATAAAATAATGGGTAGAGTTATTTACATTCTAAATATTATTTTAAATATTTTATTACCTTACAACTCATAATTTAATTATAAAAAATTAAATTTTATTTTATATACTCTTTAAAATTTTAAAAATATCGTTACTTAAACTATTTAGTTTACTTAATTTTATTTACTTAAAACACTAATAAAAATATTCAGTACACTATTTTTAAGAGATTTAACATATACTTACTACAATATAATTAAATCAAGCTCTAAATAAATTATTGAGCATAATTTTAGTTATTGATTTTTTGTTTATTTATGTTCAATATTAAATTTTGGGCCCAAAATAACTTGCAATGAGAACATAATAATAGAAAATACTCCATAAAATACTAAAAAAATGAAAAACAGAACGAGAAAGATAAGAAGATGATGAAGAAGAATGGCCAAAGCTTAAAAAAAAGGTTCTTATAAGAATGGCCAAAGCCTTAAAAAACAAAAAAGGTTCTTATACAATACTTTTATTTTATTTTTTTTAAATAAAAAGTATTACACATATTTTGTAGTCAAAAATTTTTCTCAAAATTAATTTCCTCATTGTTAATCTAAATATTAATTAAAATATTGGAAATAAAAATTTTAGGGTTTAAGATATGAGAGTTATAAATTGAATAATAAGTGTGCTATATAGGTGTTCAAAGTAATTATATAATATTGACTTATAAATAAATTGTCTTTAGTAGTAATTCACATGATGGGTATTTTTGTAATACATATTTTTATTAAAATTCGAGTGTTCAAAATAATTTTTATAGTATAAATAGCCCCATCTTTATTATTATTTTTGTTCTATGAGCGGATTCATCTAGTTGGGATGAATCATTATTGATGCTGTATTGCACTATTTTTTATGAGATGACTTACAGTGCTTACATATTGAAATCAAAATATAGTTCAATAAATGTTCTTCTATAAATGAGGATGAGGATGAGGATGGTCCCCTTGGCCCTTGCAATAAATTTGCTTGCACAATCAAACTATTCAATTACAATATGTGTGTTAGCCGTTGAATGTATTTGTTGTGGGCAAATATCAAGCGCCCATTAATTGACGTTTCTCACTTGCATTATTGGAATAATATTACCTTGCCTGCAACCTGTGCAATCTACCGCTACAATATTTCGGCACTTATATGTTGTTGCATTCGTCTCTATAGAATAATAATGAAAGTACAATACACTGATAAAAGTCTCGATTTCACTTGGTCATTAATACTCATCAACTACCAACTCATTGCTAGCTAATGGTCCTTTGTGTGATTATTTAAAAGAAACTACACATGAAAAAATTGGTCCTGCAGTCCTGTACCCTTTAGCGCACTAATTGCCATGGACAAACTATACTGCAATACAGAACAGAAACCCTAATTGCACAAGTGCCTCATACTGAGTAACATTAAAGGCTACACGTGTAAGTTTTGTACAAATTTCCAGCGATCTTCAAACAAAACCAATGAGGAAAAGGGGAAATAAAAGTATTTTCTAAATCATACCTTATGCGAACTCAAAATCACAATGGATCTCTTATTGAATTTTCGATCGAGCATACTTGGGGAACAATAATATAACATAATAATTTACAAAGGATGAGACAAGATCATTGATAAACTAGCTGTAAATTAATAAAGCTCTAAAAGTTCATTTTTAGATAAGGTTAATGTAGTTGGAGGTTTAGGCCCTTGAGGCCATGAGGTAAATTCTATATTTTATAAAGGATAGATATCTGTTTTGTGAGAGTAAATTTTTGAGTCATTGCTAATATATCTATAGATATAATAATTTAAAAAAAAAATGTGGTTGGCGGTTCATGCTTTTAATATTGTTATTAAATATATGTTATGTGTTAGAAAACGACTTAGAACCAGACTCATCAGATTTCATCATAAAGAAAAACACCTTTTACAAATTCAAATCCGTTCACTTATTGACACGATTTCACTTGTGAAAGCTGATGAGAAGATTCATGTTTTTTGAGTTGTTGTGATAACTGAGATAGTCACACGTATGCACAAAAGATACTGATCCATTAGTCCATCACAAGTAATAAACTGCTTTGTTTCCGAAAGATGGCGCAAATTGTTCATCTCTTACAATGAAAGTAAGAAGAAACCGAAGTCCACTAAGATACTTTTAATTTAGGATTGAGAAAAGGTGGGGTGCATCGGAATTAAAAACAAAAAGTAAAAAGGCTGCTTCATAATCGCATAAATATAGCTATGTTACAATCAGTCGTTGAATTATTTGTGATCGTGTATATGTAGACAAATTATGAATGTATTATGTGAAATTTTAATGGTTGCCGCTGCATTTCATATATAATATGGACAACTAAGAGGAATTTCAATTTGAATTTCGTGTTATTAGTAGAGGGTTTTATATAGAATATTGTCTCTCTCTCTCAGTACACAGGGATAAGACACTGTAACATTAAAACTTGCATTCGTTTTCTAGTAGTCAAGCTATTTAATTTTTGTCCTCTAGTAGTCAAGCTATTTAATTTTGTCCGTGGAAGTTAAATGTTGAACTACATTAAATTATGTGCCACGTTTATTATATAGGCCCATTTAGTTGACTAGATTTGTTCGTCAGTAACCACTGAATAGGTCGAATGATGATGCCAAATTAAGGCCCTGGTTCCAAATAAAAATCAATTGATATAAGTCTTAAAATTAATAAGCCTCTAACACAAGCTAGCTAGTGTACTCCTCTCAAGGTTCAAGAGGATACTCATTCTTCTTACAATGTCGTTATGTTTATTCAGTTGAAATACTTAATTTATACCATAATTGATATGTCATCAATTATTTTTTGACATTTATATGACATTAATTAATTTTAATATTAATTATTAACAAACACCCAATCAATGATGACTTAGTTTTGTATTCAAACTTTTTCAATTTAAAAATATTTTGTATTTCAAATACTTAAAGGTATTTGCTACTACTTCAGCATATAGATAATTTGTTGAAAGTTTAAAAAGGATTTTTTTTGTTAATTATATAACCTAATTAGGATGATCTAATTTGTTTCAATCCTTTAGGCAGGGCTTGAACCAAAACTTCTCGTGACACATAAGTGTTTGCAAATTTAATCTAAGAGAAAAGCACAATCTTAGATTATGACTACATTTGTTTGAATTGATTGTATTTCTCTAAAGGCAATTAAAATATGTGTTATATATTGTTAGAAGGATAAATATGTCTAATTTTTGAAGAATTTTATGGAATCAAATTCGGACATCTCTTCTTAAAGATATTCAAGATTTTGTCACCAAAGGTTACAGTTGTCAGGAATTCTGTAAGAGTTTGGAAGTTCTGAATTTACTGGCATCAATGCATCAAAATTTAATTAACAAGATTCATATGCTCTATGAGTCAAGAGTTTACTAGATTTTACAGTGTTCGATTTGGAGTTTTCTACGTCAAGATATATATGATTAAATTAGTGTAGACTGCTCAGATTTACTGTTGAAATTAAATCAACTCTAAAGTCAAATTGTGTTTTGCTTTGTTCTCTTTCTTTCACCTCATTGCAGCTATGACCTTCAATTCAAATTTGATTTGAGTTCTAAAATGAGAGTCATTTTATCCTAAACTTGGAGGGATGTTTCAAGTTGTCTATATAAAGGTGATATGTAGTAATTTTAGAAGATGATAGTGATTTTGAGAGTGCAACATAAAAGAGTGCTCTTTTTAGAGTTCCTTCTTTAAATTGTATATCTCTTGGGTGGATTCCTTAAGAGGGGTGAGTTAGGAAGCCATGTATCTCTTGTAAGATATCATTAGATGGTGAATATATATATCCCTTCTTAAGTGGTGAGCTTTGTTAAGTTAGAAAGTTTTGTATTTCTTGTAGGACATTAATGAGTGGTGAATTTTCTGTATATTTTTTTGTAATCTTCTAAAGTATTGAGCTTTTGTTCTTACTTTATCTATGTATGTTTGTTTTACTTAATAATAAAAGTTTAGTTAATAATTATGCTAGTGTCATCTTGTATCACCAAAAAAGATTTTATCAACCACACTTGAAAACATTATTTAAGGACTTAATCTTTTATTAATGGATGTCACACCGTTTATTAAAAAAAATTGAAATATTACGAGATGGAGAATAAGAAACTTATTAAAATGCAGACATGCTAATCAGTAAATAAGCGGATATTCATATCCGCCGGCTACCCCGCTAAATGATTGCTAAAAGATGAGGATATAAGTGTGCTTATATATACATCTCCAATGACGAAGGTGATAACTAATAAGGTGTTGGTAAAAGAGTTCCCTTAAGTGATTAGGATTGGATATACTCCCCAGTTCGAGTTGTAGGGAAATCTCCTTTGTTGAGGAACCTGTGCCTCTCGATTCGAGCGAAGATTTTTAGTATGGGCTATGATACGGGAGTTTACCTAAGATATCTCAGGATAAAGACCAAAAAAAAAAAAAAAAATGACGAAGGTGATCCTCAAAAGTTATTTCCTGGATATTAACTGAAACTGTTCACTGTGTCAACATTTTAAAGCATGCATGCCGGACGACGGTTCCACCAATCACATCATCAAAATGCTAAGGCAGCTTTCACACACACACACACACATATATATATATATATGAACTCTTACATTTTCACTTTCTTGCTTGATATATAAGAAGAGTAAGTTGATTTTTCCAATGTATGAACCTGCCAGCTACCATCACAGTATATTTAACAACCACATCCTTTTTTAGTCCAATAAATAGTCGATCTTCACTGCCTCTATGTTGCATACTGAATCCATTTTATCAACTTTGCTTCTAAAGTTGCTTGCTAATATTCATTAAAAAAAATATGAAGCTTCTTTCTCAAAACCCTACTTCTTTTTCCACCCCTTTTTTTTCAATCATAATTTTCTTTTTTCTTGTAGTCACATATTTCTCTGAAAATGGGGATACAGCAACCGTAAAGAAAAATGAACCGGTGCCGGCAGTTTTTGTGTTCGGAGATTCAATAGTCGATCCGGGCAACAACAATAATATCAACACTATTATCAAGTGCAATTTTCCCCCGTATGGAAGAGATTTTAAAGGAAAAATTCCAACAGGAAGATTTTCCAATGGAGTTATTCCAACAGACCTTATAGGTATTTAATAAATAAATATATAATTAACTCAATTTTCTGGAGGACCAGAGTCTGAACATTCCTCTTCCCCTGGTCTAAAATCATTGAAGGAAAGATTTTTTTAATTAGTATTGTATATATATAAGCACTGCATGCATTCACCATTTTTTTTTTCCGCTAAGCAAGCCTCAGCGGTAAAGTGAAATTTTATTGAATAATAAAAAATAACATGACAACTAAAAGGGGACGGGACGAGCCTTATCCCAATCATTGCATGTATTTACTTAACTAAGCTAAATTTTTCATTTAAAAGATTATTAATTAACCAAAAATAACTTTAAATTTACACACTCGACTAATTAAATTTCAGCTCAAGAATTTGGTATTAAAGAGCTCTTGCCTGCATATCTTGATCCAAATCTAAAGCCTCAAGACCTCGTTAGTGGTGTCAGTTTTGCCTCAGGTGGAGCTGGATATGATCCTCTTACAGCAAAAATAGCGGTATATATACATATATATTATATATTTCTCTAACCCTAGCTCTTCTAATATTTTGATCAAATTTATTTACATTTGGTTTTATTATTCTAATAGTTAAGGTTCATTAATTTGTTTGATGATATATATATATATATATATATATATATATATATATATATATTAGTCTGTGTTATCGTTGTCGGATCAATTGGACTTGTTCAAGAAAGCACTGGAGACGATAAAAGCTACTGCGGGAGAAGAAGCAACTGCAAATATACTATCAAAAGGCCTATTCTTGGTGGTCTCCGGAAGTGATGATATTGCAAATACTTATTTATCAACTCCATTCAGGAGGGGCCAATATGATATCAATTCCTATACAGATTTAACAGCTAGCTCAGCTTCAAGTTTCTTACAGGTGTGTTATATTTTATATATATACACATCATTTTCATTAAAATCACTCAGTTTATGGCAGAAAATTTTATCACAGATTCATAAATATGGCTAGTAACTACTCTAGCTAGCACAGTAGCGTACATAATTTTTTTATTGGAGCAATTCTCATTCTATAGTTTTTGGGTTTTGCCCATTTATTTTAGTCTTTTCATAATATTTCATTAACGCTTTTATTATGTTAAAATTAACTTTCACGTACGAAAACTCATCCCAATCCCAACCATAAAACTAACACATTTTATTATAAAACTTATAGCATCGAGTGAATAACATTAACATGGTATTCAAAAAACTTAAGGGAGTTAAATGGTCAAAACACAAAAGTTTTAGTAGGGAAAGTGTGATAGATCTCCCCTATTTTAATTATAATATATTGACTTAGGCTTTATTTTTCTTATTTTGTTTTTTAAATTATTTTTTTGGGAGTTTATTAGCTTTTCGACAGCTTGCTTGGTAGCACGAGCAACTATTTACTTTTTTAAAAAAAAAAAAAGAGCTCTAAAATGATATGAAATATTTGATATGTAGTAATGATTTCTACACACTACTCATACGTCCAAAATAATGTGAACTTACTCTAGCGGGCAAAACATAGATAAAGGAAATAAAATTAAGGTCCAAATATATTAATACAGTGAGTACGTATTTAATACAATGCGTCAGTGACAATGAAATCGCATAGTAATTTTAAGTGGTTGGGAAGTTTGTGGATATGATATGATATATGATTAAGAATTATGTAATAACTGTTGTTTGTTTTGTGCGGATGAAAACGACATCGTGCAGGAACTATATGGAGTGGGAGCGAGGAGGATAGGAGTACTTGGTTTACCGCCAATTGGGTGTGTGCCGGTACAGAGAACGCTCAATGGGGGCATTGTTAGAGGCTGTTCAGATTCTGCCAATCAAGCTGCTCAAATCTATAACTCTAAGCTCCAATCTGTAGTTGATTCTCTCAGTAAAAAGTTCCCAGATTCAAGATTTGTCTACCTTGATATCTACAATCCACTGAATTCTCTTATCCAAAACCCTGCTCAATATGGTAAATATATAGAAACTAGAACTACCACCATCATAATCTCTGGACCATTTTTTTTTTTAACAAAAAAAAAAAAAGAAGTCTATTTTTATTTGGTTTAAAGCATTTAATTTATTTATTTTTGAAAGGAGGTGACATTGAGATTAAAAAAATATACAATTAGTTAGGAGGAAATAAATAAATATATAAGTAAAATGTGAAAAATGGTTAAAGAAAATTGAGCCCACTCGTTTCTTAGTGCCTATGCGACTGTTTTGAAATGGTCTAGACTACTTCAATAATAATAATTATTAGATTAGTAAATAAAACACTGATGAAATCTTTTTTATACAGATACTCAAGCGTTTTTATTTGAAAGTACTCTTTGTAAGAGCTCTATTTGAGCCTAATTTTAAACAATATACAAGGAAGATAATGAAAAAATGATAATATGGACAATCAAACATGCATACAAGCAAGCCAATCTGTATTGACCTGTTGCTAAACGCTTACGATTTCAGGGTTTGAAGTGGCAAATAAAGGATGCTGCGGCACCGGAAATTTAGAGGTTAGCATACTGTGCAATCGTTTGGAGGATGCAGTGACATGCCCGGATGCATCCAAGTACATATTCTGGGACAGTTACCATCCCACGGAGACGACCTACAAGATCCTTACCCCGAAAATTCTCGAGCCAAACAAGGACAAACTTTTCTAAGGCTTACGTCTTGTCACCATCCTTATGCACTGTGGTAACATCATGTGCTTCATCAGTTGCACTAAAAGTGATTTATGTCCAAATTATGTTCTTTCTCCCATTGCATGTTTTCTTTCTTTTCTTCCAACTACCAAATAAATATCTATTAAAAAAAAACTACTAAATAAATATAATCAACTATTTGCTCTAATCGTGGATGCTTCTGATGAGTGATTGCTTATATCAAGCTCTTTTCAGCAGGAAAATGCTATTAAATATAAATTACTATGAGTCTGGTAATGCTTGATCCCGGATGATAAAGCTACACATTCTTTAAACTTATAAAAATATACAGATAACCAGTTCCAAATACATTATTCCCACATGCATTATCTAAATTGATCAGACTCCCATTGCAAATCCGGAGTTTCTTATGACCTAGCACTCCCAGCACTGCTACAAAATTGCACGCTCCCTGTTCTAACTAACTAAAACCATAATACTATAGGAACCAAACTATACACATGAAGTAAAGGCAATGAGGTGGTTTCCACAGACTGAAATCAACGTAGCTTGTTCTGAGCAACAGCCTGGCATAACTCCTCCTCGTAGAATAGAACTCGATTGGAGGCCAAAGATTTGCAAAGGGGCTTTGGCAGAACAGATGGTACCATACACCTTGAAGGGAATGAAGAATCTTGGAAAAGGACTGCAGCAATTTGTCGCATCTCAGTGATTTTCATGCGAGAAGGTGGCCGGGGACCATGCTTTGGGGCTTTTGGGGTATGTGGACTTGGCATCAAAACACCCCTTCCTTCACCCTTGCTGCCAAAAAAAAAAAAAAAGATAAACGGTTTTAGATAAATTAAAAACAATGAGTAGTATGATGACAAAGTTTTAGATACCTACCTCACAAAAGGCCAACGCTCAGTTGGCCGTGGAGTCATACTTTGCAACATCTCCTGGCGAGAGCGATCTGGAGTGGTGTAATTAAAGTAAAATTGTCTAGCAATCACAACCTGTCATCAACAACAGAGCCTGGTTCATCCATGTCAACTTGATAATCATCTTTTACAAACAAAGAGAGAGAAGACAAAGACTTACAGCACTTCTAATCTTTCGAGAAACATGAAAAACTGGCCTCAGCTGGTCATGATGCAAGTGACAGAGTATTTTAACCTCAAGCATCACAGAACAAACAGAATCAGTTTCAATGGGTAAAATTTAGTTTCGTAAACAATAATGAATTAATAGACTATAAAATGAATGACCATAATAAGTTGAAGTTTGTTGTTTCATTTATTTCCTTGGCCCTTTTGATTTGGTGTGTGCATTCCTTATACCCTACTTTCACCTCGCATTGCTCTAGTTAACTACACAATACCATGTGGTGACAGTTGCCAAAAAAGGAACACATAGAAATAGACATATTCTGGCCTCTAAATGGTGCAAAATTCTATGAGCGATGCTCTACTCACATACCAATGTCTATTAAAGTTTATACACCAAATACCATTGTTTCCTAAGTACAAACCATGAATTCCAGGAGCAATTGGATTCTATCAACTAAATTCCTCAAAAACTATTGAAAATTCTTTTGTACAAGTTTAGACAGATACAAATCACATACTAAATGGTCGTTCAGTGAAAACAGAGGAATCGGACAAAAGTAATAATTGTAAAATTGAATGTTCATATAAAATAGTAACAAAAGACATATTTCAGTGTAGAATATATGGAAGCTAATTACAATCCAAAGAAGAGATTCAAAATACACTCATATTGAGTAATAAGATATATCCATGAATAACAATTAATATCAAACATAAACAATCAAACTTAACAAAACAACCAAGTAAGAACACTACCAGCAAATCCATAGGAAGAGCCTCAAGCCTCGACTCCGATTCACGGTCTTCCTCTCTTGGTGTCTTAGGAGTCCTCACTAGAAAATTTTGCTTAAGCACGTCCACAGGAGATAACATCAAAGGGGTTTCATCAACACCCTTGCTCTCAATTACAAGTTCATCATCCGCCAGCTTCTTTGTATCCAACACAGCAACCCTTTTTTTCCCCAAATCAGTACATGACTTGGCAGCGGAAACCTTATTGTACCGAAGCTGCTGAGCAAGAGCACCTGGTTTCAAATACCTACTGCTTGAGTTTCGCAATCGCCTCTTCTGTTTAGGAGTTTTTGCTCCCCCTTCTTTTGGAGACACTTTCCCCATACCTTTGCTACTATTAATACACTATTTTTCACTCTCTTCTAAAATTATTCGGTCTATCAAATCACAAATTGAATCCTGAAACAGGCAATGTCAAATAACTGTTTCAAAGCACGGACAAAAATTAAAACAATCAAAATAGATCCCCCAACAATACATCACAATTACATGCGATTAACAGTAAAATCATAACCGTAGCAATTAAAACTATCACAAAACACTAGTATTGCCGTCAAGCAGAAAATAAAATTCAGATTTCAAAGTTCATCAATATGCAATAAAATTAATCAACGAAACTTACATCATTACACTTTCAAAATCTTCTCAGCAATCCTTAATCAGATCCTTTACAAAACGAAACGCAAATTAAGATTAATCGACACAAAAATCAGCAGAACGAAAATTAAAATCCAAAATGAAATTGAAATACACTTAACAAACACTTGAATTAAAAAAATCATAAAAATAATTGATAAACGAATTACTTAGAAAGATGAGAGAAAGGAATTCTAGAAGAAGGGGGGGGGGGAAGGAGAGATGGGGCCGCTAGGGTTTGGTTTCCATTTGAATTCTTTTAGAATGCCCGCCAAAATTTTCAATGCAGTGGTTGCCAAGAAAACAAAAACCGTAGAAAGCGAGATGAATATAAATCTGGTTATTTGTACACGTGGCGTTTTGTAATTGGTGAAAGGAGTGGTGGGCCAATCTTGTCTTTATTCGTTTAGGTTATTGGGCCTTATCGAACGGCGGAGATTCCGTGGCTTAGATTTTTAGATTAGATTGAGTTAAATTAAGTAGTGGGGTTTTGCATAATTTGAAAAGTAGATATTCCGTAATGACTGAATTACCCTTAATGTTTCATCACAATGGAAGTAACTGGAGACGTGCAATGATTTATTTACGGGTACCCTTCTGGGAATCCAATGTGAAAACCTAGAGTTTTATTCGAAGGATTAAGTGGCAAAAGGGTAGTCTAGGGATACAGAGTTTTTGCCTCGAAAATTAAGGCGGGACCTTCTCAGGCGGGACGTATGATAACATTGAATGATGAAAGGACGGTTAAACCCTTTCACGCCTCGTTTCCCTTTTTTTCATTAATAACGCGTGAGGGCGCTCTTTTGGAAATTAATGTGGAGGGTATTGCAGTCCATGTATTTTTAGCATAAGATTCGGATGAAAACTGGTCCACTTAGGCTTTGGAAGATTGGCAGTGGCTTGTCCATTTTACTTTATGACCACTCGAGCTTTCGAAAGCAGTCAAAGAGTCAAACGGTCCCAATTACTGTAAGAGTGCATCAAACTTTAACATATATCACATACGACTTGACTTAATCAGGACCCGCCACATAATAGACAAAGCGAAGTGAAGGGAAATTCGAGACTTTTTAAAGAAAAGGAAATTACAATCAAGTACACATTAAAGATAACGTGAGCCCACTTTGTTTGGTAAGTTTGTGGACAATGTGGACGAAGGTGGCTCTTGATGGCCCATTTTTAATCTCCAAGGTTAGTCTATTTGGACATGACGAAATGAGCCTGCATAAAAGCCCATTTCTCAACTCTTCTACAAACCCACTTGCAAAAATTGTTAACCCAACCCATTTAATTGTACGGAGCATCGCTATACTTTTGAGTAATTTCTTCAGAAAGGGGATTAATAATAAAAATAGTTAAACTATTCATAGTAATATATATAATCTTTTTATGCTAGTTATGAGAGAATAAATTATTGGGAGTAATTTCGAGCTATGTGACACATAGATGGCGAAGTGACTGGATTGCCGTTAGTTTGGGGAAAAAGAATAAGTCGTTGGGTGCAATATTTGTGAATGTTGCTCGATTCAATTGCTAAAACTTCTTGACTTGAGAGAGAGTAATTAAAAAAAATAATATGGCGTGATATTTTCTCTACCCTTCATCCTACCATTTTAAGACTTTTTCATGATTTAGATTTTTTTCTTTTTTTTGTCTCTGAGCATGTGCAAACCATAATTCACTTAATTTTTCGTGCATGCTGTTTTGAAGAAAATATTCGTTTGGTGCTGCAACAAAATAGAAATATTAGACTGCAATCAATACACGCATGTTTTTCGTATAAAAGGTCTCCACGCTCCACAAAGCTTTTCTACTTTCAATTCCTTCAATTTCGCTATTCAATCTTGCAAATGGTTTACCCACATAAAACATAAATTCAAGTATGGTTCATATGCAAGAGTTGTGAAAGTTGATGTATAATTTTACATAGTTTTGTGAATATGAAAAAATTTAGGGTGAGAATCAATAAAGAAAGCTTAAAAACATTATCCTTGGATTGCTACCTTAAATGAGATGATGAAGACCAAGTGATGAAAGGGAAACTGAAAGGTAGTGAAGTAGCTGCAACTAGGGATGACAATGGGACGGGATGGGAAGGAATTTGTTAATTTCAGTTCTGTCCTGTATGTATAAGTGGAATTAAAAAACGTCTCATTCTTATTTCTTTATTTTTTTTGGAACAAAAATTTATTTCAGTCCCGTCCCATCCCATTATCCGGAATGTAAATAAATAAATTTTGATATTTTTTCTTTAAGAATCATCATAATTCAATATATAAAAAATCTTGAATAAATACAAAGTAAAATAATCAAACAACAGTTTTATTTTGATTATATATATGTTCGAATATAATTCCATTCTAACATTTTTTAATTACCTGTTTGTTTCGATTGCATATTAATATTAAGACTTACACTTCAAAAGCTATAGATTTTGACACTAACCAATTTCAACTATATTAAAATATGCAATAATTCAATAATAATAATAAACCAAACCAACAACAAATGAAAAATCAAAAGTTTAAAGTTTCAATACTAAATAAAATAATTAAGAATTTAGGATACTTTTAAAATTATAATATTAACGAGATATAAATGACTGGACAGAATTTTATAATTGTTCTTTCTCTCGTCCCATAAATAAAGAAAGACTTATTTTTTGTCCCAATCTCATCCCACTTTAATTTAAAATATAAAAATATGTCGTAATCCTATTCCAAACGGGACCAGATCCCACATGATCCTATCCCACGAGAAAAAATTACCATCCCTAACTGCAACACGCCAAAGATAATGACAGGCACGAGCTGAGAAGGACCACATAAATCGACGTGGCTCACAAATACAATATAAGCATAAGCCATTTTTCTTGTCCTTATCTATTCTTCAAGCAATCTGAATCGGATGCCCAGTTTTATTCTGGTGTTTGATAGAATTGTGTTGAGGTGAAGTTATATATATATATATATAGCATTATTAGAGCTTTTCTCTCTTGTACTATATTAAGTAATACAATGTTGTTTTGCAATAAACATTTGTGTACTATTCCAATTCACATTTTGTGAGATGCAACCTGATCAGAATCACTCACCCACGACATATGGTAACGTAAAGAAAAGGAGTCGCGTAACGTTCACAGCACCTAAAGGGTCCAAACTATCAGACAGTTTCAGAAACTTTAATTTTGGTCCTAAAAATAAAAGAATTTATATTTTGTTTAATATTATACGTTACACAGTTTACACAACCTGTTATTTTAATTTATAGAATTAAAATAAATATCATAATTAACAATTAATACGCTGTATATGTAACAGTACAATCGTTTTTGCTTTCCAACCTTGTACATATTTCAATATATACCAGCTGTGTTTTCTCTAGTGGATACTTTGTCATAATCCTCTTCATTCTTGATTAAATTATTATCTTTTCGATGAACCTAACCTTGCTTAGTTTTATTAATGGGTTTTGCTTATTAAAAAAATATATAAAGATTCCTTGTGACCTACTACTAGCCCTTTTGGTCTCACGTAAATAAAACATCCTATTCCACTAAAGCACATGAATAGCATTTCATGACAATTGACAATAAGTTATTTTAATATATAAACACTAATTCCATTAATTGCAATTCGTAAGGCAAGGTCGATGTCTTGGAATATTGATCGAATAATATAATCATCAAGATTGTCAATAACATTTGGTATCTTTAAATTCTAATATAATATGTAGAAGTCCACTCGTGATATTAATTGGAGTATTAGTTCATCCGTGATTGCATGAAATGTTGAAGAATATTTTTGTTATGATCATGAAAAATCAAAAAAAAAAAAAAAAAAAAAAACCACAGCACTCTCATCACATATGACAAGAAAGCAAACATTTTGAAGGCTTTCGCTCGTCCATAAATATATATTTTTTTAACGGGATAAATGCTTGCACAGTTTATGTATTTTGACTTAAAAACTCGTTTAGTCCTTATATTTTAAAAAATACCTTAAGACATTTCTACTGTTAGATATATTACGTTCATACCCTTAATTTTTCTTTATTTCTACAATAATACCCTTATAACAATATTCTTGAAGAAATTAAAGAAAAGAAAAATGTTAATTCATCAAATTAGCCTTAAAAATAAAAGAACAATTGATGTAAATTTTTATATTATTATTATTCTATTTTAAAGATTAATTTGGTAAATTAAAATTTTATATACAATAATTAGTAAGAGTGTTGCAAGGATATTAAACATTACTTTAAGTTGGCTGATATTAATTCTTTTATAAATAATTATTAGCTATATTAGTGAAAAAATATTAATTCTTTTATACTGATATTATTGGTTAATTTGATAAATAATTTTTTTTAAATAAATTAATTAATTAATGTCAAAAATATTATTGCTATGATACTGCTGTAAAAGTAAGGACAATAATGTAACATATTTAATAACAAAGATATAATAATTAAATATTTTTTAAAATATAAGAACAAAATGAATATTTAAGTCAAAATATAGAGACTGAAAAAGCAGTCGTCCTTTCCTAACTCTCCTTAAAATAATCTTAATGTTAAAAGCAAAGCAAAAAACCCACAATAATTTGATCATGCTTAATCTTCTTAAGTTGTTCTTTCATTTTATTTATTTAATAACTCCCTCGTAAGAGCAAGGACAAATATTCAAAACAGATCCCGATGCCTGCAAAACTTTGAATTTGGCTGCCCTCTCTATACGAAATATATATGATTGAAAGATATGTATTGGGTGCACATAACAAGCGTAGTTATAATTGAAAGTGACTCAATTGACGAACATGTTATTGCATGAAATTAACCAGCCTAACTTTGATCATCTTTTTAAGTTACATGCGAACGACAGCTCCAACATCAGAGAAAAACACAAAAGCTATTCCTAAAATTAAAACAATTTTAAAAATAAAAATTAATTAACAGAAAACGACACTTCGCCTCTCACTTCTCAAGCCGACAACTCAACTTTATCCTGCGTTTCCTCCACCTAACTTCAATGAGATCTCATCATTCATCATTAATAACAACAATAACCCCTACAATTTGTCTCACAAATTTGTGCCCAAATTGGAATTTTGCTTTCTTTTTAATCATAAACTTAAGGCGTTCTCTATATTTGTTTTATTGTTTTCACTTAAATTTTTTGGGTTCGAGAGGCAATAAAGAGCTTAAATCCAGCTGGCGGTCTCTTCGCCATCAATTTGGATAGTGATATAAAGCCAACATTCACCATGAAGTTGGCATGGCGTCGGTGGTACCTATTTTCAACAGTGCACTAACATTTTTGCGCTTGTCAATGTGGGTTCAACAATCATGTCAATGCACAATTCAAAATCCCACAATTGACGAAAAGGTGAAAGCGCAGGTGTATTTAATGCACAATTCACGAAAGAAATTTGAGGTTTATCTTCAACCAACCCCTATGCGACTCCATCGACTATAACTTGCCAGCTTACCTGCTCCGCTCACATTTTTCCCTTCTCGTTTTGCCATCAGTGAGTGTTACAGATGCACGGTTTTACCTGCCCTTATTCTTTCTTTCTAATGTTTAATGTTTAATGTTTAGTTAGTACCCCTCCTGCCCCATCGCTTTAATTTCTCTACTTTTTCGACAATTCTTCCTTCAACTTAGTGGGGGACAGAGTCTTTTTACACTTAAATCAATTTCTTTAACATGATATCGCTGCCAAAGTCCTGTGTTCCATTCATTTCATGTGCAAACTTAAACTTCGTCTTTAATACGCCCGTCCCACGTAGAGTCATTTGTTAATACTTTTGTATTAATGTACGTATTTGGATATTCATCTATCGAGCATACATTTTTAAATCAAAATGCTTCTCTAATATACTTGGGAGAATGGATATAAATAAGTCTATAAATCACTAATCACTTTGTTGATCGACTTTTACCATAAATGGGTTACTGTTGTAGCTGCAATTGATTGACAAAATATATTTACATTACTATATATAAACAAAAATTACCTAAAATAAAAATATATTAAATTAAGAAAATTCAAAAACATTATCCTTAACCTAATCCTAATTCACCTAAAATTATTATTCGATTTTGATCATACCGTCGTGATAACAAAAAATAAGAAGAAGAGATGAGGAATAATCAAATGATCACTGAGTTAATTTTGAAACCGAAGGTCCAAGATAATAATAATACGGTTTTATGAACACTTGGATTAAATATTTGGTGAGTTGAATTTGTTCGGTGCATTGTTTGTGAGATGAATTTAGTTATTTTCTGTTGGGTGAATTAAATTTCGGGATGACTGTTCTTGTACAGTTCATTGTAGATGAGAAGGATGAGACGGACAAAATTAAAAACGATTGTTTTTGTATTTTTTATTGGCTTTTATTAGTATTTTATTCGTTATAAAATTAAGGAAAATTATCACTTGTATATCCTTAATTTACTCCATTATCAAACATACTACAATACTTTTAGGGTATATCAGTCGTCCACCATAAGTTGACAAAATGTATCTATTGTCCACTAAACTGTTAGTTACCATTTAAATGTGATGATGTCAGAAGGGTAATATGATATTTTCATATAGAAATAAGAGATACAAGTGATAATATCATAATTTAAGGTTATACAAGTGATAATTTCTCTATAATTTAAGAGTATACAAATGATGATATGACAATTTAAAGGTATACAAGTGATAATTTTTCTTTACCTTAATTTAAGTTTCAAGGGCAAAATCATCAATTTGCTACAATTCCGTTAACTTTCAAATGACAGCTAACAATTTAGTGGACAACAGACACGTTTTGTCAATTTAGGGTGGACGATTGATACAAATTTAGGGTGGACAATTGATACAAATTGAAACTGTTGTAGCATACTTGATAAAAATGTATCTTAAGAGTATACGAGTGATAATTAGGGCTAGGCATTTTATCCGACCCGATCCGGTTTCTTAAAAAATCGGGTTATGATCGGATTGAATGATGAAAAATATCCAATCGGGTGAATTTTTGTCAACCCAATCGGGTTGACTGGAAAAAAAAAAAAGAAACGACACACACCTCCCACACAACAGCTCACGCCTCATGCACATAGCTCACACCACACGCAGTCACAGTCACGCACACAACAGCTCACACACACAGCACACACCACACGCACGACACACTCACTAGCACACATCCACACACGTATACAAATTACACACAGTCACGCACCACACAGGCACGCATTCACACTTCATAGTTGCACTTGCACTCATCTCAGCCCACACTCAAACACACAGCCGACACTCACTCTCATCTCTCTCAACTTCATCGTCTCACTCTCGTCTCTCTCTCAAGTCTTAACTCAACACACACACGGTTGGAAGAAGCTTGACCCAGCGGCTGTGGTGCCACTAGATGCACTGACGCAGCAAACCCATTCTGCCAGCAGTCACCACCACTAACGCCAACCGAATCTGCTCCTCCGCGAGGAAGTCGACCACAGATCTACTGCTCCACGCCTCCACATCGCCAAGTTCTCCAAGCTCTATCCGAATCGGCGAGCGGCGACCTGAACCTGAATTTCCCTTTTCAAATTTGAAGCCTATAGTTCCATGGTATATATAATTATAGTCAGTTGATTAATTGTATTATTGTAATGTATATGGTATATATAATTGAATATAGTTGATTAATTGTAATGTACTAATGTGTATGGTATATATAATTGAATATAGTTGATTAATTGTAATGTACTAATGTGTGGTATATATATAGTTGGGTAATCCGAAATAACTCGAAGGACCCAAGCCTGATCTGATCTGAATTCAATCCAAAATTTTGATCCAATCGGAACTAATTCTGATCGGATCGGATTAAGAGTTCGGGTGGAATTCGGATGGAATTTTGGCCAACCCGATCAACTTGAAATCCGATCGAGTTGATCCGAACCAGAAAATGCCCAGCCCTGGTGATAATTTCCCTAAAATTTAGTTTTACTTTTTTTTACATTGTTAATAATAATTCTGTTTATTAAAAGTCTTTTTAGTTTATTATGTTACCAAACATGAAGACAAGGGGTCAAATAATAAATTAACTACTAAAGTTAATACCGTTATAATGACAAAGGGATTTCTACTTATTTTAAAACATCATGAGATTTTTACTTAATTTTGTCAAATAGCAGAAAGTTAGACTCATTTTGCCCAAGTTTCTAATCGAAGAAAAAGTTGTGTCCATAATAAAAAAATAAAAAACTTGTGGAGTACTGCACCAAAATATTTAGTTCTATAACAAAATGAATCTATACTTCAGAATATTTGAAAACAATTTCGTACCCACAAATGTGCGTGCATAGTAGGGGATTTGCGTGGTAAAAATGAAAATGCAGTTAGCCAATAATTAATATCGAGATAGTAGACAATTCCTTCCAAAGTTTCACATTAATCCAATAAAATTTGGTTCGATATTTATAGTTGTTAGTTATTACCTATTTTTATATAAACCTTCAAAATTATACTATAAAAAATAACATATCAAATTAATATCATATTGATTATAAATAACACATAAGAAAATAATAAAATTGTAGTACCTTGCAACTGTTACAAGATAGTTGGATCCTCATATTGATTATAACAAATATAACAATAGCAAAACTTGTTCTTTTAATTCAATAAATGCACGTGACCAGCCAAGTGTCTTTGCATTTTGTTTATTTCCTCGGTCTTTACTAGCAGCAGCACTCTTCGAACCCTTTCAAAAGCTGGTAATGAGGATTTTTTTTTAATTTAATTTAATTAATATTTTAAAGTTCCACTCCGTACTTCTTTTAAAAATTCAAATTCAAATTCAAATTCAGATTAATAGTTAAATAAAACTACTCTACGGGACAAGGTCCAAAAGCTGGCGAGGGGATAAAACATCAACGAATCACATCACAGAGCCAGTAGCCAATTATAGAAGAAAGGCGTGAATTGAAGCAACAATGGCAAAGTAATAATAATTATGATTATCATTTATCAGTCAATTTATTCACCATTTAAGTCAAGTGCTACCAAAAATATGCACATTTGACGTGGGACCCTTTTTGTTTATGGATCGTGGACAAAGCCAGCGATCAAGCGAAGACGCTGTCCAAAAATGATGAGGGAAAATTATCTTGTAACTATTATTTATTAAGTAAAGTTTTTATAAATTATTAATTTTTAAAATTATATTAAATTACTTATTTTTAAAAAAAATACCTTAACAAAAATATAATATTAATATGTCATTATAAGAGTAATATTATTATTTAATTAAAAATAAATATTTAATTAATTATATTTTATTTTTTTAAAAAAAATTAATTATATAAATAACATCATTTTTGTTTGTAAATAAAAAAATCAAACAATATAAAATTTTATATTTAATTAATTATAAATAATTTTTATAATTATTGTATTTTTACGTAGAAAATTATTTGTCAGAGAACAGGCGTTGAGAAATTATTTGCCAGAGAAAAAGGGTTGAGAAAACAAAATTTTTTTATAATTATTATAATTATAAAAAATAGGTGGTTTACAGAAATTTCACTTACGAAGTAGTTGTCATTAATTTGTCATTAAATAATTATTCAATTATAAATGAAAAAGTCGTGGACACATGTGATTGGATGGCATGTGCGCCCTGTCACTGTCGTACTGTAATGGATCCACATGGCATTTGCCAGAGAACGGGCGTTGAGATATAACTATAGAATATGCGTTTTCCTGTTTTCAGTTACTCGGCAGCGTCAAATTACAGTATTAGCCTTTCCATGTTCAGAGATCTTGACCTTTGAACTCTTTTGTCACATACCTTGCTCCGGTGAATGGAGAAATTCATTTTATTACGTATACATCTATTTTAAAAAACTGCTAAATAAGTGGAGTAGTTTTTAGGGCAAAAGGACTGCGATTACTCAAATAAGTAGAGTAAGAATCCAACAAGGTCAAATTCCTCCAGTTAAACCAGCTGTCAATGATTAGGATTAAATTGGACTTGTTTGATAATATATATTACTCTCTTTTGTTTGGTATAATATTTTATATGTCTAATAAACTTAATTTAATGAAGTTAAAATAATTATTTATAATTAAATACTAGTTTAAATAAATAACTGAATTTAAAATTTTGATGTGTAATATTAGTTTTAATACAAGTTAAAATAAATTATTGAGTAAAATTTTTATACTATCAACAAATCCTATTTAAATGCATGTGAAAAAAATAAAGATTAGTAATCCTATTAATTTGAAACTAAAATTGAATTAATTTATTAGTTGTGATAGTCAAACTTAGGGAGCAGGACCCTTTTTTTTTTTTTTTCTAACTTAATGACTTAATTTACTCAATTTTAATCAGTTAAGTCATTAAGTCCATATTTTTTCAACTTAAAAATTATTTTTTGTCGTTAAATCATTAACTATTAAGTCAAATTTTTAACTTTTTATTTAATTTAAAAGATCTAAATGACATTATTACAACATATTCACCAAAATATTCTTTCAAATTAATTTATTTTCTCTTAAGTTGTTCATTTGCTTCATTCAAGTGCCCTTTCAATGTTTGACTTTGACCAGCCATAGTTGGAATAAGATTTCTTTATTGAACTTTTTGTTAAGGTTATATTTACATTTGAAATTAAAAAAAAAAATTGAATTTGTTTTCTATCATCTCACTTTCATTTTACTACTCTTGATTTTAAATAATGAGAGAGTTCTCTTAATTTAAAAAATTATCTAATATTTTATTTATTGGAGTCACTCAATTTAATGACGGGATCTAATAAATAAAAAAATTAAACCAAAATTTTAAGTTAGAGGAACCGCACCCGTAAATAATATAATATCAGATGTAATTAATTCATATATTTTGAAGAATTTCACATAACCAGAAATTAGAAACTATAAAAGCCGATTCAGTTGAATTTAAGCTCTCAAGTAATTTTACGCCCATCGCCATTATCACGCCTTAAAGGGCTACCTGGAAAAGTAGCATTGCTTTAGCCATAATGACACATGGGCATAGTAAATTGTTCATTATCCTTTTGTGTGACATCTTGTGTTTCGGCTAGCACTCTGCACTCTGCACCAAGAAAGCAAATTAGTGATGCCAGCTGGCGCCTTTTTTATTACGGTATCCGACCATAAATCTTCATAATAGTCAACGAAATCCACACTCTGGCATTCCGTCCCGTGAAGTTTGCCCGCCAGTGGAGTGGGCGCCAGCAATTCTCGTAAATACGAATACCACCCAGGGGCATTCCCGTACTTCCACGCACCACCACCACCACTAATTCCCCATTTGTCTTGTTAAATGAATGCCACTTCCAGGCCACATAGCAGCACAGAGACAAAATTCCAAAAACACACCGATACTGTGACCGATAATAGATAGAGAGAGATTGGAGAGCTCTCTCTCTCAGCTCGAAAAGTCCAAATCCATTCACTGAGAAGAAGAAACTGCCTTCCGCGCAAAGCAATGTCTGTTATTCCCTAAATTCAATGTTCTTTTACTCTCCCATTTTGACATTTCTTTCTTGTTTTCTTCTTTCAAAGCTACAAATTTAAACTAATAACTAATGAACTTCAAGTACCCAAGTAGGTGAGTGTTTCATGAGCATTCGCAATTTTTTTTTTATCATCTCGCTTTCTTCAAGTTGAAGTGAGTTCAAGCAAAGGATATCTTTTGTTTTATTACTTGCTTTCTTGCTTTATTCATTTAATTTATTTCTTTATTTTTTTTAACTTGAAAAAGTGACGATCAAGAAGCGTCATGGCTAATTTTTGAGATTTTTGGAATCTTATAGTTTTTTCATATTTATTTCAGCGAATCCTTATTGGCCTTTTTAGAATCATTGACGATATTCGAGTCTAAATGAAATGATCGAAGAGATCTTGCCGACGAGGAGCGCTTGTTCAACAATGCAACCGGAGCAACTTTTGCAAACGACGTCGTTCCTTTTCTTTTAATACATTTCACTTGACGAGGTAACGGTAACGACCAAAGTGAAAATTCTCTCAAATTCACTGGATATTCAAATTCAACATTTTCTGATTATAAAGTTTTTTTTTTTGGTCAGTGTTTACGGAGTTCAGTTAAATTGAATAACAAACATGGCAAATTGGGAGCATTTTGGAGAGATAGCGAACGTGGCCCAACTGGCGGGCTTTGACGCCGTTCGTTTGATAGGAATGATAGTGAAAGCAGCGAGCACGGCGAGAATGCACAAGAAGAACTGCAGGCAATTTGCGCAGCACCTGAAGTTGATAGGGAACTTGCTGGAGCAGCTCAAGATCTCTGAGCTTAAGAAGTATCCGGAGACACGGGAACCTCTGGAACAGCTGGAGGATGCGCTGAGAAGGTCGTACCTTTTGGTGAATAGTTGCCAGGATCGAAGTTATCTTTATTTGCTTGCCATGGGATGGAACATCGTGTATCAGTTTAGAAAAGCGCAGACCGAGATTGATCGGTATTTGAAGATCGTTCCCCTCATTACTCTTGTGGATAATGCTCGTGTCAGGGTATATCCGTTGCTCTATTATTGTTTTATAATGTTGTGCAGTATGTTTCGATAATCACTCAATTGCAATAAGATCTATTGTGCATCTGATTTTGTTTGTGAATAATGTCTGAAGATCCAGTTATGACGACTAAATTACGGAAAAAGAAGTTCATTGCTGTTATTGGATTAGATTGGAACTTGGGCAGATCGACATAATCACTATCATAATGTCTGAAGACGTAGTCATGAATTCTATTGCTTTGTTGATGAATACATGCAACTCTATTTCCTCTCATTTTGCCCAACAGCTAGACAGAAATCTGATGCTTGTTTTGTTTTCAAGAGAGTTCCCTATTCTGCTTGACTCGTGGTTTATTTGTGTGTATGATTGTGTTTATGCAGCCTAATTTAAGTTGATTATTTTTGGTTATTTGATGAATGATTGTGTTTATGCAGCCTAATTTAAGTTGATTATTTTTGGTTATTTGATATTGGCAGGAGAGACTGGAAGATATCGAGAAGGATCAACGTGAGTATACATTTGATGAGGAGGATCAAAAGATGCAAGATGCTATCCTGAGACGAGAACCTTCAAAGCATGAAACTATGGTTTTGAAGAAAACTCTATCTACTTCCTACCCAAACATGGGGTTTAACGAAGTGCTGCAAGAGGAAAGTGAAAAGCTTCAGCTGGAGCTACAACGATCACAAGCTCATATGGATGTGAGCCAGTGTGAAGTGATTCAACGTTTGATTGATGTCACGGAAGCTTTTTCAGCAAATTATCTTCCAGAGGAGATTTCACCAAAGAAAAGTTCTAAGAAAGTGGAGCGCAATTATTCAGACAACAATAACGAGAAAAATCATTCATTTAATGAAAAATCTAACAAAAGTGATGCTCGCACAAATTCAAGGTTTGTTTTGTTTCGACTTTTTTTGCGTATGAGATTGAAAGCAATAAAAATTTAAAAATGAGTTTATGTTAACATGTAAATCACGCTATATATATACGCCCCGTATTGTTCTATAGTTGGCAGTACTGATACTGATAAATAAGGTCTTCTTGACATATTAAAAGCAGTATGAAACTGCTTTTAAATTTGGTAATGTTTTGAACTTCACTTTTTGGATTTTACTAAGTACGCTCTCTTAATTTTTGGCAGCTTTTCTGCTCAGCCATCTTTTTGGTTGCAAGGTTATGAGATTTGATGCTATCATTAGTTTAGAATTATTGACTGTTAAAACTTAATTTTATCAGTTTATTACTATTTTTTTTTAAAGACACATTTTACACGATCAACAAACTTGATTGTGCACTTCATTATGATTTTTGTTCACTCCATAACACTTACAATTTAATGCAATATTTTCTTCCAGAAACACATCTTCAGTTTCATCAGGACGTGATCTGCTGTCAAGGGAAGGTTCTTATCGGCATGAAGAATGGCATACTGATTTGCTTGGCTGTTGTTCAGAACCTCTTCTATGTATGTGCTTTCAGACTGTTTATCACTATTAGCTCTTTTGGAAAGTTGTATTTTGTTGGTCTAGTTATGTTGATAGTAGTTTTAACACCATTGTTCTAACATCTGCTGTAATAGTAAGATCTGGCCTGATTTGTGCTAGTAAAGTTAACCTCTCAATCATATATTGTCAGTAGTTATCCTCCATCATAAGTTATCACTGCTTTTGCTGCCAGATTGCATTTTGTATTTTTCAATTATTTGTTTTTCTGTTATAAGCCATGATTTGTGTACTTAGTAGCTTGTCTACATTGCAGGTATGAAGACATTTTTCTATCCTTGTGGCACATTTTCAAAGATTGCTACCGTGGCAACTAGCAGGCACATGTGTAAGTATACATTGCATTCCAATGCTGTGATCAGTTTTGAACTTTCAAATTACCTGTCCTGTGATTACTTATTATAGAGTTGGAATGTCGCTGCATATAATGAATTATATGTTGGCTTATGAATCCAGGAGTTACACTTATTTGCAAAATACTATTTTCATTTTTAGCTCTTTTACAAAAATATGCCAAATTTGAGGCTATGAGGAGAATCTATTCTTTTTTTTAAAAAAAAAAATTTTTAAATACGCTGATGACCTAGTTTTGTTCTAAAATGATGGTTTATATGTTTCTGAGAGTCATGTTTTGGAACTAGTGATTCTAATGCTCATAGGTTTTTAGTGTATCATTTTCTGATCTGGATTTACACAATTTATTTGGTTGTAAAATGCTATATTGGGATGTAACTGGAATGTCATGATTGTACAAGAATGATCTAGTCATTAATCACACTTAATTTTGGTTTTTTTGAAAATCTTCTATAATTGTCAACTTAATATTCAAGCAATTTTGGAATTCTCTACACGGTTTTGCTATCACTTCAAAGCTAACACAGCAAAGTTTTGTTTCCATGGTCTTCAGCTTCTGCAGAAGCATGTAATGAACTGATGGCATATTCGTTGATATTGTCATGCTGTTGCTATACTTGCTGCATCAGAAGGAAGCTTCGTAAGACATTGAACATCACGGTATTTTCTCCCTGCCACTGCAAGATCATCTCCTTTTGTCATCAGTACCCCATAGATTAGAGATATAAACCTGCTGAATGTTGTTTTTCCCTCTTTTTTTTTTCCCCTCATCTAAAATATGGTTTAACTGCTGTGTATTTCTAAAATATGATCATTTTCATAATCATATACTTGTGCTGGCTCAATTGATGGTTTATGTGTGAAGTTGTATTAATGTAGAAAAGAAAATAATTAAAGAAATATGCTGAGAATTAAATGATTCAAAATCGTTATTAATGATATTCTATGTGCAAGAACATGTGTGGGCAGCAGAATAAGATTCATAATAATTACCAAATTATATTATTCATTTAATTTGTTCCCACACATTCTGCTGCTTAAGTCACTTCCTTTGGCAGGGAGGCTTTGTTGATGATTTCTTGTCGCATTTAATGTGTTGCTGCTGTGCCCTGGTCCAAGAATGGCGAGAAGTAGAGATCCGTGGTATATATGGTATGCCCCATACTATAGCTTAACTTACTGTTGTTAACATGCCATGATTCTCTTGCAGATGTTGAAGACAGAAAAGTCTAGATAACTTTGTCATTAAGTTTTAAGGATACCCAATCCTGTTCAATAGGAGATTCCTTCCTTTCTTACTCTGTGTTTCTTGAATTTTTCTTACATTTTTGCCAAACCAATTTGCAGGTCCTGAGAAGACAAAAACAAGCCCTCCACCATCACAAATCATGGAATCATAATGAAGAAATCTAAGACTTATTCAGCTCCTGTTGGAGATTCACTGACCTTGAAAACGAAGTAGAGGTAATTTCCAGTTACCGCTTATTATAAAACTTGTATTGCAGATGCTTCTATGCCATGAATTTAACCATATGTAAATTAATATCTTTTAGATTCGACACATGATGTATCATAGACCTTTTCTTTAAAGGTATAACATCGTTTGAATTAGTTATATGGTTTTTGTATACTCAGTGTTTGTTAATCGTTGACTGCAAATGTACGGGATCCTTGATTCCTTTCACCTATGTTGCCTTTACCTTGCGGAAGATTATATAACGCATCCACATGATCAATATCAGAACAAGATTTTGCTGCCAGTTGTTTGGTAGTTAGTCGAAGTTACACCGGAGGGTTTGCTTGTCGCTGCACATTACTTAAAGACGCCGATTCACTCCATGAACCTGAAGTGGAAAAATAATGCACAATGCAAGACATACACGTGGGTGTGTCTAGAAGCTATTGTATTGTGCAGTTAGTTCGGAATGGAATATATAAAATCATTGAGAGGTTTGATTTAACTTCTTATCCGGTGAATCATATTCTAGTTAATTATGAAACAAAAATTAAATCACAGATAGAAATAAGTTACAGGAATCAAGCCAGCTGGCAGCTAGCTGGGCCCTTATCCATGTGATACAGCTCGGAATTTTGTTCTCATGGTCATGGATAGAAAAGGGTCCATTATTTTGTCCAATATAGTTCTCTTTCGTCAATGGTCACTACCCTTGCTACGACAAGCTCAACTAATGTTTTAGGTGGAGAGATTTCAGATCACTATGAACTGAATTAAGGGTATGTTGGCCGCACCTTGTTATGTTACATTAGTCCCACATTGTATTAAAATTTTATAATATCACGTGTGGCTGTTACACGGCATTGCATTACTAAAAAATTTAAAGCGGTAAAACCCATATAATGAAAATCTGCGGAGAGAATAGGATTTATATCGAATTGTATTACATCTTAAAAACAAAAAAATTAAAAGATATTTTTTTTAATTAACAGGCATGTAAATCAGTTGGTCAAGGAACTGTTTTAGCCTAACTAAAGTCTTCGATTTGAGGCTTAAGAATGCATTTTACCGTTCTAGTGATTTTACTCGGCTTAAATATAGATTAGTCATTAAGATGCAAATTTGATTTCTTAATATGAGTTTGGTTTATGATTTAGGGTTTATTTTCGAATGTTGGGTTTCGATATTGAATTTTTTTTTTATAGAATAAGTGTTTGTAATCATTGAAGTGGTTGTTAGGAGAGGTTTTTTTGGATTTTTTTTTAAGAATTGGTATTAGAATTGTTGCAATTTCATTATTAAATTGAAACTCTGCTGAGACAGTCTTTCTTTTCTTTTCTTTTTTTTTTTTTGGGCTTATTTTTTGCATTAGTTGTTCATTAAAATTGATGTTTGATTTTATTAAGCTTGTTTCAAACTTAGCAAATCGGGGGAAAAAAAAAGTGTGCGAGCGTCTTGAAAAATAATATTGATGTCGAAAATTACGTAATTATTGAATTTACTGATTAATTAGCATAAAACTAATATAGTGCAATGAAATGGCGAACCATATCCAATGTAGTAACAAAAACACGGTAAAACATTAATATAATACAATATTAATGCAATACAACTTATGTTATACACCCTCCATTAAATAATGCAATACATCATAATGTAATAAAGTGTGCCAATTATAATGTCAGTTGTATGGAGAAATCAATAATAGCTCATTAATATAATTTCATATGTATCACCACATATAAATAAATAAAAAAACTAAAAATTATCCTAATTCAATTGGGAAAGAAAATTATTAAATTTAAAGAGAAGAGATTATTATTATTATTATTATTATAACAACAAAATAAAAGATATAAAATGAATAAACAAAAATATTTTTTATTTACCGATTATTATATACACAATAAAAAAACATTATATACATTATTATAATTGTGCAAAACGATGAATAAATTTATTAAACATTACGTCTATTTCAATAATTTGTATTCTTATAACAATTTAATAGTAGGATTTATCATACATTTACAATTAGTTTTATAATTTATAATATTTTTAAAAATAAATTTTACCAAATATTTAATTGATATTATTTACAACCAGTTATTTCTAATTTGCCTATAAGCTTTAATTAGACGTTCACCACTTCTCTTTTTTCTTAATTAGACTTTTTTATTGTGAACAACAAAGGAAGAAGAATCATTAATTATTTTTCCACGTGCATTAGGATTTCAAAATTCAAATACTTTTTTTTTTAAATTTCAAAGTAGTTATTAAATCACTAATTTTTGTTGGTAAACTATAGAAATTTTAGAATATATTAGAGGTATAAAGTCAATTATATAACAAATAAATAATGTTAAACTAAGTGTTCATTTATTTTTAAAAATTAACATATAAGTAATATTTATATTAAGATAATAGTTATGTGGGAGATGTTTCGTCGTGCAAGCCGGACCTCTAGATTAAATTCAATTACATGTAATGTCTCTAATTAGACAGGCATTAAAAAAAAAAAATTTAATTAGCTAGTAACAACATTACGACACGTATGCAGTTAGCAGTATTCCCTACAAAATCTGATTGCGATTCCACAGTATCGCCCTACTCCTCCCATATATAAAGTCGCCTCTCAGTAGGTGAGAGAGCTAGTTTTGTTTGCTTTCTTTTCGAAACGATGTCGTCTTCTAAGATGATCGTACTCAAGAGCTGTGACGGCGAGTCTTTCGAGGTCGAGGAGGCTGTCGCGCTTGAGTCGACGACCATCAAGCACATGATCGAGGACAACTGCGCAGATAACGGCATTCCGTTACCGAACGTGACAAGCAAGATCCTGGCGAAGGTGGTCGAGTATTGCAAGAAACACGTGGAGGTTTCTACGACCGAGGATATCAACAACAGCGGCACCAACAGCAACAGCGCTGCCACTAACGGTGGTGAGGAGGATCTCAAAAGCTGGGACGCTGACTTCGTCAATGTTGACCAGGCCACTCTCTTCGATCTCATCCTGGTCAGTGTTATGTATCTCTTTGTTTAATCAAAGTTAGGGTTTGAAATCCTAATATGAAAATTTTGGCTTTCTCTCTTTTTATTCTCAAATGCTGATTGATTTGGCTAATATTGTCAATAGTTTTTATGTTAGGGTTTGTAAGGTATATTTATGTTGTGATCTTGCTGACTGCATCTCCTAATTGTTTGCTCGGTCCGTAATTCTCCAATTATTTTTTGTGATTTAGTGAGTATTTTGCTTGCTCAAAAGCTTACGAATTTATGATATTTTCCAAATATGATTGCTGATTTGCTGATAACAACTGTCGGAGGACTTTTTAGTTAAGTGATGTTGTGGGCACTGTGTTTATGGGTATGATTCTAGGATCTTTTTACGAAGAAAACATCCGTTATTTACTATATTTGTGTGGAATTGACCGTTTGTTTTGTGCTTGCTTGCATGTTCTATTTCATGTATTCACACTCCACGCCTTGTTTAAGGTTTCTGGTTTTATGCCTTTTCTTGTTTTGAGAAAATGCTTGTCCCTGGTTATAGAGAAACATATATATTTTTTTATTTCAGTTATGTTTGAAAGTAATGCTTGGAGTTGGAGCTTTTATAACTCTTGTTGGTCTAATTTTACAGGCAGCGAACTACCTGAACATCAAAGGGCTGCTGGACCTTACCTGCCAGACTGTTGCTGACATGATCAAGGGAAAGACTCCGGAGGAGATTCGAAAGACCTTTAACATCAAGAATGACTTCACTCCAGAGGAGGAAGAAGAGGTCCGCAGGGAGAACCAGTGGGCGTTTGAGTGAAAGTTGTTTCAACTAAGACATTTTGACAGTATCATTGTCTTGCGTCCTTGCTGTCTTTAACATATAGATGTGGTTTGCTAGTGCTTATCTTTTCCTTTCTCGTTGTACTTTCGAACTTATGAAATGTAAATAATAGTCAGTTCTGGTGGGACTGGTAGCAGTTGGTCTGGTCCATCCTTTCCTGCCTGCTATCAAGACCCTTGGAGCATTGAATTTGACTAATTCCTTTTGGTTCCATGCATGTTATTTTTTTTCTTTTTATATATATATATATATATATATATATCTATGCATGAATGTAACAGGTGTAAATGGTCCTGGTTTGTCGGTATTTGAATGGACCTGCATGTGGGAGTAATGCGACTTTGAAACCTATATAAGATAATTAGTTTGTCGTGGCTCAATAGTATTAAATGCCAGGTGATGGGATATGTTGACATGTGTTGACCTTCACTTTCTTCTACAAACTTTGTGACTTGGTCTTTAATCTTGTTGGTAATCCAGAGCTTTCCCCAAGTTGAAGAAGTAACTATTTTAGGCAACAGATAGTTGGTGGTCTCTTTGATTAGATGTCATCATAAATGGTCTATAGATAGTTTAATTGTATCAGATCTACATGCCCGCCTTCTTGTATAGTGACTCTAGTCCCTGTAGTATTTATTAACTTTGAAGGATAGGAGCTATCTATTCCACAGGAATTCTGCTGTTTTTGCTAATATATGCAGTTTAATGCACCAACAAACTTGTTGCTGCACTGATAACGGCATTTTTTACGAGGAAGATCCTGGTGAAGGTGGTTGATTATTGAAAGAAACACCTAGAGGATTCTACGATCGAGGAGGTGTTGGTTAGGAAGGATCTCAAGAGCTGGGATGCTGTCTTCGTCAAGGTTGACCAGGCCACTCCTCGATTTCATTATTGTCAATATTCTTGATCTCTTTATTTAATTTATCCTTTTAAGGTATGGTTTCAAAATAATGTTTCTTTATTAATATGGAATTTTTCGGCTTAATTCTTGTTATTCCACTAATAGCGATTTATTTTTGTATTATCTGCTAATATCTTTGATGTTCGGATTTATTTTTGTGTTATCTGCTAATATCTTTGATGTTCGGGTTTGTAAGGTATGCTTATGTTATGAACTTGCCGATTGCATGTTAGATTGTTTGCTTTTGTGCGGTTATTTTATTTGACGTAATGAGTTAATAGCTTACAATTTATGAGCCTTTTGAAATAGGATTGCTGACAAACAATGTAGAAAGAGTTGCTAGTTATTTCATGTTGTTGCAGCCAGTGTATGTTTATGAAGAAATTCTAGAATACATTGGAGGTAATATAACCAAGAAATTCTAGAATACATTAGAGGTAATATAATCAACTAATGCATGTATGACATGTGTAATTGAATTTAATATAACCACTACTTGCATGGTGGTTTTTAAAAATAAATGCACACATGTCATAGCATCATTTGATTGTTGTATGGCTAACATCGTACCTCTGATGTATGCTAGAATTTCTCTTGTTTATGACAGTGATTCTTGGACTCTTTTAATGAAGTAAATATCCACTAGTTGCTCTATTGGTTTTGAATTGCCTTTTGTTGCATGCTTACATGTTCTTTTGCATGTATTCACGCTAGTGGTCGTGCTTAGGGTTTTGTGTGATTATCATGTATCTGAGATTGCTCGCTATTGGTAATAGAACAACAATTTATTATTTTGGTTACGCTTGAAGCAAACATTGGAGCAACTCTTGTTGGTCTAACTTTGCAGGGGGCAAACTGTTTGAACATCAAGGGGCTCCCGGATTTTACCGCCTATATTTAGCCTGCAAGACTGTTGCAGACATGATCAAGTTGAAGAGATTTGGAAGTCCCTTAACATCAAGAATGACTTCACCCCAGAGAATGAAGAACGCTGTAGGGAGAACCAGTGGGCATCTGAATGAAAGTTGTTTAACAAAGACAATATAATTGCATCATTCTCATCTATCCTTTTAACATGTTGTCTGTAGTTGTCAATGACCACCTTATCTTTTGCCTGTCTCCGGTGTACTTAGCAAACTTATAAGGTATAAGCTAACTGAAATGAAAATAAATAGTAGTCTGATTTTGGTGGAACTGATAGGAGTTGCTGGCCATCTTTTCCTGCTTGAAAAATTGTTATCAAGATCCTTAGACCATTAAATTCTAACTAATTCATTTTGGTTCCATGCATGTTATTTTGTATCTTTATATGGTCTACACATGAATGGACCTGCTTGTGAGGAATAATGCAACTTTTAAAACCTATTCATTGATTGGATAATTTGCTCGCTGTGGCCTAGTAGTTTTACAGTTTCAAATGCCATGTTATGGATATTTTTATACGTGTTGACTTTGTTGTGACTTCATTATTACACTTGTTATCTAAGAGTTTTTCCCAAGCTGGAGGGGTAAAGATATAGATGGTGGCATGGTGCTCACTATGATCAGATATTACCACATATGATTGAGAAATAGTTGAATTGCATTCGGTGTTAATTTTTCAGATGTCTTTCTTCAAAGATCGAGTCTACTTGCCTGGCTCTGGCGTCTTTTTGTGGTGTTTGTTAATTTAGAGGGGTGGGAAGTGACTGATCTATTCCACGGGTCTCTCCTGTTGTTACTAAATTTGCAATCTAATGCGCTAACAACATTGTCCGTTTACATGTCGCAGGTCAGTAATACCCAGGGGTGGTAATACGTGCTATTGTGTGCATCTTGTTCGTGTCAAATTTAACCAGACACAGATATGATTAGTTTATTAATCATATTAATTGTGTTGACCAGTTTATTAAAGAAAATTATCACATAAGGTAGATATTACATGAATAATTTTAAGAATATATATTAGTTATTTTTAAATAATATTATTACATATTAATTAATATTCGTGTCATAAACGGGTTAACAGAGTGTTGAAGTGGTCCATTACAAATACAGTATGATTATTACTCTTCCATATTGTGTCAATTTATGTCAACATGAATTTAAAAGAAAAACATGTCAGTAATTCATAATGCTACCTCTAGTAACAGCTATATAATTTCATGGTCGACTAAGTTTCGGAGGACAGCGAACAATTAATTATCAATTTTAAGTGAATTAAATTGGAAAATAAAAAATAAATCTAACATGCTACAAGGGCAAATTCAGTACAAAAATTTGACCATAATTTGGAATCAGAATCCATTATGCCAAAGAAACTGGAAAGATTTCGACAACTTAAGAAAAATTTCAAAGTCCGTTGACCATCATCATGCTCACGTCTTGCATGCGCAGACGAAAAAGTGTAATGACGAAGGTGTATGTGCTCAGCCGCGCATATATTAAACTCACTATCACAACAAAATCATGTAAAACTTGATCTCAGCTTCAAGCATCGCGCTGGTATCCTTCCTACAGAGTCACTCTCTTTTAAGTTCACTCCGTAATGGTCGAGAGAAGATACATCAGTGCCGCAGTTTTGAAATATGATATTACATCATCACTGTTGTTGTGATGTTAAGTTCCGGACTCATTCTTGTGCCGGGGTGGCTGCTTCATAACAGTAGTTACCGATCTTGACTGTCTGCACTCATCGATCATTTTGTTCACCTTCTCTTTCATTCCACCTCCCCAAAAATGTCCCACTTTTAACTTTTCAACTATTTCTTTCAAGTCTACAAGACGACATCCAGGCATTCTCCCCATCCTTCTCTTCTTCATCAGCACTCTTACCCTAGCTACATCCTCCCATTGGCCTGCCACGGCATATATATTCAATAGTAACTGATTTCTTGACAAATCCTGAGGATCCATGTCGACAAAAGACTTTGCGAGTCTTTCTACCAAAGCTACAGCTCCTTGGAAACGACATAGACTTAGTAAGCTAACCCACATTAGGGATTCGAATGACATATTGTCATTGTCTTCAGGCATCTTCCTTAAAATTTCCTCTGCCTCTTCTATAAGCTCTGCTCCAGCATAAAGGTTGGCCATACACCAATAATGAGCAAAATTTGGCTTTATTTTATAAAAATCAATCATCTGTCTGAAATAGTTTCTTCCCTCTGTCAACAGTCGTGCTCGAACACAAGCACAAATAACGCCAATGAAAGTTACTTCATCTGGAGAAATGCTGCCTCCAGCTACTGTCTGGTTCACTAAAGCTGCAAACAATTTAATGCCATTCTCTGGTTTTCCATGAATGCAGTGCCCCAAAATCATTGCATTCCAGCAAACTAAATTCCTATCAGCCATTCTATCAAAAACTCTTTGCGCTACCTCTACTTTCTGGCACTTGCTATACAAATCTATCAAGGCCGTGTCAAGGATGATATTTGGTTTCAATGAAGTCCTTACACTACACCCATGAACAGATCTTCCTTCATTAAATCTCGCAGACCTGCCACATGCAGCGAGCGCACTCACCATTGTTTTATCATTCCCTCTAAATCCACTCTTCATCATTTGCCTAAACAACTTCAACGAACAACCGGGATTCCCACTCTTTGAATAACCACTGATCATGATATTCCAAGAAATCACATTCCTCTCAGGCATTATATCAAACAATCCGTGAGCAACCGACATGTCACCAGACCTCACAAGCCCACTGACAATAGAATTCCAAGAAATCAAATCCTTGTGCGACATTTGAACAAACACCATCGTAGCACAGTCCATAACCCCAAAACAACCATACATGTTAATCAAAGAGTTCATCACTGGCAATTCAAAATCAACCCCATTTTTCAAAGCCAATCCATGACACATCCCGCCTCTCTCAACACAACCCATCTTCGCACAAGACCCAAAAAGCGGCACAAAAGTATAACTATTCGGCATAAATCCATTTTTAATCATCTGAAAATAAAAGACCACAGCTTGATCCGGGACGCAGCTATTTGAATAAGCTTTAATAACAGCATTGACGCAAAACGTCCCAGGATTATTAATGCATTTAAAAACCAAAACAGTGTAATCCAGACTCCCGAAATCCAAAGAATGCTTTAAAAGATTTATGGTCCAAAATGAGTTGTTGAAGAAAAGACCAGAAGTGATCAAATGGGCATGGATTTGAAGTAGCTGTTTCATGTTTTGACATGATTTTAAAAAAGAAATGGTTCTATCTTCACTATAGCTACTAGATGATGAGGATGAGATTGAAGAGAAAGAGTGGCTGTTCGTGTTCGGTTTCAAGGTGGATGCTAGATTCTGGTGAGACAAAACTGTGTGTCTAAATCTAGAGAGTTCTCGTTTTGCGTTTCTTGCCATTCATTTGCAACTTTGTGTTTAGAATTGAATCTTGATTTCAATTTGGTCAGCGCCATTACCACACATCACTCTTGTCTCACACTTGAAAGGAGTTTTCGCTCGATGTTTGACTTGGCTTCAGTTATAAAGTTCAAAATGGGCCGAGAGGCGCCCCATGACACAAATCCGACGCAACTTATGTTCGATGTGAACCGGTTCGGTTCATATTATGTTCGATTCGGTTTTTCCAAGTATTTGGATCAAATTTAAATTTTTCCACATGGCACTGCCATGCTTTGGTCTTTTTTCTTTTTTTTTTGGAAAATGCCCGAGAGTACGAAAACACTGAGAGAATGGCGAGAGAAACGACGCTCATGAGTGTCGTTTCTCTCTCTCTCTCTCTCGCCTCTCAGCATTTTATGAATTTCTCCTCCTCTCAGTTTTCTCTCGATTTCGAACTTTGGCTCAGTAATTTCAATCACAATTAACATAGGCAAAGCACATTCATCAAAATTATTTTATTATCACTCAACAAGCAAATTCAGTTCCCTTTCTGTAGAATTAAAACTTTGAACAATCTTCGGCTAACTAAGCCTTCCCCAACTCATTTCTCATTTAAATCTAAACTATAAATGAAAAAGAAAAACCAACTCAAGAGTATTACCAAATACAGTCAATAAGCGAAAAATCAAACAAGAAAAAGGCAACACCACCACCAAAACCAGCATCAACACAACAACAACATCCAAGCTGACCAACATGCGCCGCAAATACATTACTCACCCAAACTCCCCATGACATCATATATACGTGCACGCACCAAAGAAAAAAAAAGATAACGAACGAGAATAATCCAAAATTTAGAAAATAAAAATCCCGATACTTGTAAAAAAAAATTATTTAATTAGTTAATTTTTTTTAAATTGGTTTTGGGCATCCATATCCCATATGTGAATTTGGCCTTGTCCCGGATGCTTCTCCCTCGCCTTGAGACTCGAGCTCATACTCATCTCACCTCATCTCACCTCACCTCTTAGATCTACTTGTGGCGTCACCTCACCTTTTAGAGTATTGTGATGAGAAAGGGAGAGACGGAGAGAGGGAGGGCGAGAGTATTGTGAGGGTGCTCTGAGAGAGGGAGAGACGAACAGCAGTCGAGGAGTTTGAGAGCTTGCGGTAGGAGGAGGAGAGATGGAGAGACGGAGAGAAAGGTGAAAGCTTTGTTGTGGTGAGAGAAAGGAGAAGGCTTCGTTTTTAATTTTTAATAGAGTTCTGTTTTATTTTTTTTTTTATATTTGGTTAGAAAGCGGAGAGAACATTGAGAGAAACGGCAGCTCTCGACTTTCTAGCCAAATAGCAAAACCCTTTTGTTTTTTTGGCCTTTTCTCTTTTTAAGTAAAGTATTTTTTTTATGACCAAATAAAAATACAGTCAGCTTAAACCTAAAGACTTACCTTTCATTAAATAAAATAAAGAAAATTCATTGTTACTATTCTCATAAAAGAGAACGAAACTTCATGATGTTGTTATGTTTTACTTGTTTTTTTCCATCGTTTTTAATGCTTCTATTACCTATCCTTCGTTTAGATATGACAAATATAATAAAAATTACATCATACTCATCATATGGCGTTTAGGTGCTAACGAATGCACGTAGAATTTAAATGGGTAATTATTTGGTGGTCACCACTTATTAAGTGAAATTTTTATAAACCACCAATTTTTAAGATTGTATCTGTAAACCACTTATTTTTTAAAAAAATATCCCTCAACCACTTTTTCGTTAAAAAAGTTAACTGCCGTTAGTAGTTTTCTACGTAAAGACTATTTTACCATTGTAATACAATAATTACGAAAATTATTTATAATTAATTAAATATAAGATTTTGTATTGCTTGATTTTTTTTTATTTATAAACAAAAACGATGTTGTTTATATAATTAAATATTTATTTTTTAAAATAGAATATAATTAATAAAATATTTATTTTTTAACTAAATGACGATATTACCCTTATGATGGCATACTGACATCATGTTTCAGTTAATAGAGTTAATGGAAAGGTGGGTAGGAGATATTTCTTTGACAAGTAGGTGGTTTATAGATATAATCTTAAAACTTGGTGGTTTACAGAAGTTTCACTTAATAAGTGGTGACCACCAGATAATTACCCAATTTAAATTTGGGTCTTTGTACACCGAATTATGTGTGTTATAAAGTGTCGACACTATGAATTTTGCCCTAATAATGATAAAAGGGAGTGGCTATCAAAAAACAAGCAATGTGTTGGATTTTATTAGTATTTCAAAATACTAATGTCCGACATCAGGGAAGTGAAAGCAATTATTATTATTATTTTTTATTTGAAATTAGTCATGTATTTGATTTAATTACAAGTTAAAGTTCAATAAATCAAATTTAGATGTGATTTGAATCATTCAAATTGATTTAAAATATAGGACACATGGATAATTAATTCAAATTAGATGACTAATCCAAATTGAATTAGAAAAGAATTATAGAGGGTTTTCTATATAAATGAGACATACAAAACCTTCAATCACTACTAATACCTCTACTTCTGTCTCATATTTTCTTTAGGGGTGGGCACATTTAGTTATTTTTTTTAAAAAGAACCAAATAAAATAAAGAACCGAATATAAAATGTAATGAAACTATGATGAATTGAGTGTTTTGTAGGTTTTAAAATTGAGAAAAATTATTCTATTTATGAGGTCAACGGGCTAAAAATTTACAAATTCAAAATAAGCCCAATAGGCTCATAACCGAAAAACATAAAGTATTCAAAACACATTTATCACAATTGACTTACTAACTAATAATAAGATATTAAGAAAATATGAAATATTAAGATTTAAGAATATAAATCTAGACTCCAAATCTCAATTTAAATAAACATAAAGTTGTAAAGACAAATAAAAATAACCAATTAAATTATGACACGTGTCAAATTTGATAAAATTACCAAAATACCCCAATTCTTCAGTTCGGTTCTTTGGTTCAGCTTTATGAACCAAAACCAAACTGGTATTTCATATTTTTCTTTACAATCATATATTCGGTTATTTCTAAAAAAAAAAAACAACCATAACTATACCAAACCACCGGTTCGGTTCGATTTTTCTTAGGCCACTGCTTTTTTGCCCACCCCTAATTTTCTTCATCAATTTTTCTCTTAATGTTCTAAGTTGTTGTGCTTGGAATGCAGCTTCACAATAGTGTCATTGAATTCTGAAAGTAAATCCGCTTTATTTGTATCATTTTTGCATTGGAAAATCTTATTTAGTGAAGCGAAAATTGGTCTTCCGGACAGTACTTCATGCCTTGTAAACAGTACTAATGAATAGTCATATAAACAGTACCATCAACTACTATTCATAGAGTTTTATTCTTATTTTTTATATTTCGGCTAGTTTCATAGTTCAAATAAACAATATTTGACTCGTATTTCTAACACAAAGAACTTATTAAAAAATACCTTGTAAACTGTACCAATGAATAGTCGTATAAACAGTACCAGCAACTACTATTCATAGAGTTTTATTCTTATTTTTTATATTTCAGCTAGTTTCATAGTTCAAATAAACAATATTTGACTCGTATTTCTAACACAAAGAACTTATTAAAAAAATGAAATTAGGAAAGCTTAAATAATGAATTGTCCATACGACTAATTATTTGATTTTTAAGCAAAAAATAACCGTAGTGGCAGACCCAAAAAAATTATAATTCAATTTACGGGGCTTTATTTTTTACTGTTTATTTAACTCAAAAAAATAAAATTATATAATTAATTAGATTTGAACCAAGGTCTGCCACAAAATAATAAAATATAACTCTTACCATTAAATTACAAATAATTTATTGTATTTTTTAAATGTTTCTTATAAAGGTTTGACTCTACTTAAAAGAAAAAATAATGACTCAATCCTTTTTAAAGTAAATTGTAAACTACCCAAAATTAAATATGATATAACCCTAAGACATATTATGAATAGGTCTTAAAATTTTTTAAATAAGCCATGGGACACACAAATCATGACTTCAATAAATCCTAGTATTTTGTAAGAGCAGCGCTACTACATAATTACATTGATAGCCACTCCCTTTTAACGTCGTTTGGGCAAAATTCCCAGTGTTGCAAGTACACTTTATAACACAAACATGATTCGGTCTACAAAAACCTAAATTTAATTCTACGTGCATCATGTTTGAGTTTTATTAGTATTTTAAAATATTAATGTCCCACATTTAAGGAAAATGAGAGCAATTATTTTTTTGTTTAATTTAAAATTAATCGTGTGTTTGACTTAATTACAAATTATAGTCGAATAAATCAAATCTAGATGTAATTTAAATTATTCAAATTAAATTAATTATGAGACACATAGGTGAAAATCTTGGATGTCAATCCGTTTTATTTGTATTCTTTTTGCATTGGAAAATCGTTCTTAGAGGAACAGAAATTGATTTTTAGGACAGTACTTTACGCATGTCTTAACGAATTTATGGTTGCTGCAAGGTGAACAGTATATTATGAACAGTACTAATAAACAGTGCCAACAAGTGCTATTTGTAAAGTTCTATTTCATCTTAGTTTATTGATAATCAATGTTTGTTGATTGATGTTGCTGTTCCGACCCATTTTAAAGTTCAAAGAAATAATATTGATTCATATTTCCAGCACAATGAACTTGTTAAAAAGAAAAAATGAAACTAGTAAGCTTAAATAATGAATTGTCCATGCCAATAATGCTGACACCTAATCATCTTTGTGTTGAACGCTCATAATATAAGAATTGTGATACTTCGTATGTATAAAAAAAATAGTGATATTTGACCCCACAATTTATTTCAATATCTCTAATTTTTCAATTAAATCATTTATTTCTAAAATTACTCTCGTTAATATATATATATATTCCCTATCTAAATCTTATCGGCACACTCTCAGATGCTCTCCTTCAAGAATCAACATCATACCCATTTTCATTACCACCAAATTTATCTCAAGATATTAAACTATATTTATCTTTAATTAATTTTATTTTTTTGCTTGTAAAACACATGACTTTTCGAGCCTTTGTGTTAATGAGAATTGAGAAGCTTCAACTTTATTCCACCTGGAACTTGTAATTAATTACTCATAATTTTGGACTTGTTGCATGTATTGTATATGCAGACTCATAATTACTCAATACGTCCATTTGGCTGGTTTCACTGTATTATACCAAAAAAATTGTTCGGCGATGGATTTGGTGGTGATGAAGATACGTATGGTGGTGATTCTTAAGAAAGTAAGGGTGCAGATGAGAGAGAAAAAAATAAAAAAATAAAAAATATATATTCTTAATTTCTAATAAGGAGAATTTTAAAAATAAATGATATTAACTGAAAAATAAAAACCGATAAGGTAAATTGAGGGTGAAATCTCATTACTCATAAAATAATCGTTTAATTATTTGATTATAAATATCAAAAAAAGAAGGGTTTCATTAAGTTACAATTCAAGTAACTTACAATCATATAAAATTTAGTAGGTACCACTAAAGTATTATAATTTTTTGCATCATTTTTAATGGATCCCACTTAATTATTACAATATTTTGTAAGTTATGTGAATGGGAAAAGAGGATTTGATGAGGATAGTGAGGTGCCAATAGAAATACTCGTTTTGTAATTCAGAGGAGTTGCCCAGCCCAACAACTGCAATTTTGGGCATGTGCAGATTGAGTCGCTCAGTTGAAAACCAAGCATGGCCTTTGAAATAGATCTTCAAAGTTCACACTGCTGCGACGCAGGAACGGTGCGTTCAGCTTACGTTTAACGAAACGATGTCGTTTCCATTTATCGGCAGCATCTTACAAAGGAATTCTAATTTTCTAAAGCCTCTATGCGCGAATTGAGCTCCCAAAAGTAGAATGATTATGAAATGGTGAGAATAAGCAAAGCGCTTTTGAAAGAAGCAGGAACTGGACTCAGCAAGACTCTTTCTGAGATCCTAGTCTGCCCACTTACCAAACAGCCCCTTAGGTAATTTTTTTTTTAATTTTTAAAATCTAAAATATTGACATTCATGATTTGCTATAATTAGTTGTTTTTAATTTTTCATGCTAGGGTATGTGAAGAAACTAATTCCTTGATCAGTGATTCCATTGGCGTTTCTTTTCCTGTGAGTTGTTACCATATTCTTTTTTAAATTCAATTTCTGGTTTCTTTTCTGGGATATGTTTAATTTTAGAATATGAATGCCTGTTCTAGGGTTTTTATGAATGCAATTTATCTGTTTAATGTTAAGATAGTTGGTGATAGATAGATACAATTCTTGACTTTCAGGGAAATTTTGGGGAATGGGTTATTAAAAAATTGTTGAAAGATCTAAGCTTTGGTGAGTTAGAGACCTCATGAATCTTAAAATCCTGCTTAATAGGAAAGTGACATATGATGCTACTTTAACTTTCACACCCATTTTTTATCCAAGTTCTAAACGATGTCATCAAAATTGTCCATCGGGGACTTTTCTGTTTGTTTAACTTATTCTCGTGCATAAAAGTTACTGATTTAGTGGTGCCAAGCCTTTGTCATAATGGCTTTTGTCACAATTTTTTCATCTATGCTTTTTGGCTTAACGTCCATTGCTACTTGTGTAATGGATAGATAAAAGATGGAATCCCCAGCTTGCTGCCAAAGGATGGCAAGATACTTGATGTCGATGATGACCAGATAAAAAGTGATGCTGCTGAAGCTGCAATGAACAAGGAATGAATACGCGGCATCTGTTGTGAGACTATGAGATATATGTGCTCAAAGAGGACTGCTTTTGGAAAAATTATGTGAACCTTTGCATATTGCCATGTCCATGGTTATGTTGTGATTGGTCATGCATTTCTTGTTTTTTAGCATCATATAGCACAAGTCTTTTTCGAGCATAACTAGTGTTGAGTTTCCCATATGTTCGATTGGCTTCAACTACTTCTTTCATTGGTGATTTACTTGTTCTTTCAACTTTACCCGTAAACATTTTCAAGAAGTATATGAGATAATGTCACCTTTATGTACAGGATGTTCCCGAAACATTGTAGCCACACCTTTTGAATGTGCAACTGCAACGTTAACTTGAGGCTTGCTTTTGACTTGTTCTTTATTTATTCCTAGAACAACTTTCCAGCTTATGTCTTGATTTATTAGTGACACTTTTGAAGTAACATCTTTCCAGCTAGCCTGTTCTCTTTGAGGTCAATGTCACTCAGAAAGTTTGCTTCTTATATTGAAAGTGAAATAGTCTCTGCAACATTGAATAGTCGTTTAATCTTTCCTGTGCTCTCAGTGGCAAACCTTAATGTTGAAGGGATATTTATTTATGTGATCGTTTAATTAAGGCTGCCGAGGCAGGTCAGATGATTCTTTAAATAGAACTAGAACACATCTCATGAGATAAAAATAAACAAGTTCTCTAAACGGTCAAGTGTAATTATCTTATTTAGGTGTAACTGCTACATGGATGTTGGAGTCTCCCAATCCTACAACCCTTTTAGATCACGCAAAAGAACTAAGCAACAAATTATCTTAATAGCACCTTTGACACCCAGATCTTCAACTCAAAATCTCTTATTAAAAGCAAAATGAAAATTCTAATCCTTCATTACAACAAATGGTTCTCAGTAAATTAGTCACCTTTCTCTGCGATTTGATCATCCTAAGAGGCCAACTCAGACTCAGGATTAAAGCACCACCATCCTATGAAGTAATAGCATCGGATGTTGTACTAGATAGGCTGAAAGAAGGTGCTTCATCATCTTCAAGCTCTCTGGGTGGATCATGTTTAGCTGATGAGTTTGGAGGCGAGTCGTGTTGTGTATGTTTGTCGAGGCTGAAGGAAGGAGATGACATGCGTGTTCTACCTTGCTTGCATAGATTCCACAGGGCATGCGTCGATAGATGGTTCAATGAATGGACAAAAACTTGCCCACTCTGCCGCTTTTCAATGAGTGAAGAGATGAAGCTTCACGCAGGCCTCGGGGAGGTGCTTACTGATGAGATGGTGATATGGTTTTCTTCCTTTCATGTTGCTGGTTTCTAAAATTATGAAACGGCATTGATGTTTTTTGCAATGAATTTTAGAGTACATTGTCCGTCGTGTAATTAGAACACAAACGCATGCATTATTAATAATCAAAAGAAAGCATTACATAGAAGGAAACTTGAACAAAAAATAGCTAACTTTTCAACATTACAATCATTGTAATGTTATTACTTTACTCTTTTGTTCAACTATTCTATACATTAATTAATCAGTTTTTACTTAACTCATTAGGGACACTTAATCGCTCATCTAAAATTTTTATCAATCACGATTCACGAGTTTATCTCATATATCTTGTAATGGAAACAACAAAAAGTTGTTATTATAAATTACTTAATACGTCTCCTAATTAATTAGCCTTTATTTGTCAAGTTTTTGCATGGATTATATATACACACACACACATAAAACCTAATGCTTGTAAACCAACATGAACATATCACACAGGCAGCTAGGCTTCGGCTGTTTTCTTAATTGGGCAAGTGGCAACCATTGTGGGGTATATTGGGCATATTTTGCCACGTATATTTGCTTATTATAGATTATCAAATTGAAAATGCTACATCGTCCGTTGTCGTCCAGCGGTTAGGATGTCTGGCTTTCACCCAGGAGACCCGGGTTCGATTCCCGGCAACGGAAAATCATTTTGCTTTTTAGAAACAATTCACGCACCTTCACAAATCACAGCTGCCTGTGATCGTAATGTTGAAAAGTTAGCTATTTTTCGTTTAAATTTCCTTCTATGTAATGCTTTCTTTTTGATTATTAATAATGCATGCGTTTGTGTTGTAATTACACGACGGACAATGTACTCTAAAATTCATTGCAAAAAACATCAATGGAGTGATAGATTAGGCATCTATCACTTCAAAACAACTCAATAGTCTTTTTTGTGATATTGGCATGCATGCATATTCCTCCTACTTGGAATTGACACTAATCTTTTATTCATCAAACATATTTAAATAGATAATTTTAATCTTTCTTCACTAACCATTATTATAAGAACTTTAATTATACCTAATTAATGATTTGTAAATTTTCTACACAAATTATTACTTGTGTAGTAATAACCATTTCGATTTCTTTTTTTTTAAAAAAAAAATCTATTTAGACATTAATTTCATTTATTTTTATATTTTGTATCTGCTAATCATCAACCACCGTTCATTTTGATTGAGAAAATTTCGAATTAAGAGAGAAACCTTATGATCAACTAGCATATATATATATACTACATCATAAAGTGATTCTTAATGTATTTAGACTTTTTCTTTTATTATTTGTTGAAAGATTTTTCTCTCTTCTTCGATCGATGGTCAGCAGCATTAGCTAGAATCCATTTTCAGTTTTTCACAAGAAGATATTTTTTGTTGGAGGACAATAATTGTGAAATCTATCAAACACGCCACACATGGCGGGCCACCCACCCTTGAAGTTGCTTCAGCACATTATAAAAATAAAAGCAAGCAAATAAAACAAATTGAATTTTCTTCCAAAAAAACAAACTCACGAAATTTCTGTTCCATTTATTCATAAGACTACTAAACGCCAATAAAACGTCAGTGATAAATAAGTCGGGTCAATTGTCGTGAGTTCAATTACGTCATTGAGGTCAGAGCCAAATGCTTCCTTTTCCCCTTACAAGAAACTAAAATGTCGTTTAAGATTAATTTTTACATACAAAGTCAGATAAAATATCAATATATAATCTCATCAAAACACAACAAATAATATATGTATATATATACACAGAGCGGGAGCCCTCATTTTAAGAGTGAGAATACTACTAAAAAAAAAAAAACATTCTCCAATGTTTTGATATATGTATTTTTTTTAGGGTGCATCATTATTTTGTTAAAGTGATGATATCTTCACTAGAGAAAAATTATATATATATATATATAAATATTCCAATTCAGAATTTTAAAGTGTATGAAAGTCTAGGAAAGCGAATAAACCGTGCGGTTTATTCGCTTTAAGTTTTAAACCCCACAATTTAATAATTTTTTCAAACTTTCTCGCACTTTAAAATTTCGGATCAGATCGGGACTCTCTCTATATGTGTGTGTGCGTATTTTTGTTTATATTTTAGTGTGCATCCTCATTTTAACAAAGTGAGGATGCCCTTACTAGAGAAAAACTATATATATATATATATAGTGTTAAGTTTGGAAGGATATTTTGGACTAATAAATAAATGACACGTGGGCTAGAGCCCTAGGGTACCTGAGCGAGGAAATACATGAAGAAGAACCAAAGTGATAATGGTTAACATGCGATCAGGTATCGGATCATAGAGAAAATTTGGTGAAAATAATTGGCACCGTCTATTGGGAGTGGTACAAAAAGCTTCAGTAGTGGTGGCTAGTTTGGTTTGAGTTGTATATGAATAAAGGGGCAGCAAAGGTACCCTTAGATGCAAACATCGTAAAGTGGAGGTGCCTGAGATGAGCATGTAAAAAATTTGGTGAAAACATATATGTGTATATATATATAGAAATGTTCCAATCAAGGACCTTGGATTTTGTTAAAGTCTAGAAAAACTATTAAACTATGCGGCTTAATCATATAATGACCATAAAAGCAACTAAGTCTTACGGTTTAATATAGAATTCTAACTAGATACAGTCTTTAATGCTTTTGCAGTATTACGCCCTTTTTCACAGAGGATTTACTATATAGGTGTACATATTATTATGATTGGGTGAAGTATATATATGGTAAATACTGAATAAGGAAAGAACAGTGTTCCAGGAGCACTCTAGACTTTTCCTTCAAACTCTATCCTTAGACATGGTGGTTAAACTCCACGTACTTGAGCTCTCAAATCCGCTCTAATTAGGGGTGGGCAGAACCGAACTGAACCCGAAAATTTATCGGTTCGGTTCGGTCTTTTAAATAGAAAAATCAGAAAATTTCGATTCGGTTTTTATATCAAATATTTCGGTTCGGCTTTCAGTTTTTTTTTTTCAAATTCGAAAACCGTATCGAAAAATCGAAAAGTAATATTTGAAAATAAAAAATGCCAGGTGGCGTGTAGAGATAGGCGGTTTTTTGGTTTCGGTTAGATTTTTTCGGTTTTGGTTCGGTTTTTTTATTTAGGTTCGGTTTTTTTAAACTAAAAAAATCAAATTTATTAAAACCGAACCGAATCGAATAAAAAATTTTAAATTGATTTTTTTAAATTCACAAACCGAATCGAACAGAACTGAAACCAAAAATTAAAACCGAAACCGAACCGAACCGAACCGATGCCCACCCCTAGCTCTAATACAACGAAAGATTTTTAAAGAGTAACATAGAAAAGATATGGCCATGAAATGAGGCTTTCTATATCATTTGGCAGTGCTATATTTCGTCCCGGGTATTTTTTTTCCTGTGGCGGTTGTTGCATGATTTTTTTGCTACTGATGACGCTTTGTGCGCGAGAGGTTTCTGCATGGTTTCTCTGTGTTTTTGTGGTCAGGCTGTTGAGACTTCTCGACACTTATTTCTCGAGTGCCCTCGGGTTAGCCAGGTGTGGGAGTATTTTTATAGTTGTTTGGGGTTACGGAGGGTTAGTTTCCTATCATCTTATGCTTTGCTTCGTCATTGGAGGAGATGTGCCTCTTCTCGATCTCATTTTCGGATTCTTCTACCTTGCTTCATTCTGTGGCATGTGTGAAAGATTCGAAATGGTTCCAGGTTTGATTCTCACCCATTTTTTGTAGATGTTATTTTTTGGGTGGTGTCAGATCTTCGGCTTGCCAGTTCTGCTTTTGGCTTTAAGCCGTCTCAACTGCGGGAAGTGATGAGTTCTCAGCTTGCAGAGGGGTTACGAGTGGTTGCTTCACCCTGAAGGCTTATTAGAGTTGTATCTTGGACACGGCCGCCTCCTGGTGTTGTGAAGCTGACTGTTGATGGTTGTTTTAGGGGTAACCCTTGGTTGTCCGTTGCATGAGGTGTTCTCTGGGATCATAGGGGTATGGTTTTAGCAGGATTTGGTTCTTTTCTTGGGCATCAGCCTATCCTTTATGCTGAGCTTATGGCTTTTTGTGAGGGGTTGGAGCTTGCTGTTCAGTTGGGTTATCTTAGTTTGGAGGTAGAGTCTGACTCGGCCACTGTGGTTTCTTGCATCCTTTCGGGCAGCTCTGTTCGATGGGATTACGCTATTTTACTGCACCGAGTTTCTTCTTTGGTGCCCTCCCATTCGGTTGTGGTTCGTCATGTGCTTCGCGAGACTATGTCTGCTGCTGATTTTCTGGCTAACTAGGCTTGCACTTCTCGCTTCAGTCGCAGTTTCTTATTTACCCAGGATCTCCCTGTGGGTTTATCTGGGATTTTTCATATGGATGCTCATGCAGTGCCGCATATCAGACGTTAGCTTTGTCTTTCTTTTATTAAGCTTTATTTGTATTTTGTTTTTGAGGAGGTTTTGGTTCATGCCCCCCTTCTTATGTCTTTTTCTGCTTTTTATGATTTATATGACGGTAAGGGTCCGGCCTAACCCCCCACTATCTTGGTGGTTTCAAATAAAAAAAAAAAGATAAATTTCATACTTATGGATTGGTTCACGGGCACAAAATATAATTTATACAAATGTTTGAAAATAAGAAAAGAAAATGACTTAATTAGCATCATTTGCGAATAACGATTTATTAGTCAAGTAGAGATAATAGTTAATTTTTCTTAATTGATGATGAAGAGGGAGAAAATTACTGATTTTAGTTTATTTTTTTGTTTCCATCATGGTCACCATTTTCATGATATAGTTTATGATAAAAACAATGTAACAAACAATTTTCTGTATTTGTTTTGAAAGATTTTTTTTTCTAAATTGAGTAATCTGACTCTGAAACAGCAAAACTGAAGCAATAATTAGATCGATCCAATATGTTTGAGAATTCAGCGCTTGGTTAAAGCCAGCAGAACCTAATTATTGCAAGACGTAGGAAAACTCAAAGTTGTTGCTTCAAACGTGCAAGATGATCATGGAATCCCAGTAACATAGTCAAGACTCAACTGTTAAGTTACCTTTTTTCCGAAGAAAGATAGAAATAAAGCAGCAGATCATCGGATAAAATCAAACCGTACCTATATATTACATTATGATTACATAAATAACCAATTTTTTATTTTTTTTGAACGTCATAACCAATTAATATATATAACACTTGTAGTTCCAACATGCACCAATGTGCTTTCTTAAAAGTTAAAACCATAACCTGACAATTATTAATAATCAGAGACACGCAATACAAACTTAGCACAAACTTGAGCTAATAATAATTAATAATTAGTATTAAGTAAAGCATTGAAAGAGACACAGATGCCTGTGATACTCTCATCTCAACACAAGGTGCAGATCAGATGGGATGAGATTCTTCAAAATGGTGGCGTGGACGATCGACGAAACGGGGGCTTTCGCTTTTCCGGAACTCGATGAGCAGCAATGGCGGCTACCAAACACACCTGCATGAAGATGAAATAAAAAACAAATAGATTAAAAAAGCTTTGTAATAATTAAATTAAATTTAAAACAAAACTGCTGCATTGCATTGGGCGCGTAATAATTAATCATGAATTATTACCAATAATGTTGCTTGCCTCCTGAGCCTTTTATTCTCTTCAGTAAGAAAAACAATTTCCCGTTCCAGTTCAGAATTGTAAGCCTGTAAGAAAAATGGGAGCGAGTAAAAATATATACTTAGAGAAACTAATTAATTAAACGAACATCACAACATGATGATGAAAAAAATTAGAGTGAGAGTGAACATTAACCCTTCTTTTCTCTCTTGAACGAGCAGCAGATTCACGGTTCATCATCATGCGCCTTGCACGGCGTGCGCAAGCGTCACTGGATGGCTTCCTTTTCTTTCTACGGGAAATCGGGGCACGAGAATTGGAGCCTCCTAACGCAGCAGGCAACCCAGCTCGGTCAGAGTTGCCCTCTTCAGGCAAGGGATCTGTAGAGCCTGAAGCTAAAGCTAAAGCTGCAGGTGATGAGTCGGCCTGTGTAGGCGTATGTGTAGCTGATGGAGGCACATATATCGGAATTGGAGAGCCAAATAGAGTAAAGACTCCATTTGGATTTGGTGGTGGGTCATTGCCCAGTGATGATTCTCGGCTGAAGGTACCGAGAAATTCTTGCATGGTAACCCCCATACCTGGGACTGACCGGTGACGAAGTGTCAGTTTGGTTTCATTATTGTTGAAAGTTGGGCCTTCGGCCGCCGTACCACCACCACCTGATGATATTGAACTTGAGGAGCCGCGGCCCAGACTCAGATCTCTCCAAACATCGTCCATTTTCTTAGGCTTTTTAGGGTTGTTTTCATTTGTCGATGAAATAATAATGAGACGTGAAAATGGCAGAGGCCTGGGCAAGGAAGAAGAAGCTGATGAGGAGGACTTTGGTGAAGATGAGTCACCATTATTATGTCCATTTGGGCTCAGGTTTGTGCAGAGAGTACTGTTTGTGTCTCCACCGGAAGCATCATCGATTGATGATGATGACAGCATTTTGAGAGTGAGCACAAAGAGAGACCAGAGCAAAGGTCTTGGATTCTTTTTCAAGCCAACTTGCTTAGTTTGCGTTGCTTCTGCTGTCTCTTTTTATAATCTTTCTGTGGTCTCGAACTAACTACCCTCAATGGAAGAAAATTCAAGAGCAGTAATTCCTGACTGTCTAATTATTCAACTTAGGGCGTGTTTGGCAGTGAGTGTTGTGGTTTTTAAGTTACAACTGATATGGAACAAAAATTATAACTGTCAAAAGAAAAATTAATTAAGGGCGCTTGGTAAATGTTATTATATAAGACTTGCTATATGAATTTTCTTACTTTTGTTTAAAATGGATGGAAAAAAAAAAAAGCTGCAGCCACATCTTAACTATGGCAATTACCAAACCCCCAGCAGTCCCAAATGGGGCTTTAATTCCAACTTCTACTACTTCGGTCTTTTAACCGGTCACTAATATTGTGTTCTAGTGGTGCTGCGTTTGTTGAAGGCACTCACTAATAATTCTCTTTAAAAAAAAAAAAGAATAATAGTGGAAAAATTTTATCTTCAATATTAGTGAGAGTTGATCCATTTCTATCATGAATCTTTTACTTCAAAAGATTGCATTTAATTATACTTTTCATCTGATTGGAAATGCATATTAATACTGGAAAACCCTTGACCTTGAGGATAAAAAAAAATCCCTTTGAAGCATTGATAATTCTCATTCTCCTCTACTTCTCCGAGCGGGATCATCGGGGATATTCTACATTTCTACTACAACTCTGGCCACTTGATTCGAAAGTTGAATGCACATCTATATATATATATAAAGTTGAATATTGGGGAGGTGAGGTGGCATCACCATTGCTCATCTTTCCTAATTATCTATTATCTTAGCTCATGTATTTTTCTCTTCCTTTTTCTATTTTTTTATATTTTTTATTTCTATAATTTCAGCGCATGTCTTTTCCTCTTCCTTTTTCAGCTTCTTTTGTGCAATTTCCTTTCGTTTTCTCACTATATAATCCCTCTATTTGTCTTCTTCATTTGTTTGTAGAGAAATATCCATCTATGGCTGCACTGTGTTTTTGCTCCCTGCAATTCCACCCTCTACTTTCAAAATCAAACACTTTGGTCTTTCAAATATTCACTGCAAAATCAGAAACCTCGACTCTCTCACGTTGTAGCATTTCAAAGTGCAAAGAAAGAGTAATTAAACAATAGTTGGCGTTTTTAAAAACAACAAATCGGAAATCCTGGAGCTGTTCTTAAAAATCAGCCTCGATGATCGAACGGCCAAAAACACAATTGCTAATAACAAAGTTACCGCCAATTTGGCCGCAATCATTCACGAGGTATTTTTGCATGTTCTTTGCTAAAGTCACTTTTGAATTTCGATAGGTATTTCTTATTCATAGTTCCTTTCGTTTAAATTTTTTAATCGTTTTTGTTAGTTTTTGATACCCATGCAATTTTTCTTTTAATTTTTTTATTATTAATTCCAGGCCGCTGTTACTGACGGATGTGAACGAAGGATTGAGAATTTGCTTTACACGGTATGTTATTTATTACTTGATTCACTTTGGCTAAGCATTGTTTTTTCTTTTTCTTCGAATTAAAAGTTGCTGGAATATAAATATCAACTCATTGTTTATTCACCTAGCCAATTTAAATAATATTTAAATATTAGATAATAATAATAACATATATATTATTATTATTATTAATATATATGTTATTATAACATATTAATGATGCACATAATAATAATAATAATAATAATAATAATAATAATAATAATAATAATAATAATAATTTTCTATTAGTATTATTACCATTAAATAATATAATTATTAAAGAAGAGAGGAAGTTATCATTTAAGTGTTCTCATTGTTTCAATTTGGTGATTTTTGGGAATTCCTAACATTATTTATTGGTGACTTTTTACTCTGTTTCGAATTTTCAACAATCAATTTAACGAAATTATATAGTGAGAATAGCATTGTATAAGAATTTTAAGATGTTGAAACAATTTGCAGGGTTGCTGCCTACAACGTCAAAGCTATTTATGATGGAAGCCTCTTTGAACATATGGAGAAAGAACATCAATTAGCTAAGAAGAAAGCGTAATTGAACTGATTGATATTTGATAGTCATTGAATTTATTTATTTTTTTTATTAATAAACTTGTACATGAATGTGTGGACAATAAGAAAGTGTTATCAAATTCTTTTATTTTTATTTTTTTCTTTTTCTTTTCTTCTTTCATACAGTGTTGTATAAAGTACATGACCATTTACACATAGTGATCGGGCACACCCGATTTGGAAGATTTGAAGTAAATTAAATTCAGTTTGATAATATACAATATTCTTCTATGTGTGTGTAGTAAGTGTAATACAAGTAAAATTAGTGGCCTGTATCATAATGATTTATTTGATATTTGAATGATATTTGCATTTATCTCTCTTCATTGCTCTTGAAATTGAAAGAATGACTTATTGAGATGATGTAAAAAATAAATTAATTTTCGCATCATTCATTAAAACAAACTATACAAATACATGGAGGTATTGTTCAAAAATCATGATTACGTTATCCATTGTCGCCATTTTGTATTTTAAGCAAATAATTGAACAAACTGGGTGTGGGTTATCTGTTTTAAAATTTGTGTAAAGTTATTTGTTTGTTTCATAATAAGATTTTAATACCTTATTAATTAATTTTGTTCTTAGTATTAGAAAAATAGATCTTAGATTTTTCTAAAAAGATGCATGAATTAAATGAGTCAACTTTTAAGTTTTTAATTCAACCTCTATCCTAATTAATTTTTAAATTGTCTTTGGTATTTCTCACAATAATATCAAATATTAAGTGCATGGTGAAACTTACTTATTCATTGATGCATGGCCGATTTTTTATCCATGAGACGACTCATGATCTTCTAGACATTATTGCTACTATTACTTACTCATTATATTCAATATGTAAGTATCCACTAAATATTTAATATTAATTTTAATGCCATAATCCCATATTTAATTATGCAACCTTTTTGTTTTAGTGCTTGGAGTTTATATTAAGTAATTAATATTCAAATTCCTTCAATTGTAACGGTTGAATGATTTTTTGTATATCATCTTTTTATATTCTCCATTATCTAATCAAATCTTTTTATAACTTATGGAAAAGTTATATATTCAATTCAAGAGATATCACAGATTAAACTAATTAAATGCTACAATTAATATTTCTCTCTTGTGAAATATGTTCAAATTCCTTCAATTGCAACGGTTGAGTGATTTTTTATATAACAAAATTAATTGATAGAATACAAAACGGTGAAAAGTGATGAAGAATTCATTAATTTAAATTTCATGATAAAATTTTAATACCTTATTAATTAGTTTTGTTCTTAGTATTAGAAAAAAAATCTTATATTTTTCTGAAAACGTGCATGAATTAAATGAGTCCACTTTCAAGTTTTCAATTCAACATCTATCCTAATTAACTTTTAATTAATCACTAAATTGTCTTTGTATTTCTCACAATAATATCAAATATTAAGTGCATGATGAAACTTACTTATTCATTAATGCATGCCGGTTTTTTATCCACGGCTCATGATCTTCTAGACATTATTGTTACTATTACTTACTCATTATATTCAATAGGTAAGTATCCACTAAGTATTTAATATTAATTTTAATGCCATAATCCCATGCAATACTTTAACATAAGCCAAAAATATGCAGAATTGCACAAACATAAATATGGATTGAACGTGCCAATTATTAATAAATAATAATGAATAATATTAAATGATTTATTTATTATGATAAATAAAATAATCTTTTTATTTATTCACAAAATGAATAGAAATAATTTAATTATGATCTATTTATTTATTTAACTTGAATAATGTAATTTATTATGTAGTGTTTATATATTAATTTTTTTAGCTTTTATTAGGAGCAATTAATAATAATCATTGCTTTTTAAACTATTTCTTTCGGTTTCTCAGTATTTAATGGAATGATCCATTTAAAGGTTTCTTAATAAATATTTCATTAATTTTTTTGAATTGACGCTTACTTCTTTATTAGTTATTATTCTTCGAATTTGGTGGGTTGTGAGCATTTATAGTTGTGATATTAAATTAATAATGTAATGAATGGACTGTTTATTTGTTTTCCCTTAACTTTTAGAATTCCGAAATATCAAATATCAAATGTTTATCAAATATTTTAAAGTTTGAACAAAGTTTTAACTTAAGTAACACATTAAACTAGCTAAGAGTTTCTAATAGTGAAAAGACAAATATAAGATACAAAATGGACTATTTAATCAATATAGAAAGGAAGTTCCTTCATCTTCCCTCAACAAAAACATTAATATTCATAATGAATGGAAACCCTTAATTAATTTAATATAAGAGTAAAAGATTTAGAAACCCTTAATTATTTTCTTTAGTTACAAATTTACAATAGTAAATTAATTGTTATTATGATATTGGAGGTTACAAATTTTTAAATGCACCATTAATATTTAATCATTTAGGTTAAATATATTTTTGATGTACAATTAAATTAGCCATAGTAATATGAATTATCAATATTCTTTTGTTTTAATATCTTTTCATAATATGCTGATATTATGTAATCATAATATGTACTCATTTAAAGAGATACAATCTTTGATTCTGGCAGATAGGGTTCATCAAAATGTTCTTGCATGCAAATTTAAAAATTTATGAACTTAGTTATTAAAAGGTTCATGCATATATATGGCTCGAGTAATCTTTAATTCCAACGCCTTGGGGATTCATCATCAAAATTAATCTTATCCCCACTCCACATGACATTAAAGTTTAATGAAGAGAACATCAACAGTCTCAAATGCATGCTTCTATAAATTGATACTCATTTCAATCGCCACATTATAAGAGCAATTATTAGGTTGATATCTTAAACAAAAAGAATTTTACGTTAAGAAACTAAGAAAGTGGAAGCAATATGTGCGACAGGAAGGCTTTTTATGGATGTTGTTCAAGAAGTAACGATTAAGAAACTAAGAAAGCGGAAGCAAGATCTGTGACAGAAATGATTCTTATGGATGTTGTAATTATTTTTTTTTAATCTTTTGCAATTATTTTCTTCTTTTTTAGTTATAATTAATACATGTTTCTTTTTACAGTTGCTCTCATTTTCTTTAACATAAATTAATCTTTATACCTTTTTGGTTTAGATTAATTGGACTGAAATTTGAATTACTCGGTCTTAATTTGTGTAATTGTGCTATTCAGTACTATTAAACATCGAAGCTACTTCATTTGATAAGAAAAGAAGAAGAACAATATGATGTTCACATTCCAATAATAGCATTAAGAGCTCATGATATAATTTTTTCGGTGTACATAAAATTTTTCTAAATTTTTTTTTCAAAGCCGCGCAAAGCGCGGTTTTATTTTCTAGTTAGTATATATTTCTACTGCAAAAGCATTGTGGTGGCTAAGAGTCATTTCTCAATTATTACACAGAATTGAGTGGAGGTAATCTGCTTCATTACTAATGTAATTGGGATAGACGTCCCTCGAATATTACATAGGTTTAAAATCTAGACAGTGCTTAATAAGAATTAATGTAACTAGTCCCAGTTAAAATTTGGGCAGTACTTAATAAGAATTAATATAACTAATCCTAATTATTACAGTCTGATAAGAGTCTCATGTAAATATGAGTTAAATCTCATGTAAATATGATTTATCGTCTGTAATTCTGGCCGGATAAAAAAAATAAAAAAATTACTTGAAAGTACCAGTCTATGGTACTTTATGCAATCATTACAAGGAAAAAAAATTTCTGAAAAGCAATTTTAAGTTTTTTAACTACAACACCAAGACGCATGAGCCTCTAACCCTAGAAAATAGTAATCTCTCATACTTTAGATCTCGCCAAAAATTAGCAGCTTAATAGCTGAAGGTAGGCAACTAGGCATACAGATACAGCCATCTTTTGCAGTTTTTCGCCAGTCATGTTGTTGGATCACGTCGCTGACCGGAGAAGAGTGATTTTCGTCAGCTAGAATATTAATACTTGATTTGACTTATCAATTATTTTCCCCTTTTTTTTCTTAAAAAAAAAAAAACGGTTGCTTTCACAAATGCTTAATTATTTAGCGGGTTTAGAGAGTTACGAGCTAATGCCTAATGGGTCTAGGAGAAAGAAAAGAGATGAAGATTGAGGAGCTTGGATATGCATGCCGCCGTAAAAGCATCGGTGAATAATCAGTTCTGATAACTAAGCATTAGCTCCACACGAATTTTGACGCATGCTTTGTTCTTGTTCTTTAATTAGCTAGGGCAAAATATGCTTGCTAAGATAAGACCAGCTGAGAGCAAGGACTTTAGTAGATTAGTAAATTATTGTTGCTCTTATGAAGACAGAAGCTGGAACCTAGTACAAATGGTTAAGTTGTAGGTCATGTGGGCCAATGCTTTCTTTTGTTGTGTCCCATTCTTGCACTACTTTTACGATTGCTTGCAGCCTTTCTAAGCCAGTAGTGTATAGTCACATCCTCCCCTTGCAATTGTTCAGAAGTCGAAGGATAATAAATTTATCCTCCACTTTTAGGTTTTCCTTTTCTATAAGAAATAAGAGTGGTAATACGTTCAGAATTCGTTTATTTGATTTAATTTAGTTTACTTCAAGGATTTTTAATTCTTATTATTTGTGTTGTCAATGTGAATGATTTTGTAACTTTGGAGTTTGGATAAACAGCATGTTTAAAACTTTGAAATTAATAGGATGATAAATTTGTAACATTTATTTTTGTTGTTTATTAAATAATTTTTTATATATAATTGTAGATGAATTAATTTAGACAAATCAAAACAATATTCATTTATAAACTAATTGAATCCGAATCACGAGACTAGGGTTCATTTAACATATAGGTTAAATTTGAATTCACCCTATTTTAATCCAATTCAATTGGTATTCAACCCAAGAATTCATTTAGACTCCGTTTGGTACAATTTATTAGAGTAGAGTTTATAGGAGTAGATCTTATATCAGTAAAGCTTTTGAATAAAAGTTATTAGGTGTTTGGTTGTCAATTAAAAAAATTTTTTTGAATTATTTAGATTGTTTGGTTTTATAAAATTAAAAGTACTTTTGTGTAATTAAATTACCAAAAAGGATATGTAAAAAAATTTGTTTTATAATTATATAACTTATAATAAAATGCCCAAGCTATCAATTAATAAGAAAAAATTAGTTCAACCATTTCTTCAATGTTCAAAATTAAAAATCACCAATAATATAACGTTCAAAATTAAAGATGAAATGAATTTCAAATATAAACAAGTAATTGGCATGCATTGTTGAATGATATAATAAAAAGAAAGATGAAACAGTAGCAAGTGGTGCTAGTATTTAATAATATACTAAAAAGAAAGATGAAATAGTAGCGAGAGGTTTGAATCAATTAAAGCATTAAAGCATTAAAGATGAAACAATAGCAAAACGTTTCATGTGCATGATTGATTAATTGTTTACAAGATCATATTGTCACCTCTTAAACATATTGAATAACAATAACAATAATTGTTATGAATCGATTAAAGCACGAACCAATTAAAGCATTAATCAATAATTATTATGAGTTCGTTGAAAATCAATATCAGATTTAAAAAAAGTATGAAACAATACCAAGGCAATAAACATATTAAATAATATAATAAAAAAATATAAAAAAAAGTATTAGGAAACATTCATACTTGGTGCACTGTGGTGGCTATGTGTAGGGTTTGGTGTAACTAAATTAATTTGCCAGCAATTTCATAAATAATAAAAAAAAAGTGGCGATAATATGTTATTATCAATTGGTGGCAACAATTTTTATTGCATAGGTTTTGTCTATAAATAAGGGTATTATGTAATTAATAAAATATTTTTTGAGTATTTTTTATATTACATATATTTTTGAAAAAGCTCTCTAACCTCTACTCTCAAAAGCTCAAATTTTGGGCTTTTGTTAGTAGAGGTAAATTAGTTTATTTAAGCAAAAAAAAAAAAAAAACTCTATTAAAAAAACAACCAAACACCAGAAAAAATTTTAAATATGCTTATGAGATTAATTAAGCATTTATGGCCACTAAATAAGTCATACCAAACAGGCACTTAACCTCCCTCAAATAGAATTCAATTTTTTTTAAAACCACAATTTCAAATTTTATTAGATTTATGTCCATCAAGAGTACGATATTAGATTCAAGTCCATAATTATTTTATAAACACACCATTATAGTGCATAATCAGTCAAATCATTAGTATATTCATCTAGATCTACAATGTATGATTATTTTTCATTATCTAGATCTAAATTTATGAGATATGTGATAGTTTTTATTCTTTTTAATATTATATGATGAGTCGTTTCTAATTTCAATAATACTATACTTGTTTAATTGGAATACTTAACACTACTCTGAATTTAAATATTTTAAAGTTCAAATATGAAAATCTTAGACGGTAGAAAAGATCAATTTCTATGGAAGATTCATCACTATATTGGTTAGAAAAGCTGATAGAGGACAACCTATCATATGTCTAAGCTATTATGCACACTTTAATAGAGATTTCTCGTGAAGATATCTCTTTTGCCTTTCATTAATAATAAAATCAGTAGATATTGTTACGTAAATTAAAAAAATCATTTGAAATTATACTATTTATTCTTGTCTAATTGGAAAAAAATTGCGAAAATACATCTATTCGATAACCTAAGTTTTTGGGTTAAGTGCTTTTAATTTACTATAACATTGTCGTTGTGCTTGAGCCAAAATCTTGAGTTTAAACCATTCAGCTCGATCTCTTAAAATTTACACCTATTTCATATTTTATTGACTTCAAATTTGTTTTCACCAAATTTTTGTTAGGATCCGATTCAAATTAATTGAGTGATTCTCACTCAATTCAGTTTAAATATGATTCAAACAAATAAGTTTATATATGAAGGAAGCTTATGATAAGTTTGGGTTTAGGTGTGTTTTCTTGATGTTTAGGGTAGATGGTTCAGCTGAAGTATACTAGATGGTGAGTTAAAGTAACATATATATATAACAAGGTGAGGTGGTCATATGGGTAATAATAAGAAGAACTCAGTGGAGCCCCGTAGAAGTTGGTATAGGGACTTACTTAATGGACAGCTCAAATGGTCTCACAGAATACTTAGCGTAACTAGGATAACTCAAGTAAGCTTATATGTAAAACACAATCTCGACCTCAAATTGAAAATATAGTAAAACAATCATAAATATAAATTACACACAATGTTTACATGGTTCTGCCTTTGGCCTACATCCACAGGAGCAAGTCATCACAAATCCACTATACAAATGAGAGGTTACATAAGATTTTACATTATTTAAATGAATAACACAAGCTAGATAGTTATATAGAGATGTTTGGTGTTGATAAAAATGAAGATAGTGAATAAAAATATACAGAGTGATAATATAGTGGAGATGATGATGAAGGTGGAGAACATAAATGGCTTTTTAAAAATAGAGAAGTGGGTGATGATCTTAAAGATTAAAAAAAGAGAGAGTAAGAGAGGAGGCCCCTAATATTGGTTGAATAAGACATTTAATATAGTGAAGACAAGTAGTAAGGAGAATGCATAAAATTTTGGGCTAGATGTCTTTATTAGGTTAAAAGAAGAGAATATTCTAGGATTATGTGTCATATTTAAGAAAAAAATGACAAAAATATTATTTCCTATAAATATCTTGATGTGTCCAACTTTGACCCTTGATTTTCTAAGTCAATATAATATAGTAAATTCTTCCAAATGACAACTTTATATTATTCCACGTATAATTTATTTATTGATAAAAAAATATCCTCCCAAAATACACATTTAATGTGAGGAGGGACTTAACAACTAATATTTTTGAGTTAATTGGTTTCGTTATAATCAACACTGTAATTGTTGGTGATCTTTGCTAGTGGTAGTGGGTAAGGATTGTTGCAAGAGTAGAGTAGCGAGTAAATGGTGATGTTTTTTTTACCTCATATTTCAACAGTAATTTTCTTCATACGAATCATACCCAAAAGCCTTCATAGTGTCTTTTCAGCTTGCGTGTGCGCTTTCGTGTATGAATTTTGTTAGCATTCACCTATGGTGCCAAAATGGGGCAAACGGCCAAAAAAAAAAAAAAGAAAAAAAAGAAGAAGAAGAAGAAGAGCGAATACGATAAAAGAAAAGTTGATCATTGCAAAATTACAAACGACAAGGGCTATGTCCTATGAATTCAGAGACGAAGAAGATGGGATTGGGGGAGGGGGCTCTACCTGCACTTCACTATGAGCAGTGTGGCTAAAGGACAGGGACTGAATTGAAAGGTACAAAAGCACAAGCGGGTGATCAGCAACAATATTTTGGTGTATTAATTGTATGCATATCATAATGACACTACTCTGCCACACTGTTAGAAAAATATAAAAACCACAAAAGCTGAGGGTATAATAAGACTAAAGAAATGAGAGACTGATTGAAGTCTATAGTATCTCCATCCTATCAGCAGACAGCAATGCCAAAAGGTCATGATGCAGAGACTAGTCTTTGGTAGACAGCTGTCGGCAGTGGACATCAGGTCAGGCCCAGTTTGTTCGTTGTGGTTGGACAGCTGTTTTAAGCACCTGCGTGGATTGGATTGAACACATGGTATATTAATTTTTATTTTATATCTACAATTTTTTTTTATTTGCCCGAGTTACATTTACCATACACATAAAATAATACAAAAAATAATAACAATTTAATAAAATTCACGTCATTTTACATGTATAATAAATTACACTAAATATAACTTAACAAGATTTTTTTTTTTTTGTTTTTTTCCTTAACTTTTAACCTCCAGTACTTCAAGTGTTCAATTCAATGCAAAACAGCACCTTAGAGTGTCCCAAATCCCCAAACTTTTCAGAAAGCTGAACACCAAAGCCATTAGCTAATTAATTGTCTCTTTAGTTACTGACCCCACCACTCCTTTATTGTCTTTTGGCACCCACTTGTGTACTTTTCTTTTCTACTCCCAATCAACAATAACTGATAGATGTTTAGTTTCGTGTTTCATGCAAGGCTAGATATTTGTATGTAAATGTTTTGTGCAAATCCAATCCAAAAACACATGCGTTTCGAAAGTGGAAAGTAAAAACGAACTCGAATTAAGTCGGCTTGTTCCTCAAGATGTGTGTGTGTGTGTTTTTTTTTTTTTTTTTAATTTTAACCCCCAACCCAAGGAGGTGGGTTGTGTAATGTAGTAAACAATACACAAAATGTTAGCATCAACAAAACTCTCTCCAACAGAAACCTATATTTATTGTTATTTTGGCTGCTTCCACCACCCCAGACTAAAAAACCTGGCCGTCTGTGAAAAGGCTATCAGTAGAAGACTTTGTTAACCATGAACCATCTGCAAGCACTTCTGTATGGTTCAAAGACATGTGAACCTACATATCATACTTTTCTACGATATGCAAAAATCATATAACATAAATACAATAATAAGTTTCCACATGTCAAAGTATCATTTCTTAAATTAAAAATATAAGAAATATAACATTCCATATGTTTCAACTTTCAAGCGTCTGATCCCATAAGGACCATTTTATGCTGTGAAATCTTCGAAGGTCTGAAGAAATGTCAAATGTATAGACATATAAAGTCATATGATTGATGAGAAAAAAGGATCTGGTAGTGTCACAAGAAACTGAGTACTAATAGATGTAGCACGAGTTGCATCACCATAACCCAACCACTTCTCTTAACCTCCATCCATGCATGCCAAAACATCAAGCGAAAATGTCCCGAATCAAAGACTAAGCATGACACAATGAATCACACAGACTACCACCATAGATCCCACCAAACTCATGCTACCTAAGTCATTGAAGGCCACACCCGCCAATCCTTCCTTTTTCCCCCCTTTCTTGTCTTTTTTATTTATTTATTTTTTGTTTCTTTTTTTTTTTTTAAGTTGTTTTCGTTCTTTCTCCTTATAATTGTTTCCTACTTGACTCACGGAAAATCATGGTTCTATCTAGAAAATAGATGGGGAAAAAAAAAAAAAAGGAAGACATTCACCGTTGTCCTCAAAACTCTCCCCCTTACCTTTCCTCCAAGTAGCAATTTTTGCAGAACTAGACCCCCCCCTTAAATGCTGACTTGGTCTGTTCCTGCACTGCTGCATAGATGTCACAGATTGCTCAAATCTCCAGAGGATGACCTACTGTGGTTGAGGGTGTTCTGATCCAGGGAAATACTTTGGACTTGTGTGGACAGCATGTCAATACCAGATTTTCCTTGGGACTGGGGGCTTGGAAGGCTAGAAAATTTCCCTGGTGGCATTATCCACTTCATCCAATCATTTCGCTTTCTAATCCTATCACCCTGAAATCAAAGGTTAAAAGTCAATTCTACTAATATAATTTGATGTGTATCTCAATTCTTCTAATATAATTAAAACATTCAGCAAGGGACCATTATGATCATAGTCTGAGAAAATGGCAACATATTCTTGATCTAAAAGGCTCTCTAATGATTCTACCATGATAGTGAACTGATTATGATTTGATTTGAGAAAAAAGTGCTTTTTGAAATCACAAAAAATTATCTATATTCACACTCTATCTAGGGCTCACTTTTTCTCTGTGCAAGAACATCAACTTTATGGAATATCATTGTTCCATTAGGCATTTCAATAGTAAGCATTTAGGTGTTTGAATATAGTGGGAAAAAGCTTTTACCATTTAAATCTACTGGGAAAAAGCCAATAGATTCGCTTATTACAGTCATACCGAACCCAAGGAGTATTTGAAAGTATACCTGTACTTCCACAACAGTTGAACTTCGCACAGCATCCAAAATAAGCTGGATATTATCAGTCAAAAGTGAAACCTGGAAAGACACAATAGAAAGATGTTTTAGTTTTTATGTTTGCAGGGAAAAGAGACGCCATGACAGAAGTACACTACCAGTTTTCAGATATGATATCCAAAATAAAAGGAAATACAAGACAATTAACCAAACAAAACCCAGCTCGGAGTAATCGACAAAATCACAGTGTACTACATAAAGAGAACACAAATCAGTAGACTCGCGCCCTTCCCTCAGGGGTAAAATAGTTTTAAATATAAAGTTACTCTCAAAACCTAATAAAAAATACAATAAGCAGTTGATTCTCGTGGTTCCATACGGTAACATAATAAATTATCAATATAATTTCAGCAATGCAAAAGATAGTTTAAGCATTATACAAAATAATAATAATAATAATAATAAGTTTAAGCATTGTCAATAAGCATTTCTTGCCAGACAGTTGGTCCACTCTCTGTTTTTAAATCTTTATCACTAATATATTTTTGAGTTTCTTACCAAAAGAGAAAAAAAGATAGTTCAAGCATTATCACATTAATTCCAAATTTCCAATTATAGGTCTCAATGATAGTGACCCTGGACCCAGAATATAAAGGATAGGAATACACACTTAATCAATTGTCAACAAAAACAAGATTAAATGTTAACAAGAATCAGTCTTGGAAATTTAAAATTCTTGAAGTTTAATAAAATATAAATAAATAAACAAGACAAAAATTACAGAACAGACGCAGATAGTATTACTATGAAACGCAAAGAACTCAAGGTTTGAGAAGATGGAACCAAAACAAATCCGAGCAAGGATGCGATACATGTTTCATAACAAACACATCAGTGATGAATCAATATGCCAGAAGTCTGTCTGTTTGATGGACCCTGTTTGATGGACCCAAGGCCACTTAATGCCAGCTCCCACAATAGCTCAATTCCAACCACTACAGCCACATTAAAGTCAAAGAGTATTTCTACAGTACCAGCAGAATACCAACAAATGCCATAGACATGTTAATATTATGGTCGGAAAGTGAAATACGCAAAATATAGACAGTCTGTTTGAAATCTCTCTTGACCAATTTTGCACAGTTTCTTGACAAACCAGTAAAGTAAAAGATGCAGATGCAAGAACATTGAACAAGAAAAGGACGCGTACTTCTTGGTTCTTGGATCATGTAGTAAGATTAAAGCATTACACCAAAAAGAAATAAAAAAAATTAAGAGGAATACAAACTCCAAAAATTGGGCCTATTTCTTAGTCGTAGCCCCATTTTTTAATATAAAAAATGAAGGTTGTGGAATCTGCTAAAGAGTATGTAAACCATCAGAGTTGTCAAACCCAATCCAATTTCATGCAAGTTAGACGATATTAGTATCCGTCATGGTTCGTTCCAGTCTAAAAATCTACAAAATAGATTATGTTGTTGCTAAGATTTTTGACACACGAATAAAAATCTCAAATTATTGCTAAGATTCTTGAGAGAAAAATGAAGAAACCAAATCATATGATCAACAGAATGCAAAGATGCTAGAATCACCATGGGAATGGACCGACGACAATTTTTATTAAAGAAATGTAAAGCAACATCATTAGAAGGGTTGTACAGCCTTTTTCAATATTATTAGTTGGGGCAAAAAAAAAAAGCCCTTTTAAGCAAAATTAGAAAGAAGGCTTTAACATCTTACAATTATAATTTTGGAATCGATATCTCGTATAAACTCAAAAATGATTGTATTATGTAAATCAACCACTCAAAGGGGAGATTAACCAACTCACATAAAATTAAACCACGAAGAAGAATTTAACAAGGTAACCTATCAGGTCCAACATTAAGCTTGGAGGCGGTGTGAGTAAAAGTTTATCAAACTGACCGGAAAAAAATCTTGGATATCATATCACACAAAAGAACAACACATGAAATTTACTATTCTGTCCAACCACTATCTCAAAACTAAACATCAAACCTTAAATGAAAATCCCTTTAAGTACGTTCATATGACAATAATCTAACAATTAAAAATTAGAAAAAAGGAAGGACTTGAAACCCGACAAAAGTAGGCTATGTACATACAATAGAGGTGAGACGAAAAACTATGATAATCCGCAATATGTAGTACATAGAGTACCAAAAATGGAACAAATAAACGAATGCAAGGAAATACCATAAATAAGACTATATATTTACCAAAAACATTATTACTTGGCACTTCAGTATTTTTATACTTATCATATGTATAAACTTATACTTTCGAATATAATAGTACTATTAGAAATACAGTCCTAACTTATTATTGTGATAAAACTATAAGCAAAGAAGACCACAAGCAAATAAATGTCAATCAAAGTTATCCCCAAAAAAACTCACTTTGTTGAATCCTGCTATTAGTGTAATAGGAACCCAGCCCTGATCATCCATGTTCTGCCGCAAGAATGTATCTTTAATTAAATTTTCATTACTGCAACAAAGGAACATGAGGTGCAGCTGCAGTTAACATTCTGACAGATTTGAGATTAACATGATCTCTGAAAATAAACTAACTACAGTTACCTGTGCAAACAAAGCAATGGAAGGGATTACCTGAAATAATAATCTATCTGAGTCACAATCCTAGAATGCAATTGAGGGTCCGGAGCAGGGAAAAATACAGCATGAGGCGGAATTGGTGCAACAAAAGGCACCCCTCTCAGCGCCTCTGGAGGTGCAGCAGCAACATAGTACACAGGAGATGCGAACTCTGAGAATTTAACATGACATTAGAGGAAAGTTCACAAATTAAAAATGTGGAATTCAAATATGATAATATTTACCAGGAAAGCCAATGGGGCTGCCAAAAGGCCGCACTGGCGGGGGCGGAATAAATGGGGCAGAACTAGGTGGTGGTGGAGGTGGTGGTGGAGGTGGATGTCTTGTAAACCTTTGAACAACTCGTTGTGGCTGCATGTGGGCATCTCTGCCATTATAGTTCCGATGAGTATTCCAATCTTGATTTCCACGATCTTGATCACGCCTACCACCATAATTGTGATGGTGAGAACCGTCTCCACGAGGATGTGAGTTACCATTGCGGTGTTTGAATGAACCACGCGGATGAGGATGGTCACTACCACCATGGAATTGTGAGCCAAACCCGCTCTTTTGTGTATGGTCTCTAGGAGAAGGATTGTTTGATCGGCCTTCAACAACAGAACCCTGAGATGCTGGTGGCTGAGGGGGACCACCATTAGAAGATGAGTGGGAATTATTGCGTTTCACAGATCTCTGGCGAGTTGGTGCTGCATGGTTAGTAGTTGAATTCAGGTTTCCATTATTACTAACTTGTTTATGTGATGATGAATTAGTGGTTCCAGTACCCTGTGGTTCACATATAGCAATATAAATCAAAATTAGCATATAGGAAAACCTCAAAACCCATTATAAAACATTAAGACTATAAGTTACCGGTTAAAGAACCCTCTGCTTGGAAGCTGAGAAACTAAGGAAAAATATTGAACAATTAAAGAATGTCTCGTTAACTTGTCTTCTATTCTTTAGTCCCACCAAACGAGAAGTTGTTTGACAGGTTCATAAAAGTGTCACAAGTAATAAAAATATTTTTCTCTTAAAACTTTCTTAGCAAACAAACACTCTTGCGCATAAATATTTTTGGCCTACGTCAACTGAGCTGAATGAAAAGCTAAAAACTTAGCTTAATATAGTTTTTCATATCTTAAGAAACTGTAAATTGCAAGATCCAGGACAGGAAAATTTATTTAAGATTATTTCATACTAAAAACTCAACTTTGCTGATCAAATGTTGCTTAGCTCGGTATAATTTTTTTTTAATTAAAAAAGAAATATATATAGAACAAAATTGAAATAAAATGTAAAAATTCAGTGATCACTACGCTTTCTCAGCAACGAAACAGAGAAACCAAACCTGCAAAACCGATGATGATGATCCATCAGCTAAACCTTTTAACGAATCCGAAGACGACTTTGTTGAAGAAGAAGAGCCTCTAGTAGTCTCTGACAAAGCTGGCCATGAGTGGGCCCCCATCACCGGCCCCACTTCCGCAGCTCCATTTGAGGGTTGCTTTTTCCACACCGGCCTCTTGCTTCCTGCATTGCCATTCCCACACTCCGCACCATTGTCTTCATCCGCTGGCTCAATCACGGACGTCGATTGCGAAGGCGGCGATGACACCAACGCGATCGATGCCGATACTCCCTGCCCTAATACTGCCCACGGGCCACCGGGTTGGCCGGAGCCAGTCGCGCCGCTATTATCAATCGACGAAAAATCGGAATTAGTAATATTGCTCGCCGTAGCCATTCAAAAACAAACCAACGGTTTTATTTTTGTTCTATGTGTGCGTGAGGGAGTCGACGAGTAATTGATCGACGAGAAGGGGGGGAAAATGATATTTTTTATGTATAAGGAAATAATTTGTAATTTCTTTCAGAACAGAATGATGAGGAAATGAATTAGGGTTTCGATAATGTGGTGTCGTTTTGGGATTCCAAAAATAATATTGTCGGGCGATGCGATCGCGAACGAATCGCTGAGTGTAGAGACCGGACCAGCGATGGTGGCTCTCTCTCTCTCTCTCTCTCTCTCTCCGTGTTTCTGTCTTGTGTGTTTATTGTTTTTGGTTTGGTTGCTTAGCTCTTGGGAATTCTGGAGATGCCCAGGTTTGGTTGGGGGTTGGTTTTACCTAAATAGCCCGCTTGTCAGGGGTGTTTATGTCATTTCAACACACTCACAATTGAAATTTTCTAACACAGTGGAGTAGATTATTACTTATATTTCAGCAGCTGCAATAATTATATATCATTATCATACATAATAAGTAAGTAATGAAGTTATTTCACGAAAGATAAAGGAAAAATTTTAATTATATTTGAAAAAAACGAAAATCAATTACTCTCCTGATGAAGTGAGAAGTTCGTTTTTAATGGGGCGTGTCATCCAAAATGCTTTTCCCGTTTCTAGGTAAACTGCAAGGGCATGTTTGGCGCGTGGGTTTATAAGGATTTGCACTGTAATATAAATTCAGATCTGCGTTTGGCTGCAAAAAAACAATAGCACTGGCCTGTATATTTTTTGATGATTGTGCGGCAATTGATGTGCAACTGAGACCCGCCACCCCTGCATGTCTAAATTGCACTGGCCTTTTTTAACTTTAACTATTATTTAATATTAACAATTAAATTCAATACAAATCAAACAATATACTTCTTTAATATTTTAATTTATGTTTAACTGATAAATAAGAAAAATGCTGAAATTTGCTACAGATAATCATATTTTTATTAATAAATCTAAATAATAAGTTAATTTAAATATTAAAATATTCATTAAATTCATATAATATTTGTTAAATATAAATAAATAATAACTATTTTGTATTATTTAATAATATTAAATATTAAAAATATATAATACAGTCCATACTCTACCAAACATAGCACTGTATTATTTAATATATTTTAATATAATACAATCCATTATAATTCAGTACAATTCAATACAATGCGACATACCAAACACAACCTAAGTGCTTCTGAACGAAGCTGTTTTTTTCTCCTCTGAAAGTAACAACTCATGTATGCTGTAAAATGTGAATTTTGGGTCAGTGATTGGTCTGTCGACCAATAAGTTGGTGTTACAACTTACAAGTGAAGAAAATTGAAACAACGGAAGTGTATATTTTAATGTGTCATTAGAAGAAAGATCGACGTTTTAATATTAATAGTTCAAAAACTAAATTTAACTAACCCATTAATTATTTTAAATTTTATAATAACTGGTTGTCAATTATATATGTTTTAGCTTAGGGAACTGTAATTGCTTGTGTTTCTACAGCCTGCATCAAAATGGTTGTTTCAATTTAAAAGTAACTCTTCCATATTATGTGATCCTTAATGGGCCAGCAATAGCAGGCAATAATTGGAGCCACAGAGAAGAAGTTGAAGCAAATCCTGCTTCATGGTCATGGCTTATTCCGAGAGAGAAATGGAAAGAGGGCAGAGGCCATGGATTGTATGAGCATCGTTAAACGAGTTTGTTTGTGTGTCTTTGTGAACTGTGAGAACAGTGCTTCGTCGTAAGCACTTTGCAGTCTTGTATTGTATATTTGTATTAATTCACATTTTGCAGATAGAAAGCACTTCCCAGTGAATAATGTGTGTTAATGCATATGATTGTTTATTCTCAACTCTTGTCGTTATTGGTTGGTATTGGTTGGTACCAATATAAAATAAATGATCAAAATACTTCAACTCCTTCTAGTGAAAGCAGTTTTCCACATTGCTGTGATCTCCTTCTAGTGAAAGCAGTTTCCGCACTGTTGTCAAAAAGTACTTGATCGATCAAATCTATCTTAATTTTGATATACTGATATATAGAATTATTAATAAAGGATGTGTTTAGCATTTTTTATTACAATACATTGTATTATATTAAAACACTACTCTTATACTAACCCATATTTGGCGGTAATTTCTAATTTTGTTGAACTGTATTAAAAAGTTGGTTAATGCAATGAAAGGAACATAAAATAAATCTATGGGGAGTAGGGTTTAGGCTGTATTGCATTAAAATACTGTTTATATTTTAAATATAACTATTTAACTTTTATTATTCATAAATTATAATAAATTTAAATTTATTAAATATTAATTTATGTTTATATTTAATTTTAAATAATAATGTAAATATTAATAAACTTAAATATTTAATAAATAAATGATAATACATTATTTTACTTTATTACATAAAATAGTATTAATTATTTTACTTTTAATATGTAAAATTTATTTTAATTTTATTTAATCATTTATTATTTACTTAAATATTTAATTTAAAAATAAATTTATATTAGACAATTATAATTGACATTATAATTTAATATTATATTTTTTATAATACAATATAATTTATATTCTGTTATATAATTATATATTACTATTTTTTTACCATATAATATTAAATGATACTATATTACAATAACTAATAGATCGAAATAAATTATATTAAAATATAAGTTATTAGTAATTATTTTATTATTTAATAATAGTAGATTATTAATCATTTTTATATTAAAGTGATTATTTAATAATTAATTTCAAAAAAATTAAAAATTAATAATAAAACCCTGAATACTAATAAATTTATATAATATTATTTTACATAATATAATCCATTTTACACCAAATATAGTATTGTATTGCAACGTAATGTAATACACCATAATGTAATACAAATAATGTCATGTAATATAATACAGCGTGTCAAATGCACCCAAAGTGAATACATTAACTCTACTAAAGTTAGAAGTGACATTTTCTTATGGAATTTATCATCCAAATATGCTCTTCTATTTTTAGGTAACTATATATATTTAGTGGGGTAATTTTAATAAATGCGTTCGGCCTAATAATTTTAATAAGTGCTTTTTGGACTAAGTTGTATTTTTTTCTATTTTAAAGTAATTAAATCCTTGTTATAAAATAGTCTTTCTTTCGGCCACTTATTGATCTAGCAAGTAGCAACCATGATTGGTGGCACTAAAAAAGAAAAGTAAAAAAGAAACAAAAATATCTTGGATTTATATATCTCAAATTTTCTTGTGCAAGAGATTTTAATAAATGGTTTTAGATCACCCATATCCATTTTCACTATTCTTAGTAACTATAAGTGCTTATGCAGTTCGCAATAAGTTTGCTGTTTCATCTTTAAAAGAAATTCTTCCATTATTTGATTCTTGCAGGGTCTAACAGAGACTATCATTGGTGACACGAAAGAACTAAGAAGATAAGATCAGGAGGCAAAACTGCTTCTTGACTTCTTATTAGAGATGTATGGACAAAGAGTAATGCTTCATATTGTAGTGTTTTTCCAGGAAAATACTTTTTAGTGAAAGTGTCTCTTTATATATATATAGAATCTTTTTTTCATGCGGGTGCTTTCAATTTTCTTTTTTTTTTTCATACAGACGCGCTGTTAAGCCATATAGTATAATAGATTTTCTTAAATCATATAGCTTAATAACATGTCCGCATGAAAAAAAAGAGGACTCCAACACCTGAAAATTCTATATATGTATATTTTGAAGTTTGCAAGAGCACTTTTATTACAAATTTCATGTTTTTTGTTACACATCGTAAACTTTTTTTTGTAAATTAATCTCGGTTCTATTGTAAGCTCCATGTTAGTTGCATCCTTATATTTGTCTGTTACACTCTTCTGGTAGGCATAATTGCTTCTGCACAAAGTTGCCTGTTTACCTTTAGAAGGAGTCTTTTATTAGCTACCTTTAGAAGGAGTCTTTTATTAGCTAGCTAAAGTGACCTACTTGGATGCAGGCTTCTCCCAATTAATAACAATGCAAAAACAGAAGTTCTTTTTATTTCCTTTCCTTCAAGCCAAGGGTATTTTACCGATAGCAAAAGCACTTCCGGTCCGCTTACACCTTTAATCTTGGATTGAGTCGAAGTAATTTCATTCTCAAGTAGGGTTGGTAAAGTGCGGGCCTAGGTCGGTTTTACACCTTTAATCTTGGATTGAGTCAAAGTAATTTCATTCTCAAGTAGGGTTGGCAAAGTGCGGGCTTGGGTCTGGCTTTGTTAAGCCCATGCTCAGGCCCATTGGAGAAAATTTGGAAGGGCCCAGGCCGAGCCCATGCGGGCCTGGCCAGGCTTGGGCTTTATTTATTTATTTTTAATTTTTTAATTATTGTAAACTTGAAATAAATTAATAATCAATAATTTGTTATAATCAATAATAAATAAAAGAACATAAAAATTTCAAAATAAAATAATAAATAATGAAAATAAAGCAAATAAATGCTTATAAATTTAATATTTTAATACTAAATTTTATAATTCAAGCACCTTCTTATTTGATTAAAACTTAAGAAAGAGTTTAGTATTATAATTTTAAGTTTTTTGAATTATTATTAATGTATGAATTAGAGATTTAAGTTTTATTTTTTTATTTTTCTATTATTCTTTTAAATTTTAATTTATAAATTGATTTTTTGAAAGTTGAGCGGACTTGAGCCTGGCCCATGCTTTTTTCCCTTAGACTCGTGTCCAGGCCCTCACGTGGAGGGCCGGGCCGAAGCCCGTGGCCTTGGGCCGAGCCGGGCTTTTTTGCCCACCCTATTCCCAAGTGAGTCAAATCCATTATTTATACGTCCCAATTTTGTAGGTTAATTGCCCTTGATAAGTTTAATTTTCCTCCTACTAGTGCATACACTTAATATAAGTACTTTTGTGGAATCCGTTTCCTGATTACCTATTAAATCTCCTTAAACCAATTTTATTAGATTGCTGCAAAGATCTTTTAAAGAGTAACAATATCGCCCGGTAAATTTAGGAGTTCTTTAAAATGTATTGGCTGTCAATGTCACTTAAATGTCTTTACATCATTCAAAGGTAACTGCAAGTGCTTCTGCACAAAGTTGATTCTGTTACCTTTAAGGGTATGTTTGGGATTTTGCTTTATTATCAAATTATTCTGCACAAATAATTTGATACACTCGTTTTGGTAAAATAATCTTTAATCTTAGATATTAGGTCTACTTGTCAAATGACTAACATTTACATGTTTGTTACTTGATAAAAATAAATCATATTTTATAAATGAAAAATGTAACAAAACTTATTTTAATTTTATTTAGCTCGCTTTCCAGTTTCGACCTTTCATGCTCTCTTGCTCGTCTTCGAGATTTTGTCATTGATACTGTTATTGAACTCATCGCCCATATCTAATTAGGTGTCACGATATGTTCCAATGGCTTGACCTCGTTCCCTTTAGCCCTTCCTCGAGCTATGTTGAGTGGCAAAGAATAACAATGGAGAAATAATGATAGAACAGCTAACAAAGAATTTAGTTTGATTTTCAATGATGACCTTATTGAACAAATTATGCTCAATTTATATACTGCTACTCATTGTAACTTGACAATATAAGCGCAACTCACAACTAGAAAATAGCAACAACAACTAAGAAATAACAAGTAAATCAGATTCTTGCCTATTATTCGGACTAGTAACCCACTACTTTGAGGAAAATTTATAAGAATAACTCAATAAATTTTGTGAATTTTCAAACTAATCCCTCTAATTTTTTTTTATCAACATTAGCCATACAAACTCAACACTCTTGAAAATACCTTTCATTTTCACTCTCACCAAACCGAAGATCTCTCTCTAAGCAAAGCTCTCTCTCTCTCTCTCTCTCTCAAAGCAAACTCTCTCTCGCTGAAATTCAGCGCAATTGACGGCGGACTTTTCTTAACACATCACCGGCGCCCAACTCTCTCTCACTGATTTTCAAAGTTTTATTGTATATATTTTTTGTGTGTGTATTGTTGCAGTTGATGTTGGTGATGGTGTTGAGAGTTGAAGGCGAGAGTGTTTGGGGGTCGGTGCTGCCGGTCCCACAAAACCTCGTACGATCGCACAAGTTTGGTGCAACTGGCGCCAGTCGCACCTGATATCAGGCACCAGTAATATATATATATATATATAGGTGCGACATGCACAATATATATATATTGTGCATGTCGTACCAAGGAATGACTGCAAAGTGGTGCGAGAGGTTGCTTGTCGCACCAACAAACAATTAATTTTTTTTTAAATTTTAATTGTTAATCTGTTTTTATTTTTTAATGTTAATTGTTAATGGGTTATAAATGTATTATAATTTCAGGTTTAATGGATTTAGTTGCGCTTGAATTGTATTACAAAGCCCGCCGCAGATTGTGTTGGAAATCGGTGAGAGAGAGCTTGCTTAGAGAGAGAGAGCTTCGGTTTGATGAGAGTAAAAATGAAAGGGGTATTTTCGGGAGTGTATGGTTTGTTTGGCTAATGTTGATAGAAAAAAGTTAGAGGGGTTAGTTTGAAAATATGTAAAAGTTATTGGGTTATTTTTATAAATTTTTCCTACTTTGACTGACTCAACAAAACAAATAAACTAAAATACTGATCATAAAGGGTGCGTTAAGGGCAGCTGCGCTGTTGCTGCCCACCCTATATTCTAGTTTAGGATATTAAAGAGTTGTATTTATTTGAACATAATGTATGTTATAATAAAATACCATATTATTTATGTTCTTTGAGTTGTTTATTGTTTGTTTGATATTAAAATTATGTAAGGGTGTAAATGTAAAACTACTTGATTTCATACTTTTTGAGTTAAAAAAATAATTGGGACATATTTTTGGAGATTCAAACAAAAAAAAAAATGTTATTCATATTTAGATATTCTCTTTTTAAAATTCAGATTAATTCATATGTATTCAGATTTTAGATGAGAAAATAAACACTACCTTAGTTATTATACTAAATATATTCTTCTTACTTGTTCACTTTTTGTTAAAACAAACTCTTCTTATTGGTTATTTTCCTCTCAATTAAGTCAATCCATAAACCATTGTAGTCGGTAGATGCTTTCGGCCTCTTTGAAATCTGAAAATTTTATTATAACTCTATTTTGAACACAAACGAAATTCAATCTAGTATTGGGTTCTTCACCATGCTGCCCTTGGCAAAGGCACATGTACTCCAAGCCATACTACGCCTGGAGAAGGAATGAAAACAATTTCAATTTTTTATTTAAAAAATAAATAGACTTATTTATTTAATATTTAGAAAAGAAAAGTGTGTATGATGGTAAGGGGTGTTAAAAGTCAAGTAAAGAACAATGGGTAATGACACTTATCAGGGTGTAAAGAGAAAAAATTACCAGTATTATAAATGTGGGTTTTAATTAGAAATGTTTGTATCTCTTAATGTAATTTTATTGAAGGCTAAAATTGAACATGCATAGAGGGGGTTTAAGAAGATTTTGGAGGGGTGCGAATAGTCCAACTCTTTGAAGCAGATGTTGCAAGTAGTTTCGCAATTTTAGAGCTCGGCAGCCCTTCGCCATGAATAAAAGCTCTTATAACTCGCCCCGCTTCCTTACAAATTAAAATTTCAGTTAAGAGAAAGAAAAATGTTTGAGGGAGAAAAGCTGAGAGAATTAATGTTAAAAAGGAAGAGAGAGAGTGAAATTCTCCCGTCCTTCTCTCACTTTTCTCTCCCTCTCGGATTAGTGTTTCTACTTTACGGGGGAAAAAAATGAAGAATAAACAACAAACAGAAGCTAACGCGCAGCTTTTATCTGATACAAAATTCATGCTTCTCTGGTCTGATGCATTGCACGGGATGACCGGAAAGCTACGTTTCAAAATACTTATTAATTCCGGGCCACGTACAACACAGCAAAGAGGGCCCAGACGACACGTACAGTATGCTTGAAAACTATTGTCCATGGGCTGTGACGGTGGACGTACAAACAAACAGACAACCAAAATGTTTTGACTTGTATAATCCGGACTTAAAAGAGGTAATTGCTAAGTTACACTCCTTATAAAAATAATGCAAAAGTTATAACATGTGTGCAACTCACATGTGTTTTTACAAGGAGTGTAAGTTACATTTGATGTATGTAACTTAGCAAGACCCTTGAAAAGATAGCAAAATTGTGTACGATCCTAAACATTGCTATAAAATCTGAAAGTCAGAGCTACCAAAATTCTAATTTTATTATAAACCAAGCATGCTGCGTCTCAAAATCATTACTCCATAATGTGGTAAGTAACGTTTACACAAGAAAAGCCAAATCAAGAACAAAACCAAAATTTACAGCAGGAGTCTGGGCCTTTTCCTTATGCCAATCGAACAAGCTAAAACTCTTGTCTTTTATGATCACAGACGCCCATCAAGGGAAACTGGCATTCTGCAACACAATTCAGTTGGTGCTTGGGTTTTGCAAAAGCAAACATTTACAATGGCAAAAGCAAGACGGGGCATGGAATGAACTCAGCAAGAAGGTTTGCATCTACATGCTTGGAATGGATGGCTTCCATGCTTATGATTACTAAATCTAAATTCAAATCATCAGCAACCTCACCGATGATAGCTGTGGGCTTGGAGCTCCCTTCCCCAAGTCTCTCTAACAATCTGAATTCCTGGAATCCACCTATATACGTATATTGTTATTGTTACGTGCATATCAATACAATTATACAAATCAGTAGATGGGTCATAAAGAAAAATATTTCCACATGATAAAGACAAATACTTTGGCACGATTATGAAAACATAAAGTTGCATACATACCTTCAGAGAGATGCCAGCGGATGCTAGACAACTGGGTTTCATGCTCCGGCAGCGATTCTTTCTGCCTTTCATCAATAACTGCAAAGAACATAAAGTTCCATTTCCCTTGAATCATTTACTAAACTGGTCTGTTAGAGAAGACTTGTCTCTACTGCTTAGTTGCACTCATTAGCAAATATCAAAATGGTATGAGGCCAGCTTACATACCCACAACAGTGATGTCAGCCCCATACTTCTTTGCTAAAGCAGCAGTAGTTGCAGCTGCCTATGTGAAACAATTATACCAAAGCGTGAGATCATTGCAACATGCAAACAACACAAAATTAGTAAGACATGGACTTGACAAAGCTAGAGGTCAGCAAACCTCCCATTTTGTCATGAAAGACTTTGCTCTATCATCAGCATTATGAAAGACTCTGCTATACAATTTCGAATTACAGGAGAACCAATATCTCAAATCCCATTACAACCAGAAATTCACATATATATTATCAAAAGCTTAATACAAAATCGCACCACATTGATACTCCTAACAACTGACATGAATACTTGCAATAGGAAAGGTACCAAGAGTCTAAATTCCAACAAATATTTAACATGAACATAAGAAAGAATATCTCCAAAGATCACATGTGACATGGGATTCAAAGTAACTTTTTCTAAAGAAAATAAGTTTGACATAAGAGTGTCTTTAGAGAAAGGTCACCTGTCTTGTTCCTTCAGAGAGATATGGATTCTGGTCTGTGATTGGCAGGAGCAGATGCTTGAAATTAGTAAATGCTTCGGCAACTAAGTTGATTTCAGATTCTGGAGACTTAACCTTGGCTGATGGAAATCAGATTGAAAAAAACAGTGTCACTAGACAAAAATAAAGGGCATACATTCTTTAACTTTCAAAATAGTTTGCAATAAGATAAAAAGAAAACATGGGAGCTAGAAAAATCACTAAGTATGGATAAATATCATCAGCAGCTTAAACAAACAAATCAATTCAAATGACTTGTTAATGATAACGAAACTTCACAACAATATCTTCCTTTCTGTTTTTATTTTCCTATAAAAATATCATGTAAAGTTGCCTTGCCGCAATTACTTCTTGTGCTATCATTTTGATGCAGTATGCACAATGTACATGGCAAGTTAAAAGGTCAACTATGGATCTGTTTGGGACTGAGTGTTGTGGCTTTAATCCCCAGCTGCCATGAATCACCAGCCGTAAATGAAAGAATACAGATCCAGACACTACATGACCGAAAATCTCCAAGCACCATATTTACCACACAATTTAGCTGGTGGGGTTTCAAAATTAAGCTGATGCGTGGCAGTTAGAAACCAGACCTAAGTTGATCTGCCACAACAAATTTTATTCATGCCCTACAGATGTTACCTTCCATTCATTTATTAATTGAAGTGCTAAGTGAGCTTCTTTATTGCAGAATTAGTTAATTACCTTCATAACATGAACTGCATAGACATATTTCATGTTAAAAAATTACAATTCTACATGTGGAGGGGTGGCCATAATCAATGCCCTCCTCACCAAAAAATAAATAATTCAAATAGGATTAAAGTCCATGACTTCACTTCCCATCAAAATTCGTCAATATTGACAAAACTTTATCTTCAAACTGTGACTCAAAATTTATTCTCAGGAGCAGTACTCTTAGACCCAGCAACATTCTCAATATCTATCTATAAATCCTTGACAAACAAACTATAAACATTGATAAAATAATCGAACTTTTATAAGCTGATGAAATTACCTTTATGTCCGATTCTGCGGAATCTAGGAAAGAAAGAGAGCTTGCGAGCCTTTGAAAACAAAGACTGAGTGCCAACTGAAGAAGAAGAAGAAGTGAGCGATGGCAATATTGAAATTTTAGTCTGTTCAGAGGTTACAACGGGAACAGGGCGAACGGCAATCAAGTAATGAGCGAAAGCCATTGGAGTAGGGTGAGTGCTCGCACTGAGGGCTTTCGATTTCCTTAAGTGAAGGAGAAGATTGGGGCTGGTTCTCGATCGAGCGAGAAATTGCAAAGTTAAATCATTGAATTGACAGGTGGATAGTGATTGCATGGGAGCGACGTGCGTACAAAATCGGTGTGCTTGCTTTAAGCGTGGGCCATAGTCCATTTTGGCGCGTTGATTGTGCCACATTAGATGGGGCCTGGGTCTTGACTGTTCATCTGTCGATCGATGTATTTCTGCTGTGTACTGAACTCTGAGACTTTGGATAATTCTGTGGGCCGAAAGTACTTATCGGATAAGTGATACAAGAAGGGTAATTATGGATGACAATAATGCTTTGGGTTTTTCCCCCCTGCCCCCACAGATGTTTTGATAATTTTCGCTGCAACTCTCAATATTTTAGTTTATTGCACCTTATACCTAAATTCGTTAATTTAATCGTTTATTCTAAAGGTTAAAGGAAAAATTTAAAATTTCATGCCTTAAATATTATTTGATAGTGAAAATTAAAAAATTAAATTTATTTAATAATTTAATTTATGAGATTATTGTATAATTAATATTAATTAAGAATTTTTAACTTAAATATCAATTGATGGATTAAGATTTTATGTCATTTAAATTTTTTTAATTCAAGACAAGGGATAATTTTGACATTTAATCAAATTTCAAATAATTCCGTTAAAATTAACAGCAAAATTAAGAAAAATAGGCGTGCGGTAGAAATTATAAAAATTTTTAAGTGCATGGTAGAAATTATCAAAACATTTGGGGGAGGATGAAAATAACCCCAATTTAAAACTAAAATTTACTAATCGGCTCAATCTAAGTTTTTTTTTTAAAAAAAACATAATTGAATTATTTAAAAAAGGGATTATGAAAAAATTGTTCATAGTTTTTATATATATATATATATATATATATATATATGTTGTGACTTTGCTACCGCCTTTAGTTTGATTGAGAAATAAATTTTAAAAAAAATCTCTTAAATTGATGGAACATGAAAATACATCTGCCAATTGCCAAAACTAAAGAGGTCTTAAACGGGAGAAACAGAAAAAGAAAATAAATAAAGAAATGAAAATCATTGTAAGCTCCTAATCCTAAACGAAGCGCCGTTTTCTGTTACTCAGGTGCCAGATCAGACAAAGCTTAGCGCCTCAGTTGGCGCCTAGCTGAAGAGCCACCAGATGAGGGACGTTGGTTCTGAAAAGGACGACGATGAAATGACTGATAAGCACATGACCACGGTATCTCAGCATTATTTCGTCGATGAATCGGATAAATCCTCCTTCTCTATCTCTCTCTCTATCATTGAGGTACTTCTCTTTTGAAAAAAATTATCAATTACCAAAAATATTCGATCACTGTTTCTTTCATATTTTATTTGTTTGTTTGATTGTTGTTCGCTATCCCTGACCAGAATATGAAAGAAGAATACGGGCTCTTCGTATGGCCCTGTAGTGTTATCCTGGCGGAGTATGTTTGGCAACAGAGATATCGCTTTTCCGGGGTTATTGTAGTTGAGGCATTTGCAATTCCGATAATCGTTCAGCTTATCATTAATCAATAATCGTGTTGATAAATATTGTTTACATGATAGCGAGTTTTGCAGCTTGGTGCAGGAACTTCATTGCCTGGATTGGTAGCAGCAAAAGTGGGATCGAATGTCACTCTTACTGATGATTCCAATAGGATAGAGGTATCCATATCTTTTGATTTTTTTTTTCCTTTATCGGGGACCTGTTTCATTAAAGTTTAAATGTTTAAGTTTGTTCATTGTATTTATTGGTGTTTTTTATGTAAAAGCACCTAAAAGCAGTTATTTGATAAGGGGAAAAAAAAAATTACATTTTTGCGAACATTAGAAATTAGATATTAAAGTGTTTTTACCTTTTTGAAAGCGCAACTTAGTAATTACTTTTAGCTCGTTGCTGAAATTCTGTTGAAGAAGAAGATTATGAATGTTAATATAATTTGGTACTTTAATTAATTTGTCAAGAATGTAGTTACTTCTTGCCTTGATTTAATTTAGTTTTCTTTTTCTTTTACTTTTCCATTGCAGGTGCTGAAGAACATGAGAAGAGTCTGCGAACTGAATAAATTGAACTGTAGAGTAAATTATCACAATTTTAACTGTTTCACATATGTACCCTGCCAGTTTACTTCTTGTCTTTGCATTGAAAGATGAAAAAAGAAAAATGTTGGCTTATGAGTTGTTTTTCAGTAGACATGTTATATTTTGTAGGTAATGGGACTGACGTGGGGATTTTGGGATGCATCTATATTCGATTTACATCCCAATATTATTCTGGGGGCTGATGTATTTTATGATGCAAGTGGTAAATTTTGTGCTTTTGAAATCTTGATCTGTTCTCTTTTTCCCATTTCATTTGTTGGCTCAAGCTGAAATGTTGTTTCTGGTTTTGCTGGTAAGCCTTCGATGACCTCTTTGCCACCATCACATATCTGCTCCAGAGTTCTCCAGGATCAGTCTTCATTACGACTTATCATAATCGAAGGTATTCTTATTTCTTCTGTCTGGTCAGATTGTAGTGTGCGCAATCTACCGGTAATGTTGTTTCTTTTTCTCATCCAATCTTTACTTATTCTTTCTGTTTCGGGCAATCTGCAGTGGGCATCATCTTATTGAGTTCTTGATGGTGAAATGGGGATTGAAGTGTGTGAAGCTTGTTGATGGCTTTTCATTCTTGCCACCTTATAAAGCTTGTGAGCTAAGTGGCAACATTCAATTGGCAGAGATTTTGTTGAATCATGAATCACCTGAGGTGACCAAATACTAATTTCATGGATGAGCACATGTGAGTTTACTGCAACTCTTATTTACATTCTTGCTTATTATTGGCACAGGAAACTTCAACTTCCACAGTGAGATGACTGATGTTTACGGACGATGTCATGGACTGTAAGAAATGTTATTTTTGGATGCATAGTCCACAGGAGAGTATCGGAGGACATAAGATGTTGAATTCAAGTTTTTATTTGTTCGGAATTTGACTTCCTAGCTAGACTACAGTGTGAGGCATACGCTTGTATTTGCAACTTTTAAGAGTATTCTGTTGAATTTTGATAAATGTTTATTTATGCTATCAAGTTGCAACATAATCTAGTGTAGATCCAACTCTTACGTATTATGCTTGTAATTTATTACTACAATATTATGGTTGTCATTCAACCATATCAATGCAAATTGGACAGACATATACTTGTGCAGTCGATGAAGTACCAGTAGATCAAAACAAATCCAACCTGGCTATGGATTTTCCTGCTTTCCTACCATGAAATTGACTGGAGCTATCTGTAAGCTAAGATACTAGTCCTTAGTTTACCACCCTACAATCTTTCCTGACCTCCTGTCCTCCATTGATGCTACTCATTTTGATCATAGACTTCACAAAAGCTTCACTGAAAGATTGGTGTGAGCTAGCAAATTTAGAAACTAAATTTTTGGTCTTTGGGTGACTGAGCAGAGCTTGGTCTGAAGCAAACAGACTCTTTCCCTGCAGGATAAGCTTGTAGTATGTATTATCAAAAGTTGTTGAAGAAGTATCCATGTTAGCACCAGCACTCTTTGCCTTGTTGTGGATCGGACAAACATTCCTCAAGCTCTCTGCAAATGAAGGATTTATTGTAGGATCAACATTGTTCGTGTTTATTCTGCTTTGGAAGGAGGAACAGTGAGCAAATCCTAGAGTATGCCCTCCTACAAAAGAGTCATAAACAAAACATTGTCATTTTCTGCACATAAATGCAATTTGCTATATCGATGACTGTGGCAGACGGGACATGTTTACCTGAAAGAGCTGCTAGATCCTCCATTGATAGACCTCTCTGAGAGAAACTCTGCTGCAATTGAGAAATGTTGAAGGTCGGAGCAGGCAATTGTACTGTTTCACTAGCCTTGGATGTTCTTCCATCTTTTCTTCCTTTAGGCACGTCCCAAGTTGGACCTCCAGACTGTGGAGTTAAATCAAATAAGAAATCAAAAGATGATCAGTTTAAGGGGAAAAAAATGATTGGTTAATAGAAAGTATATTGGTTGCAGTATCTGACAAGGAAAACAGCATCTCTCGCGGCCAAAGCCAAAATATCAGCACATGAGACGACACCGGGGCACAATGCTTCTACTTGTTTCTTTGCGTTATCAATGACATAGAATGCATGCAAAGAAACATTAGGAGGTCCATCCTTTTCTGCCTTGTTGCTTCCCTTTGAATTTAACAGGACTGATGCATCACATCCCTTACAGAAAAGAAATGCAGGCGATTTAGACCAAAATGAACTTTTTAATCACAAAAAAATAATAATAATAATAATAATAAATAAATAAATAAATAATTCAATTTTAACTATTGAGATCGATAGGAAACTCAATACCCTAATAAAACAGTCGTGAAAATGCATCCTAAGTAATGCCGCAGGGACAGTTTTATCTTTTGCAGCTGCAGCCTTGACAGCACCTGCAATGATCCACTCAGCATCAGGGCATGTTTTTTCATAGTAATTCAAAGTTAGTGCATTTCCTGATAAAGACATTGAAAGTATGAGGAGTGAAGTCAAGAATGCAACTAGAAAAGCCATGATAATTAAAGCTCTTTTTTGCTCTTAACTTTGGTTTTTTTGTGGAGATAATTAAGCTTAACAATGGTATTTATAGTGGCAGAGTTTTTCTCTAGACATGCAGGAGGAGAATGTGGCCCCATCAAACGAATTTGTTAACCAAAATGGTAATTATGAAGTCTTAAATTCTAAGCATTCTCGCATTGCTACAAGACAATCATTGTCACATCCATCTTTGGCCTTGAAATTCATTAATTAATTATCCGCTGAGAGATTTGCAATCAAATTTACTTTTTAATTTTAAGGCCAAACATGATTGGATTGGGTATGGCCTTATCTAATATAATAACTCATTATGTTGAAGATCCAGCATTGTTTTGCCATCATATAACCATGTGACATGCATATTGAAATTGGTTCATTCTAAAAGATCTAAGTATCCATCTCCCAATTTCACCATGAAGAACTATAAATAGTTTCGGTAGCTATGAGTTATCCTTTGAGCTAAAATGATGCACCCATTTTGCTTTCTGACTATTGAAAACTCGTAGGAAAGAAAAAAAAAATCAAGTAGTATTTGTTTGCATTGTAGCAAAATGGCCCTACAATTTTGTAAAAGAATGAAGGCTGAGGTGGTTAGGATTGAGCCATCATTCAGAGTCGTTATTTCTGCAATCGAAGATTGTTTTTTAAGCTTCCTGTTAGTTATAGTGGTCGGTTTCTTGACAAACGATGTGATGGGGATTTGAAAATGCTCTGTAGCAAAGCGATTAGACATATATAAAAGGATTTTTCATGAAATTATCTCATTTCCGTAAACTAATTTAATGTAACATACTTTTTTCTTTACCTCTAGGAATAGAGGGGCTGGTAAAGCTTAAATCATTTTTTTAATACCTACCTTTTTCAAGATTCGACTCTAATAATCAGCTAAATTAAACTCTATGCTATTATAACCTATGTAATTACTTATTAACCATGATGATAATATATGGCATCAGTTGGACATGAAATCTCTTAGAAGATTAATTAAGGTCCAGCATTAGTATTCATTATAGAACTTCAAAAATTCTTTATCTTCAGGCTGGCCTAAGAATACTCATTGCATCAGGCCCAGAAACACCAGTTGGGCTCAGCCCATATTTTTGTGGCCGTTGGTCGCATTAATTCCCGCGTCCAAGCAGCGATTATCAATTTATCATCAAGGCATCTCATTTCCTTAAACCCTAACGCCTAAATTCCATAGAAATTTCTCACACTGAGACTCAGGAACCCCGTAATCGAAGTCTAGCAAATGACGACATCGATGCTTCCGTTGGATATAATCGTGGACATACTAAGCCGACTGCCCGTGAAGAGTCTGCTGCGCTGTAGATGCATGTCGAAATCAATTTGTTCCATAATCGACGGCCAAAATTTCATCAATCTCCATCTCAAACGATCCATCGAAACCAACTCTAATCTCAGCCTCTGTTTTTAATTCTTCACACGCGAGCCGGACACCATAATTTACTATTTAAGCTTGGATTCACTGCAGACATCTGTTAAGAGTTTTCATTGAATTCAAACTTTGATTTGATCGGTTCTTGTAATGGATTGCTCGCCATTCAGAATCAGCTGGAAGGTATAATTGTTTTGAACCCATCTACTAAGAAGGAATTTATATTACCCAAGTTTTGTAGCGATTTGGACAGTTGCGACGCTTTTGATGGGTTCGGATATGATGCTTTTAGTGATGATTATAAGTTTGTCAGAATTATGGTGTTTAGCAATAGCAATCCCGAGTCTACCGAAATTACTGTTTATAGTAGGAAAAAGAATTCGTGGGAAAAAAATTAAGAAAGCTTGTCCTTATCATTTTTGGAAACCAAGGAATGGAGTTTTAGCAGGTGGCGCATTGCATTGGTTAGCTAATCGAAATCCGGAAGCAGACGAAGCTAACTTAATGATTGCCTTTGATTTGAGCCACGAGGAGTTTTACCAAGTGCCGATGCCTCTTGCAGTGGGGGGAGGAGGATTTTCTGCTTGCTTGGAGGTTTTGAGAGGATGTTTATCTCTAGTTTGCACGAATGATATATGAGTGATGAAAGAGTATGGGGTTAAGGATTCTTGGACTAAGCTTTTTACTTTCGTAGAGGGAGTAATTGGACGTGATGATTATTTGCATGTTTTGACTTATTCAAAGTGTGGCCATAAAGGTCTAGTTGATAAAACAATGGACATCTTTATTGGTACGACCTTGAGAGGCAGAGAGTTGAGAGTGTTTGCAAGATTGATGATCTAGTGCGGGGTTATGATAATTCTATTGTCTGTATGGATAGTCTTGTTTCACTTGATGCTTATGCAAGCAATAGATGAGGAGCTGGCAGAAGAAGAGGAACACAAGTTAAAAGAGGTAAAATGCATTTGAAGTTTTAATACTTTTACTTTGTTTTACAACTTAAGGGCCAGCTTCTTTAAGACACTTTACTATTATTCATAGAGTGGAAAGTCAATTTCTTGAGAAAATTTACTATTATTCATTCCTCTTACTCATTTCTCTTCGGTAAGAGTTAAGTCTCACAGATGATTTCTTGTCATATGGATTTAAATTCTTATTACCATGTGGATGAAAAGTTGGTGTAGCATCATTTTTAATGGAGCAGAGTAATTTTGTGAGTGCTTCATTGCAATTGCTGGTACTGCACAGAATGAAAAACTGGTATGATCTGAATTGATATACTATGGGATAAAATAATCTTATTTCTGTTTTTTGATCTTTTCTACATTTCAAAGGTTTATGTATATTTCTAACTGCCATATCTTGGCGATTTTGCTTTTGTTTAGGTGGATATTGGATGGCTTGGTTTTTAGTTTACTTCAGCACATGGGAAAAGTCTGGAAGAATGGCGAAAAACTTTCTTTTAGTTTGTATCAGGGTTCTGCTTGTTGAGGGCCAGATTATGCTCTAATGATGTTGTTGCTGTACATGATTCAGGAAAGCTCTTATGCATACGGGAGTGAAACTTGAAAAGTAATAGCTATTCTCCTCTTGAAGGATGAAAATGTACAGCTCTTACTCCTCTTGAAAAGTAATAGAGTAATAGCTCTTACTCTATTTGTCTCTTTAGGTTTTCTGTTTGGCATGAACAATCTTTGTCACATCCATCTTTGCACCTTGCCTTGACTTCAATCCTTATCTGCTGAGAATTATTACTCATTATGTTATATAATATAACTAATTATAAATACATCATGTTAATGATCCAGCCTTGTTTTGGCATCATTATTTCATGTTTTTCATCAACAAGTTTTCTTAAGATTTTGGAGCAGAGGCATTCCCATTCAAGCTTATAGAGTATTCAGCCTCATTGAAAACAAAAACATCAAATAGCATTTGTTAATGAAGAGGCATGTTTGCTCCTGGTAATTCAATCTTGCTGCATTCATTAATGAAGACAGTGGAAAAATAAGTAGTGAGCTCAACTGCTCAAGAACGCACCCAAGAAAAAGGCATGGTAGAAATTCATTTTGTAGCTATTTAACTTCTGTTTTGCAGGGGCATAATTAAGCACAGTAAGGTTATTCATAGAGGCATTGATTTGCTATCGACTGTCAGTCTGTGATAAGATATAAAATCATGTTTAATCCTTCCGAGCATTCTTATAACCATGCCAAACGCACTCTTATCATATTTATCAAAATTTTACGTGCATGAATTTTCTTTGGTGTAGTATTATTATCTTTGTTCAGTATCTATTGAAAGCATTTGCAATGGCCATACGATCCATTTAGAATGAGGGCATATTTGAGACACTAAAAGAATGAGTAATGAGCTCATGATTGCAACCACAAAAGCCATCGTTAAAACTCTCTTTTTAGCCCTTGAGTCAGGCCTTTTATGAGGTAGATAATTTTTTATTTGACAGTGGTTCATGTAAAAAATGGGAAAGAAGAAAAGAATACTGAAAAAGTTGTGTGTAAGAATGGGAAAGAAAGAAAAAAATAGTAAAAGAATTTTCTTTTTCTCTTGTTAACATTACTTCATTGTTGTACATTATTTATATACAAAGCCATCAACTAAAAAGTCTAAAAGGAGGGACGATTGCTAGCTCTATCCACTAGTAAAGGGAATTGCTCCTAATGAGAGTAAGTTTGACCATCTAATTTTGTCTATTACTGCGGCAGAATAATTGCCTATGATCTTGCCTATAATTGTTAATAACCATGTCAAATTTCAACAGTTCATGTCTTGAGGTTTATAATTCGTATATAACCATCCAAGTTACATGTCTAGCATTCTATGTTTCATTAATAAAACTTAAAGAAAAATTTACGTATTTATTAGTAAAACTTAAAAAAAGAGTAAAATTTTATGGCAAGAGGGTTGATTTTAATAAATAATTAGTATTTTATAAATTAAACAGGGTATTGTAGGAAATAAAATTTAAAAGGAGTGTTATAAAATTTGTAAAAGTGTAAAAACTCAGCTCTAAAAAAATTAACTGGGAAAATTTTACTAAATCCACCCCATACTTTTTTTTATTTGCTAACCACCCCCATGATGATCTCAGCCTTGGCCGTTTCAACAAAACCGGTGTTGGCTGCAATAATTCCCGCGTCCAAACACCTGTTGTCACCCACACCTAAAACCCTAACGGCTAATTTGTACGTGGTGCCTGCTCCTCGTCGATTCTACTCTCCCTATTCTCAGCTACACAAACCATAGAATTCACCATGGGCTCCAAAAACAAGTCAAAGGATGACTCAGACAACAACAAAAACAAAAAGATCATCACAGATTCTCGATTTGCGTCCGTACACTCGGACCCCCGGTTCCAGAATGTTCCGACGCAGAAATCGAAAGTCGCTATTGACTCCCGATTCGACCGCATGTTCACCGACAAAAATTTCGCTTCATCAACGGCGCCGTTCGACAAAAGAGGCAAGCCTAAGAAGAATCTAAAAACCTCGAAAAGCTCTCTGCAACATTATTACCGAATTGAAGAGGAAGATAAAAAAAGCGATGAAGATAAAGAAATTGAAGAAGAAGAGAAAAGAAACGAGACTGACAGCGAAAGTGAGTTGAAAGAAGCTGCTGACGTGTCGGAGGAAGATGATGATGACGTGTCGGAGAGCACTACTGATGACGAAGAGGAAGATGTTGATTTCGATGAAGGACCTGAAGAAGAGGTAGATTTTATTTTATTTTTACTGATACCGTAGAATCTTCAAATCGAATGTTTTTATTGAAGTAGTTTATCTTAATTACCAGGAAGAAGCCATACCAGAAATTGACAAAGAAACTCACAGGCTTGCTCTTGTTAATATGGACTGGAGACATGTTAAGGTACATCATTCTTTCTCTTTCTTTTGGAATTCTTGTTATATAAATGAATTAGATAATTATGGTAATATTTGCATCTTAGGCTCAAGTTTTTGTTGTTGTAAATGTAGGCGGTTGATTTGTTTGTAATATTGAGCTCATTTCTTCTGAAAGATGGACAAATTTTATCTGTGGCAGTCTATCCATCTGAGTTTGGAATTCAGCGAATGAAAGAGGAAGAAATTCATGGTCCTGTTGGTCTATTTGATAGTCAAAATGAGAACAGTGACGATGAGGATAATGATGAAATTGATGAGGAGAAATTGCGTGCTTACGAGAAAAGTAGACTAAGGTGATTTATTGGAAATTTCTGTTTTTTATGTGTTTTTGTTCAAATTCTTGTTATGTCGAATCTGTATTATTGTTATTATTATTATTATTTTTAATTTTGCTATTTTGTTCAATATCTAAGAATATGGATATAAAGATTGAATTATCAATGGAATATAGTATTGCATACTGGAAATGATGCTTGGGGCAAGAAGAGTCTTCTTATCTTGTTCTTGCCTCAAAATACGAAACAAAATATTATCTGTTTTATGAAATGAAAAAAAAAAGTCATCTTTACTCATAGTCGATCCCAATAGCTGCTTTAAGCTACTTCATTGCAACTAGATGTCATTTCTTTTATTTGTTCTTTCTATCTTGAAGTATTCACATAATGTGCCTGTGTTTTACTTTCAGGTACTACTATGCTGTAGTGGAATGTGATTCAAGTGCAACGGCAGATTACCTTTACAAAGCGTGTGATGGTGTTGAGTTTGAAAGATCTTCAAACAAGCTTGATTTGAGATTTATTCCTGACACTACGGAGTTTAAACATTCACCACGAGATGTTGCAACAGAGGTACTTATTTTGTCCGTATGATTAAGAGGAGCTTATGTGTTATGTTGATATGGGAAGTAGGGTTTTGAATGCTCTGTCTTCAAGGAATAAAAGTATGGTTATTGGGTAGCATCATAGCAGCAAATAAATGTTGCCTGCTTGGCTGAATTTTTCTCATATATCACAACTTGTTTTTGTAGACCTTGGTACTTAGAGGTAGGGGTGGGCAATTTCGGGTTCGGGCCAACCCGATCGGGTTTCGGGTCATTTGGGTTGGAAGGAATTCAACCCGAATATATTCGGATCGGGTCAGACCCGACCCGATCGGGTTGGCTAAAATCCAATCCGATCGGGTTAAACCACTCATCCGAACCCGAATTTTTCGGGTCGGGTCAAATGCTCACCCTACTTAGAGGAGATAAAGCTACAATTACAAATTGTTGATTTCCCTGTTTTTGTTCAGGTACCTGCAAATTATGGGGGCCTAGATTTTTTTACAAAAGCACTGCAGCATAGCAATGTTCAACTTTCTTGGGATGATGATGAACCAGATCGTGTAAAGACCTTGAAACGAAAATTTAATGCGGATCAGGTTAGTAGCTTGATCTGGATTCCAACGACTGCTACTTCTGATGATTCTTATGCTGTCTCTGGTGAAATTTCAGCCTAATATAATATGAAGTTTATTTCTTTATGTATTTTGAGGAATGGTAATTTAACAGTGGTAGTTGTTTATACTTTTCCAACTCTTTAAATTTTATTAATGTCATTATGCTTTTCTTCTATACTGATTCCCATTTTGTGTTTATATAGGTGGCTGAATTGGAGTTGAAGGAATTTTTGGCTTCTGATGAGAGTGAAACTGATGATGAAGATGATCAAGTTGCCGACGAGCAATCTGATAAAAAGAGTAAAAAACGAGATAAGTACCGTGCTTTACTCGAATCTGGTGATGGTTCTGATGAAGATGGTGAGGAGAATGGCCAGGATATGGAGGTCACTTTCAATACTGGCTTGGAGGATATAAGCAAGCGCATTATAGAAAAGAAGGATAAGAAATCAGAAACAATTTGGGAAGCTTATCTCAGAAAAAGACGTGAGAAGAAGAAGGCTAGGAAAAATAAATCAAAGTACTCATCAGATGATGAGGTTAGTGATACAGATCGTGAAGCAATCGAAGAACCGGATGATTTCTTTGTTGAGGAGCCTAAAGGTAAAAAGGGAAAGGAGGCTTGGGGTAATCATAGAAAAGAAGAAAAGGAACAGCAAGATACAGATAAGGAAGCAAATGCAAGCACGGCAGAGCTTGAGTTATTACTTGCTGATGACAAAGGCGCAGAGAATGGTCTTAAGGGATACAATATGAAACCTAAGAAGGGCAAAGGGAAAAAAGGAAAAGAAGTTCCAGATGAGGATAAAATACCCACTGCTGATTATGATGATCCTCGGTTTTCTGCTCTATTTACCTCTCCTCTTTTTGCCTTAGATCCCACTGATCCACAGTTCAAAAGGTATGAATACTGTAAGGCATAAACCAATTTATTTCTTTACAGGGCAGGAATTAAATTGATTGTCACTCGAGCAGTATTTGTATTAACCGACTTGACCTCTTGTGTTTGAGGATGCTGTTTTTCCAATCTATCATTTCCCTCCTTTATGAATTAATTAGCCCATTACAATTCTTTAAAAGATTCTGAAGTTTTTCCATGATGAATTCCGGCTTAGTTCATAAATAGGATTGTAGTATTGGGTGCTGAAGATCTGAGTTTGGTATTGCAGGAGTGCAGCCTATGCTCGGCAGATAGCACAGAAGAAGCAGAAGGGCGACCAGCGAGAACAGGTGATCAGAGAGTCTACTAAGATACCAACAAATGCTCAAATGCCATCTGATGACCCTGAGACGCCCGCACACATGAAGTCTGATGTGTCATCCTTGAAGAGAGAGAACCATGAGTTTTCTTTATTAGTTCGATCACTCAAGATGAAATCCAAGCAAATTCAGCTGCCTTCTGAAGGTAAAATGCCAAAGAAAGACGAGGGAGTTCAATCTAAAGAAGTTGAGGAGAATAATGGCATTTCAAACCTGGTTCAATCTTTAAAGAAGAAGAACAAAAAACTAAAAAAATGAAACGGAAGCGAAGATAGCAGTTTTTTTTGTTTTTTGTTTTTTTTAACCTGAGATGCAATCTTGTTTATGCGGGAATTGAGATGTTGGGAGTCTTAGGTACACCGAGGGCTGAGATAATTGCCAGCTGTGTAATTAAGCTGAACTTCCATAATTCTGGGGTGCAGTTATTGCATTAGTGTTGATTGGCAATGTAAAAGTTATTTCATAGGATGTGAAACAATCATCTTCACTCCTGCCGCTCACCTTTGCCTTACTGCTTCATGAGTTTGTAGAGTCGACACTCTGATTTCATCGAGTTATTCATATTGTAGGGCTAAGTTCTGTATTTGTTTTCATCATCTTAATTGATTACAGATCCTGTTGCTCAAGTCCAAATTCATCAAGATAGTTGAACTAATCCGTCAATTCTGCCCGTACGCGGCACAAACAAAGCTTTCAAGTCCTGAATCGTTTTGACGTGATTTGCTAGAGTCACCACCGACACCAAGGGACAACCTGTTGGGTGAACTTTGGATGTGACTTGACTCTTGAGGTGCAACAATTGAACGGTACCGGTAGATATTGTTAGTGGTAACAATGTTTTCGTTATATGGTAATATTTATCCTTTTCATTGTTTATATTAAATTACTGGCGGATTGCACCGTACCAAGATCTGTGAAGAACTAGTTACTGCCAATTCTTCTCATATTTATTGAAAAATGATAAAAGAGCTCACTACTGAACCCCATTTCAAGTTCTTCCTCTTCTATCCTCACTGGCAGTGCTAGATCGAAGAATTTTCTGTGTTGTTGAGAGTTGGCATTTCATGAACGCAGAACGGAGTAAATTTTTTGGAGTGACTCTCAGTATTCAAACTCTACGTGTATTATATTATAATATTTCAAATTTAATTTACTCTCCTGTGAAAATAAGGAGGAAAAAGTCATTTTCATCCTAAGTTTGATGTAATAGTCTATTTTATTTTTATTTTTTAAGTAATTGTACATTTCATCCATACTTTTCAAATAATAGTCCAAAATATCATTTCGTTTATTAACGGTTAATTTACTGTATAATTCATTGAGTGTAAAATAGGATTTTCAATTAAGAATATATAAATTATTTTAAAATAAAACTCTCAAATACAATTAATTAACATCTAACTTTCTGAATAAATTTAAAACTTAAGAATAACTTAATCAAACAAAAATAACATTAAAGAATATACAATATATATATATGTGTGTGTGTGTGTGTGTTCATTAAATTATTCTGTAGTATTTTAAATCAATGTTTTTATATCTTTAGTGTGTGTTTTTTTAAGTAAATGAAAGAATCTGTGCTTACTTTTGGTAAAATAATAGTACCGATTGATTATTTATTTATTTATCTTGACTATATTAAAGTCAGAACAAGTTAAACGACAAAAAAAATTTACGCTAGTGCCCGTGAAATCAGTGTTTTTTTTTCTTTTATCCTAAATATATATTTTATATATTATTTAGTGTTATTATTGTTTATTCGTTAAGTTATCCTTAAATTTTAAATTTATACAAAAAATCAAATGTTATTTAATTGTGTTTGAGATTTTTATATTGAAATAATTTGTATATTGTTAATTGAAAATCTTATTTTACCTTTAATAAATTACACAATAGATTAACAGTTAATTAACCAAAGAATATTTTATACTATTATTTAAAAAGAAGGAATAAAATAAATAATTATTTAAAAATCAAAGATAAAATAAATTATTCCATCAAACCCAAAAGGTGAAAACTTTTTCCCAAAATAAGGTAGGGCTAGAATCTCGACCATTAGCTAGTTATTACCGCTGTCCGTCTGTTCCCTTTTTTTTTCTATTTCGCACCTTAAAAAACGATAAATTTCCATTTCTCGAGATACGAGACATTTCGTTTAGGCACCGAGTCAAAATGTCATTGCATTATTATTTCAATTTGCCTGGAATTGTCAGGAGAATGGAGCTTAACAATGTATAAGTCTCAAAGAAATAGCCAAAATTGAAATATAATGGCGGCTAAATTCTTACAACTCCCAAAATTCCAGCTAAGCAATAAACTAATAATTCTATAATAATGGTCTCTGTTCATATGAAAGATATATTTACAGCCCCACCTCCAAAATAATGCTACCAACACCCGAAAGATGGAAGCCAAAATGCTACCAATTTGTCGTGCCATTTTTCCTGTAATAAATGACCATAAACACATGATACAGGGTTGAAAGAAACCCTAAGAATGAACAAAGAATGGTCAGAAATTGGCAAAAGATGCAATTAGAGTCATCACAAGAAGTGCACAAGTAAGAGGGTGCAACTTGAGCGAATGACTCCGAATAGGTGGTGGTGCAGACCCGGGAGAGATACCACCAGCCGTGGCTTCTGGGTTGAGAGCACTTGCCGGGGGAACTGAAGATTTTGGTGGGATTGGAAGAGTACTGGAGTTGTTAACACCATAACCTGAAAAATAGATCTTACGTTTAAGAGCATAGAAGCTCAAGAGCAGGGACCAATTCTAAATGGAAGTATTACACTCACAGTCAGATGCCTTCCAACCCAATACATTCTTCTCCCGATCAAAGACTATATTGTAACCGGTCATGAAGTTTTCTGGATTAAAGGCAAAAAAATCAGTATAAGCAATCATACACATTGCATAAACAAATATATTTAATATGGTTGCAAGTAACAAAAGGTTCCATGGCAAAAAGAAATATCAAACAGAATTGAAAACGGCACAAGTTCTTTCTTGAAAAAACTGGATTCTTAAGGTTCTACAGATTAAAACTTTTGTCCTAATATCATCATTCTTCAAATAAACTTTTCTAAAAGCTCACACAGAGAAACTATATTGCTTGATAACACCAGAAACAAATGTAAACAATAAAAACTTATGAAGATTGGATATATCTTTGCATACAACCTCCTTGGACCTATCTATCATAAGCAATTCCTTTCCAATTACTACTTCTAGAAAAAGGGGGGGAGAGAGAGCGAGAGAGAGAGAGAGAAGAGAGTAGTAAGATAAGATAATTCAATGGTTGTGCAATCAGTTATCAGGCACTTTTACTTTCCTTTTCCTTCTTCGATGAGGGCTCTGAATATGTTATCAAGAAAAAAAAGGCAATCTCACAAGATAATGTAAAACTACCACAAGAATACAACAATTTAGTTAGTCTGTCCAAATGTGCATGAATTGGACTGTTTTTAATTGGAAAACAGCAGCAGCAACTCAAGGGGAGACAAAATTATTAATATGAAAAGAAATTTTGAAAGAAGCTACATCATTTGCAATGGAAATGGAAGCAGAACCTCATGGGGAGACCAAATGATCGATATGAATAGCAATTTTGAAATAAGCTAATATTATTTGCAATGGGATACTCACGTCCAATGATATTCACATTCTCGCTTTTGACGACACCCAGACAATATAAATATAAACCCTGGGGAACACAAGAAAATTTCAGTACCGATTTCAGGAGCAGGAGTTAAAAATCATAGCAATAAAAGTGAGACCTTACCTCAGGTTCCAAAGAAACTATTACAATTGGATCATTGATAAAAAATGAGTCACCACCTTTCATTGTGAGATTCACAATAGGATAATCGACGTTGTTTTGATTTGGACTGCATGGAACGAAAATGTCAGTGCTTGATTTTAGAAAGGAAAAGTTAACACAACTGCAGCCTGTAAGTGAAGAAATGACCTCAATACATAACAATATTCAAAAGGGAGACTGGAATTAGATGTATCTCTTTTTTCCTTGGCCAGGGAGTTGAACTGTCAAAACACATAAGTTATAAGTAAAGGAAACTTCATTTAACAGATTAAAATAAATAGCTTAAACTACTTACAGTCTCAGAAATTTGAGTATAAGCAGGGTCGTTCAAGTATGTAAATGAGGTACCGGAGTCAAAAATTGCACTAAACTCAAAATTAGTGGCATTACCCCCAACACTAATTTGAGTGATGGTGATATTGTAAGTTGGACTGTTAAGAAGTTTTAAAACAAAAAGATCAGTAAAGCGACAAGAATGTTCAAAGAGATTGTATATTCACCAAAATCATACAAAAATTGGGAAGTGATCACTTACTGCGTTTGCCTGAGGGAAAATGGCGTTTCTCCTTGGCCTGAGCTTCCTTTATCTCCAAACCTGATTCTCCCAGTGCCGTTAGATCCGAAACACATGGAAAAGGAATTTGGAATTAGCCCTTGATTTGCTAATATACTAGGAACTGAAGTCTTCTCCATCCCAAGCCCAAATAGACCATTAGGAGCCGCACCATCCAAGAAAGAACCAGTCTGAATCCGACCACAGCTGCAAAAGATTAGAGAAGCTGAATAACAAGTGCTATAAATAATAATTGAAAGTAACAAATTTGTCAATTGGGGAAAAAAATATAATCAATACAATATTTAAAACTTCAAGGAGATTTATGATAAAATCCCGAATCCCTCCTGAGGTAACCTTACTGAAAGGATTTTTCTGTCCGTAGACTATTTTACTCCAGTTTCAAGAAAATTGCAAAGAAAACACCCATCTTACATGAACTATCAACAGCGAAATTTTTGCACCCAAAAAACATGAACATTTCAGCATAAAATTACCAACCCGAAAGAAATCCGAGAATCAACAGATTTAGTTTGCTTTTCATCTGTAACTAAGTGTAATACATCCTCTACCAAGAACCCAGTTGATGTAGTGCCATCAGAAAGATAACGAACTTGATAAGGACAGTTGCTACCAGCTGAAGGGCATTGGTTGTGTAGTTCACACAAAGTGCTGTTACAAGGTACCTTTGAACTTGTTGATGATGTATTAGGACTGTAGATGTTAAAATCAATCACCTGTATTACAAGATAATACAGAAGAGTGAAGACATAGTTATATTATAGGCTTACATTTTGTAATATAATAGAAGACCAAAAGAGAGTGAAGACATATCCACGTAGTCTGTTGAAATTAATAGTTTAAGTAGAAAGGATACGGAAACAGTGGTGATGATTAGAATGCTCCACACTACCATATAAAATCTTGCAGGCATGCTAAGTTTAAAAATTTCAGCACAAACTCTTAGCCTTCAAATATGTGATACCTGTTTTTCCGAAATACCATTTTTGGATATGTCCGCCGCAAAACTTTCCCAAAATGAACAAAAATCTCAGAAATTACAGGTTATCTTTCAAATATAAGTCTACCAAACAAGCAATTTACAATCATTAACCCACAATAAAACTCGAAGGAAAATTCACACCTGTCCAGATGATAAGTTCAAGCCGTGCACACAACGAACACAATCGCATGGCAACCAGAACAGGTCACTGCCAGTGTCAAGTGCCACCATAAATGATAAAGCTGGTGTTCCCACCGAAACATTGGCATAATGTAAGCTGAAATTTCAAGAAAAAAAAACAAAGAAAACGTTAGTCCATATCTCAATCATTTCAAAAGCATGGCCGGCACCCAGTTGGTTGTTGATGATATTGTAGTACTAAAAGAATACAAAGAAATTGAAAATTTTGACATTTTGAATACCATTTGCACCCCTAAATCCATAAGCTTTTGAAATAAGCAGGAAAATTATTAGAAAATATTTCTAAAATATAAACTCAAATAAAAATTAAAATAAATCCAAAAAAAGAAAGATTTTCAGTATTAAAAAAAATACCCGTAAACATAAAACCTTCAGTACCATACATAAGAATTACAGTTCTATAGCTTGAAAAAGTAATCTAATTGCATCAAACGATATGATTCAGCAAATGAAAAATACTGATCAATGTTGTAAAAATTAATTTTGTAACAATATCAACGAAAATGCAAATGATTGATTGCTTTACGCGCGTTTAAAAAATAGTAGGAAAACTCATTTCACATTAAATTTTATGCAACCGATAACAAATTGATATTAACCGTATTGATCAGATATATGAAAAGAATAAAACGATAATTAATTAATTTTGTTCAATGAAAATTAATACTAGACAGGCTTGAGCATGAGCTGTTATTTGATTATTTTAAGTTTACCTTTCTCCTATTTTCAGAAAAAATCGTTAAAAAAAAAAAAGAAACCAATAAATTGTCAGCAAACAAACAAAGAATATATTGAAAGCTCTCTGGTCACCTCTGCGGTTCTCTAGCAACACTCCAAAATTACAATTCGTCACAGTTCAAATAAGAGAGGATAGACTGAGGCAAGTGAAGAGATTACGTACAATCCCAAAGCATTGAGTCGATAAGTATCGTTGCCGGCGTTAAAAGTTAACGGCGTTTGATCATTCTCCTGCGTAGCAAGCCCACGCCCTCGTGGTCGGAAATAACGGTCACGGTGGGCCAGAACAGAATAGTAGGCGAAACTTCCTTTCTTCGGTAAGTCATCAACGGCTAGAATTCCCTTAACCGGATCCGAGTAACGATGATGGATATCAAAACCGAACGTACCGAACCCGAAACAGCACGCAGCACAACAGCTTAACAATATCAATAACACACAAACAGGAGAATTACGATAACTAGAAGCCATTTGCTTGAAAAAAGAAACAAAACTTTTGAAAGAAGCCTTTGTTTTCTTTTTATTTTGAGAGAGAGAACAGAAGCGAAATGAGAAGGATTTTAAAGAGACATGTTGAATTGGATTTGTCGCTCACTTTACCTTACCTGCGTGGCTGTTTCGAGGGCGAAAGTCAAAATCTCTCTCGATGACTATCGTCACTGTGAAACGATGACCGCGCTTGTTTGGTGCGAAAGCGAGTGAGGTGAGACCCAGAGACGTGGGTCCGATGCGATGAGAGTTCAAATTTTTAAATTGATTTTGCATTTGTTTTTTTTTTTTCCCTGGCTAGCCCTTCTTTTTCTATAATTTTACCCATTTTTCCTTCTTTCTTTCAATTTTCCTTTTTTCTCTTCGTAATGTGAATTTTTTCAAATAGAAAATAAGAAATAAATACTTTTAAAGAATATTACAATAATTCTACCAACACTTCTTTCCATGCTCAATACTTTTTTTTTATAAATAATAAAAAATAATTTAATCTCCAACTAGTAGTGTGAATTTGTCAATGACTCTATTAATTTGAGCACTACATGATTAGTTGAATAAAAGGATTGTATGATCCTCATGATTTATTTTTTTTAAAGTGTTGTGATTGCAATATTATTATAATAATTTTAGTTGTTAATACTAGAAAAGTCATTGAATTTTAATTATCAACTTTTTTTTATTTAGCCTACAAGTTGGTGTAATGTCTTAGTTGCTTTATATTTTGCAGCTTTAGAATTTTCAAGAAATATCTTATTTTAATTAACAAATTTATTCCATTACCTTAATATAAAAGGTAATCTTTTAATATAAAATTAGCTTTATGATTAACAAATTTATCCAACTACTTTAATACAAAATATAATCTTTTGTATAAAATTAGTTTATTACTAAATCAATTAGTCATGTATATCCTTAGATAATATTTTGAGAATAGATGAGATTGATGACTAAACAATAAAAATTCTCGAACTTTTGAGTTTATTTATTGACTATGACATGAATGATAGAGGAGGGCCTAACTTAAATGATAATATTATAGCCTCCCTTAGACTAAGGTTTCGTTTGGTATTGCTTTTTAAATAGAGCTTATCAAGGTAGAATTTTTGTTAGTATAGCTTTTATAAGTAGAGTTTTTACTAAAAAAATTTTAGGTGTTTGGTTGTCACTGAGAATTTTTATAAAAAAATTATAAAATTACTTTAATAGGCAAGTTATTTAAAATTATGTTATAAAATCAATGAAATAAATAAAGGATATTTTAAACATTTTAATATTTTAAAAATACTTTTCAACTTCTACTTTCAAAAGTCTAAATTTTGAGCTTTTATTAGCAGATGTAAAATAGCTTATTTAACCTTCAAAAACTCTACTAAAAAAATAACCAAATAATAATAAAAAAAAATTAAAAATAACTTATGTAATTAGATAAGTACTTATGACTATTAAATAAGTTATATCAAACAGCTACTAAAATTCTCAGTTTGAGTCTCATTAAAAGGCAAGGGAGTGAAATCCATGATTATCTTAGTTAGAGAAAAAAAAAAAAAAAAAGGGAATAACAAACAACATAAGTAAAAGCAAAATGTAACAAAACGAAAGCTCGGGGACATAAATGAATTTGTAAGAGAAGGCGTTGAGAGGTTCTTGGTCTACAAAGTAAACGGCGCACATCCTGACAACATATCCAAGTCCATTATTGGCTAAGTTAGATGGAGAAACAGGTATTTGCTTAGAGACAGGAGATGACACGTTTCGATCATCGGACGGTGTAACGTAAGCATACAAAAACAATGGGGAGCAGATGTAGGGCCTACAATCTACATCCCCAACACAACACCGACTGAGAAGTAGGATCAAAATTTATCAGGCGGAAAACAATATGAACCTTGTCAATCAATCAGTCAATCCAAGGGGGGAGCGATTTTCTTGTCGTAGCACGCCTGCCTAGGCATTACATTAACGTGGTACTGCCGTGTCAGTGCGACTGTTTGAGTTTGTCTACACGTAACTGCTCGCGTGCGTGCGAAATGCTTTGTACCGTGTGAGGAACGGGGGCGATGTTCGTGGTTTGACTTTGACGGATGAATTTTTGAATGCTTTAATGCGAGATTAACGTTGCGGGGACCAGGCAGCAATTGAAATTTTGGCTTTCAGGTATGAATGCCCTTTTTTTTTTTTTTGGTGTGAGAGTAGGTAAAGGTATGAACGCATAAATAGAAGTGGCGCTCGGACGTTGAATTACTACAGATTTGTAATGGTAGTTTTGTAGCTTTTGCACACAAGTTGCGTCTTCAAACTTCCATCGACTAACACAGTATACCGACCATACTAAATTAGTGTAATTGTGCGGAATGTTAAAAGATAAAATATTATTGTTTTTAAATTACATCTATAATTTTAGATCATATCATAATCTCTCTCTCTCTAGGAAACTAAACATCATCATATTATATAAAAGATTAGATAATGAGAGTATGAGACAGGTGTTGAGTTTTGTGAATGGAAATGAATTGGTCCACGAAGATGTCAAATCTTATACGAAGATGTCAATCAAATCCTTGGAATTAATTTTATACGAAGACGTCAGGTTGTTAGCTACATAAAATTAAAGAAAGCGAAAGTTTGGTAGATTATACGGTTATTATTTTGACGAGTAAACATAAAAGCAACGCTTTATTTATTAATGCTCACGTAATGGGATGACTGCTTGGGATGTCCTGAAAAAGTCAAAGTATTTGCAGGTTCGAAAGGAAGGGCGAAAAATGGGAGTGTCAAAAAAAAAAGGTCAAAGTCTTTGCCATTAGGGGTACTTTTATGTCTAGAAAGCACTGTTTGGTCTAGTTTCCTCAACGCAGCTGGGTTGAATGAAGACTGGCCCATCAGAGTGCAAGTCCAGTCACGACCGACAACCAATATCGGGCCGGATACACAACAACCAATCAATTCGAAGTGCAATAATGGTTTGAAAAGCGAGGGAAGAACCGCTAAAACAGTAGTCCCACGAGGGCACCAGGCACGAGCTAAATTAATGCTTTCAAGAAACTTGGAACATCATTCTCTCACGTGCGTGTGAACATCTGGAATACAATAATGTACGGATTCTCCCATCATCTGCTTACTGATATAAATTATTATAACGGCAAAAATATGAACAATATGGATGAGATGGTGACCTATTAGTATGTACACACTATATCTAGCAAAGGATTCGAATTTAAAGGAATACAAAATCCCCTAACTATGGCACCGACACTGAACTATGACCTAAAATTACTTTTTATCAATGTAAGGTGAACGAAAATGGTGGAAAAATTACTACCATTGTGAGTAGCTGCCGACTGCAAAAATGAATGATCACGGAACAGCTACAGTAATATAAACAATGCGACAAGACATCTTAAGTGAAACAGATGAGATGTATATCTATGGTAAGACAAGGATGTAACTGAACCCTGAGAACGATCTCTGGTCTCTTTGTTTGCATCTGCAATAGAGTTGTTACCTAATCCAGCAGCAACAGCAGGAGGCACAGATGTGTTGTGTGGTTTTACTGGAAAAGTATAAGAATCCTCAATGTCATAACCTGAATAAAAAGAACAAATGCATGGTTCATATGATAGATGCGTGGAAAAGTAAATTTAGTGAATGAAAGTAGTACTTACAGTTAAACTTCTCCCAGCCCAAGACAAGTCTCTCTCGATCAAATACCACACGGTAGCCGGTCATAAAGTTTTCTGTGTAGAAATCAGTAACTGCCGTATAATTAAAAATCTACCACAAATAAATAAATCCATCATACTAAAGAATTGGATCGTTTTCTTCCAGTAAGGACAGTTTAAGAACTCTGGTCGTAACCAACAAAAACACTTAATTTACACGAGTTAAATAGCAGTAACAGTTTACATAGAAGAATTAACAGAAATCAATTGACAAAAGGATTATACTCAAGACTATTTCAAGGTCATCTGTACTGTGCATGTGCAACAATTATGATAAGATATAGTGCACCCAATCAGTCATAAATCTATATATCAACTAGAATACGCTAGGGTCACATCAATTATATTCAGTACCACATACTTGACAACTCATACCAAATGCAATTTACATGACTTACGCCCAATTATATTCAGTTCCATGCTCTTGACGACAGCCAGACAATAAACAAGTTCACTCTGCTAAAGAAAAAAAAATGTTGTTGGGTATAAGTTTCAGGTACATTATAAAATCAGAAAAACTAAGCACAGAAGCAAAAGTAATAGTACAAAGACCAGAAACAAAGCACTACCTGAGTGGAAATGACAATTATTGGATCATAAACAGCGAAATGGCTTCCACCTTTCATCCTTAAGCTCATACTAGGTATCAAGCTAGCATTTACATCAGGACTGTTCATCATAAAGATATCTATTACAGCCAACATAGAGAGAAGCTTGAAACAATAATAAAAGGAATAGACATATTACGCAATACCACCTCATATCATAACAATATTCAAAAGGGATTCTTGAATCATGCTGGCGCCGTTTATCTTGTACCTGTGAATGGAACTGCAGAAAAAGTATGAACAACTAAGTCCCAGCATTGGATATAAGAAGAAAGAAAACAAGATCAAAGGGCTTACATTCTCTAAAAGCCTTGTGTAAGTTGGCTCAACCATATATGTAAAAGAGGTCCCAGAATCAAAAAGAGCAGTAATATCCACATCAATCAAAGTTGTGCCTACTCGAATTTGAGTTACAGTAATGTTGTAGGTTGGGCTGCAACACAATTTTTCAAACTAAATTGATGATAAACTTGATAAAACCTTCCATGGCAGATGAGAAATTCATAGGCAAACAGCATCAAGCAGATGAGAAATTACCACTTACTGTGATGGGTTTACATTAAACGAGGTCTCTTGCTGGTAGGGACTACCCTTGTCCCCAAAACTGATTCTTCCAATACCATCATTTCCAAAACACATGGAGAAAGAATCTGCTGTTAGACCGTCCCTGGATAATGTACTAGGAACTGATATCGCCTCCATACCAAGCCCAAATAACCCATTTGGAGCTGCAATGTCCAAAAAGGAACCACTTTGAACCTGTCCACAGCTGCATATTTCATATTGCATTATCATCTCAACCTGGATAAGTATTTGAAGAAAATGGACAGCAGGGCCCTGGAAAATGCTTTCAAGAAACAAAATAGTAAAATAACTGACCCGAACGTCACATATGCCTCAACAGATTCGTGATTTTTATCTTCTCTTGTTAAGTGAAGAACATCCTCAACCAAAATTCCAGACGTAGAAGTTTGAGCTGAGACATAAGAAACAGAGTAAGGGCAATTGCTAAATGTTCCCGGACATCGATTACGGTGAGCACATAAAAGGTTGTTGCAGGTGACTTTTTTGCTTGTTGATGACACTTCAGGATTGTATATACTAAGCTCAAAATCCTGCCACAGTAGAATTATACATAGTTGAAAATCAATGAAGAGTTAAAATAGCACTGCTATCTGATGCTTAAGCATATGCATGGCATAGTTGAAACTTGAAAATCATTGAAGGGTATTAAACTATCACTACTATCTGATGCTTACACAAAGGCATAGCATTCTAACATCCTAAACGAAAAAACAAAATGTACATGCAGAAGAACAAGGTATGGTCAAAAGCATTTGTCAGTAGTTGTTTTCACTTGTCAATTCTTATTTGGCAAGAATTATAACTATGACCAGATAATTATAAACATAAGGCAGAAGCTAATACCTAGGGCATGTATATAACTGTTGATGGAGATGAGAAACCTCAGCCACTAAACACCAAACCTTGCCCACTATTTAAATAATTCTACCTTTTAACACGAAAGAGAATTGAAAGCACAACAACTACAGTGTCTAGTAAACACCCATTTTGACTTGGCAGACATTCTTAATCAACCACCCACCCAATCTCAAACAAATCCTTAATAAGCATTGGTGATCCAGTTACTAGTTTGCTCTTCATAAAACTATCCCAATCTCAAATATTCCATAGGGTGACCCAGATAATAGTTTGGTCTTCTTCATAAAACTACAGCATTCTTGAAAGTGCATTTAGCACCAACATATGCAATAGATCAAACTAATTTTTTCTCAGTTTTCTACTATTTAGCTGAAATGAACAAAAGTGCTTTCTGAGTTTATTTAAAAAAAAAATGCACTCCAGAGAGTTCTTGGGCTTTTTGGAGAAGCACTAGATAGGCAGTTGACTTGAATACTTTTAAGTCTTTTCAAAAAATCACTTCATAGGACTTTCTTCATAGCATTTTTCTGGGAAGCACTTTCAATAATGCACCTTAAACATGTTAGCACTAAATGGGAAAAAGGAAATCCCTTGCTATCAAATAAAAGCTTACACAGGGCAAATATCCCAAAGAAATCACATAATTTGCAAATAAATGATCTAAAATTTTAAATGATAAGAAAATAAAAAATAGTGAGAATAAAGCATACAGAAGCATAAGCAGAACCGTGAGTAGTCGCACACTTGCTACATTCACACGGCACCCAAAACAAATCACTTCCCGTATCAAGCGCCACCATAAACTTCATTCCCGGCGTCCCCAATTGCACCGTGGTATAATGCAAACTGCCAAATTATAAAAAAGAAAAATAAAAAGCCCCACCAAATCAAGAATTCAAAAGAACCAAAAAATAATAAGAAAATCAAACAATGGCATCAAGCGTAAATATTTGTTAAAAAAAAAAAAAAGAGGTGACGTACAATCCCAACGAGCTGATTCGTACAGTCGAATTGCCATCGGAGAATATGAGCGGGGAATTGGTATTACTATCGGACAGGTGGCGGCCACGTAGGATTTGATCGCGGTGTGCCAAAACGGCGTAGTAGTCGAAACTTCCTTTGACTGGCCAATGACTATGAGATAATTTGCCGCTGGAAATTGACCAGTTCTTGACTTTGTCGGAGAATCGGTGGTGCATTTCGAAGCTAAAGATTCGGCCGCCGTCGCAGGACGACGGGCCAATGAAGGCCCAGATTGGGACTAAAAAGAAAAAGAATTTCAGGAAACAAGGCATTTTATTTAACTTTTGTTGCTTTAATTTTAAAAAATTGGAACTTAGTGAAACCCTAGATCTTTGATTTTGATTTTGATTTTGATTTTGATTTGAGATTTGGTGGTGTCTGTTAGTGTGACTGTAGACGCATGTGGAAGAGTGGGCCCGGTCTTTTGACAGTTTATAGAGGTGGTTGAAAGGGCGGGATTCTTTTGTTTTTTTTTTTGACCCTCAGACTGAGATTGTTGTTTCATCTCAGATTTTCAGTCTTATCGTTTTCCCATCCCACGTTAAAAAATTAAGGCAATTTTTTTATTTATTTTTTTGTCCCTGGGTAGGCACCTAACAAAGAAGTGTTTTTTAAAATAAGGGTATAAATCTGTTTTGTCCTTTTGGTTTCACAAAATTATTTCACAAGCAATTGTAAAAATATAAGTTTGAGTGTCTAGCATCTTCATCTTCTTCTCATTTCATTTCATATCGACTGAAGGATTCAAATTTTTTTATAATTGTGGAAGTAATATTAATTTTTTTGAAGGGGCTCAAATCATATCATATATATATATGATTTGTGAGCATTTCTGAAAAATTTTATTAAAATCGGAGATATGTGTAAGTTAAGACATAGCTCCAGTCGTTAAGGAGTGATTATATTTTTTAAGGCTTCGGTCCTAGTCAGGAAGCTTTCAATAGATTTATGTGTAGAGTAGAGATTAACAAATAAAATAAATTAAAAAATTTTTAAGAAATCTGTACATAAGTGTAAATCGAAACTCTACCCGATTCCAACTTCAACTTGAACCACTATTGGTAGAATTTTGTCAAAATCAACGAACAGAATAATTAAAGAAAGAAGATCAAGAGATCCACTCAGAGAAATATATAGCCTTACATATTACAAGAAAAAAATATTATGTACAAATTACAACATCCGGAGTCCGATAATCTAATTAATATTTACAAAATTGGAAAAACGAAAATGAAAAAGACGACCGACAATCACAAATTAGTGAAACCCAACAACAACAAAGCTGACACTAATTATTTATGGCTACAAAAATTAAAGACCTCAGAAATGGCACTGCTGCAGGAAAAATCTCATAATGAAGATGAGTTAATGCCTTGATGGCACCAATTAATTATTGAAACAGACTCACATTGGAGAGCCAGATGTGATCCCAAATTTATCAGAAAGCTTGGTTCTGGAAAATGGCGAAAGAAGCTCCATTTGATGTAGAAACTGCACGTCGTGAATCAATGGATTATCAGTTCTTCCCGGCGGAGATCCAGGGTAACATGAAGGATTGCACGACCCATTGCATAAAAATAATTCCTTTCCATCAACTGGCTGCAAGACACGACACAGTCGAGTCGTGTAGAAGAATATTAGAAGAAGAACCCATGTGATATTGTGATGTGAAAAAAAAAAAAATGCAGAACTTTGGTTATTGGTGATTTAAAGAAAGTCTTCACCTTTTCAGTAATAATGTTCAAACCTCCACTTTTTCCATCATCATTTGCTTGGTTGCTATCAAAGCTGTGTTTGCTGCATCTGGGTGGCTTCAGAAACTCAGGTACGGCGGCTGCCGGCCTGCGAGGCTTAGGGCAGAGTGGCTGCTCATTGCCTCCATGTTTAAGCTTGTTCGGCTCTGAGCTTGAATCAATGAGACTGCTTTTAACAGGAAAACGATGCATTTTTTACCTTGAAGAAAATAAGCAGCAAAGCAAAACAATACAAAGACACAAGTGGAGAACAGGACACAATGGCTTTGCTATGTATGTGAGAGACACAGCGAGCGACTGGCCATTCCACTGTTTCTTGACAAAACCTGTTGGGTAATTTGAAGATTGTCCGGGAGATAAAAGAGATAAAGAGTATGAAGTGAGAAATTACTGTGGCAGTGAAGCCATTAGCCAATAGCATAAGCCATAAGCCAAAGCACTTTCTTGGCTCTGAGTTGTTCTAGGATTTGGTCTTGACTCGTTGGCTTTTGATCTCCTAATTCCTCTCTAATTCTCATCTTTGCCTAAAATTCATTTCGTCCAAGTGAGTTCCACTTTTTTTCTTCTTTTTATATTTCTTTCTTTCATTACACAATCAACACTAACATTTCGTGTCCTTATACACACACACACACACACATTATTATACAATTAAAAACTTGTACACGTTCTTTATGAGAGAGAACCATCTTATCTCTTTTTGTATATCAGTGATAAACACGAGACATATAACCCAAAATTGCATGAGCCACCCTCACGTTTGCAGCATGGAAGCTTTGCAATTGTTCGGGTTTCTTAACAACCGTCCTAATAATAATTAAGGGGAAAAAAAAAAGTTAATAACTAGCATCACACAATATGTACAGTTGATTTTTTATGCCTTTCTTCTTTTGCAAGAGAAAGAATGCCCCAACTCACATTTTTTGCAAGCACTACTACGCCCCGTTTTTATATAAGGCGTAGCAATGTGGTAGCAAGTGTAGAAAACTTTGAATCTCACCCTATAAGTAGACCAGCATAACTGCTTTTGAACATCCATATATGTATACTATTTAAAGCACCGTATGCAATAATGAATCATACACCAAATACAGCTTTTAAGAGCTGGCACTGTACAAGCAAAAAGAAAGTGCTTCCGGGCCGGAACAGACTGTCAAATGAGGGGTGAATGCTCAAACTTGAAATCATGGAAAACTATCCATGGAACAAGATGTGATCACATTCAAACACTAATAATTCATATATACGTGGCATGCCCAAAAAATAATCACTGCGTTCAGCACATCCCTAGTGTAATTGTAGGAAAGAAAGTAAAAACTACCACCACAGTCAAGCTTTTGAAATATAAAACTTAATAACAGTTAAATTTAATATGACTAGATTCCATCAAATTACTAGGATGACATCAAAATATACCAAACATACATTTATTACAAAAATGCACCAACTTTAGACAACTGTTAACAATAAATACCCAAAATAATATAAAGGAATATAAACTGAACCACCACCACCCCCCCCCCCCCCCCCCCCAAAAAAGAAAACCAAAAAAAGAGTGACGGGAAAATGAACAAAATACTGACATAATCGAAAAAACTTAACACCCTATTTATCACTTTGTGGAATGACAGATGGTTAGGAAAGTTTGGAAAGATTAAATAAAGAGAAATCCAAACATACAGCCTTGTTGCACAATCAATTTAGTATTACAGGGAGAAAATCAGATATCAAACAAAAAACTAATTGATTGCTACCAGAAGCCTATAACAAAAATCAGACAATCAATTTGCCGCATCAGTTCCTACACGTCAAACACCTACCACCTCATACATCATAACAGAAGCCTTTTCATTTAGTTGTTTCAGCAATGCTCAACAATGACCTGGTTATCCCTCTCTATATTTATAATGCAATTTAAACCAAGTGTATCATTCAACTACTGCAATTATACTGCATTACTTTTCAGTGAGCAAGCAAGCAGCAGATATCAATTCAAAGAAAGACTGGTCTTGAACTGCAAACTGGCAAAAATTCAAACTGAAATCAACCAATTGAAATTCTTTTGATATGCAAAGACAAGCAAGTGAGAAAGGAGTGAAAATATTATACACCCCTGTCCGGTTACAAACAGATTCTTTTATATTACTCACAGAGTACTGCACAAGTTAAGCTAATTGGTGAACAATGTACGCCCCAAATCAAAAATGATATGTATCCCAGTCAAATCTGGGTTGCGAATGAACCTCATAATCAATGGGCCCGTCTACAATGCTATCAACAGTTTGTATGCCTTCCAGAAGAGTTGGATGAAAACTATCATGATCAGAAGGCAATAGTTTGTATAATACTAACAATCCAAGTGTAAATATGGCTTGCAGCTTCGTCGAATCTCCTTGGACTGAAAAGAATAACAGCATTGAAAGGAGGAATAAATCAACACAGAACCGCATTATACCCAACACAGTATCCATCAACCTCCCGTCATTCCCAGCAGGAAAACCCCTGACTCTATACACAAACAGAAAATTGTATTTATCAACCACATACCTATACCCAAAATAGACTGCACCAACTGGGACCACAAGTGGAGCAAATGATGAATATATCAACGTCAGAGCAAATATTGTCAAATTAAATGCATAATATTGTGCAAAATCAAATGTCTGCTTGGGTATTGGAGAGGGTCTGCTAATTGGATATTCAGAAAGAGCCTGTCCCTGGTGCTCATTTGCATTCATTGTGGGAGAGTCAAACATACTTTGACTAATTAGAGGTTGCTGAAGACTGTCAATGTTCTGATTTTCTAGTGGGTACTCTTCACTCTGTTCAGGGACCAACTGAAGCATATCATTCTTCCGAAACTTCTGAATCTTCTTCTTTATCCAAGGGATTGGTGCCAGCAGATCAAAAGATATTCCCAAGAAAGTACTTGTGATTAGAAATGCAAGAGTAGAAAGGCATGATTTTGACAAAAATGATGCACTCATGTATTGCTCGATCTTCTTGCAATCCTCTCCATCCAAATAGCACCGACCCATTCTTAGGATGGCACTTTCTAAGGATGACTCAACCAGACCTCTCAATAGAATGAGGTTTACAAGGAAAAAGCAAACCAATTTCAGAAGAGCGGCTCTTTGCTCCCCTGACACAGTCAAATACCGTTCAAACTTGGAAAGATATGAAAGAGCTGAAGGAATCACTATATACATACTCACGAATACAATCACATTGGGCAAGAACTGAAAGATTAAAGATGCAAGCCAGCTGGAACTCTGCACCCAAGCCAACCAGGATTGGGCATTATCCATTGCTTCTGCGTTAATAATCCGCCCAGCACTATTCACAGCATTGATAACTGCAAGAGGAGAACTAAAGAACAAAAGCATCAACAGCAAACATGTGTTAACAAGCACCCTCCGCAACCTCAATGACAGCTTTGTCAATCCCAAATGGTTCCAGTAAATGTCAGTTGCTAGCGGAGCTCGCTCAACTTTCCATTGGTTCCTCTGTAGCCTCAACTCCATAACAGAAAAGAACTTGCCAAACCGCCTCTTCTTCTCATTCCGAAAATCCTGAACAGCCTTATTCGCAGTATAAACATCCTTAAACATCACAAACGCAACACCTGCACCCGGTCCGCGGCCCTCCTTATAAGCTGCCAATTCTGTCTCCAATTCTGCTCTCAACTCTTGCAAATTTCTCAATCTCACCTCATCTGTAAAACCCAATCTATCCATCACCTCCCCCCATAAAAATTTCACTTTTCTCCAAACATAAACAACCCAACAGAAAAATCCCCGATTATCATTTTCATCATTCTCATTATCATCTGGCAAAAGTCTCGAATCAATACGAGCAACCAACCAAGTGATTTCATCTCTAACCCTAATCAACTCAGTCGCTAAATCATCCAATGCACATAAATCCATAGGCATAATAACTTTATAAACTTTCCCAGGGTACTTGTACTGAAAATACTCTTGTACAATAGTCTTATCAACACCTAAACTCTTTGGTAAGCCCTGAACCATAATGGTAAATATAGCTGTTGAATTTGCATTTGGATCACTCAAATTACCATTTCCATCTCTGAACCTAGTCACTTTTAACCTTTCCTCAACTCCATGCATTCCTAAATGCACCAAAAAAACAACTAGCACGACAAACAAAAAATGTATCCAAAGTAAACCCGAACCTTTTTCGATATGATTAATTGTCGTTTTGGAGAATTGATCATTCAGAACAGCATGCCCACCGTAAAGATTCAGCGGAAGCAGTACGAGAATAGACGCAACAGCGATGGATAAGAGCACTACAAAGCTGCCGCCTTCGATGAGGAGGAATTGAGCGGTGTCTGCCCCACAATGGCGGGCGATCTCGCGACACGTTGCATGCCATACGGCGAGGAGTTTTGTAATGAGTGCTGCGGGGCCAGGGATCCGACGATGGTCGCTGCGCAGCTTGACGAAGAGGAAAATGAATACGCAGAAAAAGAGACCGATGGCGGAGATGTTAAGCAGGTACTGTATGTTTCCGTACCACGCGCCGGGAATATCGGCGTCGGAATCGTATGAAGGCGGAGGAGACAGCGCGTGGTTTATCGACGGCAGTGGCGGGTCCATTCTGGGGATTCGTTAGGTTTTATGCAACCTAATTTTGGAGATTTTCTTCATGAGAATTGAGAAGAGATAATTTGATGGGGAATTAATTTAGAATTACGATTAGGGTTACGTTTTTGGTGTGCACCCGAGCACGTCGATTCCACAGAAACCTAAGCTGCTTGCTTTCGTCTGCTCGCGGAGAGGTTATTTTTTATTGTTCGTGAGCTTATATACTACTGTACTTATCAACAAATTGGTCCACACATGAGCAACTTGTTCGAGAGACTATATTTTTTTTTCTAAAAAGAAATTATGCGATCACCATATTTATTAAGTAAAATTTTTAAGATTATATACGTAAACTATTTATTTTTTAAAGAAATATATTTTACTTATTTTTTATTAATTTCGTTAATAAAAACATGACATCAAATCATTATAAAGGTAATATTATCATTTAATTAAAAAGTAAATATTGAATTAATTATATTCTATTTTAAAAAATAAATATTTAATTATATAAATAATATCATTTTTGTTTATAAATAAACAAAATCAAACAATACAAAATCTTATATTTAATTAATTATAAATTATTTTCGTAATTATTATATTACAAGAGTAAAATAGTCTTTATACAGAAAACCACTAACGGCAGTTAACTTATTTAAAAAAAAATGGTTAGGGGATATTTCTTTGAAAAATAGGTGGTTTACAGATACAATCTTAAAATTTGGTGATTTATCGAAATTTCACTTAATAAGTAGTGGCTACTAGATAATTACTCATTTTTTAAATTAAAATTATAAAAATGACAAAAAAATTATAATAGAATTTCAACTAAATCAGTATGATTGAGAATAAATTTTATAAACATACTTTTCATAGATAAAATTATTGTTGTTAGACAGTTCATATCTTTACTATTTAAAATTATTTTGATTTTATTAATGAATAAATTATATTGTGCATTATGATTAAAAAAATACTTAGGGCTCATGAAGTGTGGAAAGCGCTGCTCCTCCAATATACTTAACCTAAAAGCCCGACCTGAAGCCCGCTTTGGAACTTTTAGACAGTAGCCCAATTTCAAGTAAACCTTACCTGGCTCCAATTTTTTACCCAACCGGTTCACAACTAGACCTAGTAGTTTCGGTTTTTATGCCCGAACTCATCCCCAACCCTGATCAACTGATCAATATGCACATGCTGTACAGTGTTATAGGGACAAAACTTGGAAATTGATGACCTATTACGGCAATCAAACTGTATTATTATTGGGTTCGTACGGTTGAGATGCAATAAGCATCATAACTTGGTCAAATCTGAGCCATTAAAGCTTATTTCGTACGTGAGATTTAATATTCAAAGCTGATTGGCTGAGAGCAAGGTGAACCCATGTGAGATTTTTAATTCAAACCATTAAATTTTCCTTCGCCAATTGATCTCAGCATCCGACCAAAAAACATTTATCCACCACGAAATAGAAAAATAAAATGGTTGTCTGTCTCATCATCCGCATTCGTACATTGCTGACAAGCACCCCAAGTTTATAATTCCAACCAACGAAGTTTTGCCACTCTATTTATCCACACTCTTGATCGTATAAAGAGTGAGCTCGAAAGTATTTTGTGGACCGATTTTTAAAATTTTAAAAAATATAAAATAAAAAAGAGAGAAACTAGTCTTGATTGTGTCGTACTAACAAATTTATGTCATCATATTAACTTATTTTTAAAGTAGACTTCCAAATATAATGTTAGTATACATGTATAACTTTTTTTTTAATATTAATTATACATCAGATTACTGATCATATATTAGATATTTATAATTATTATTTCAGTAAATAAATGCACTCGCATTTCCCAAGAGATAGAGACTATATCAATTTCACTCAATTATACTTAATTGAAGAAATTTTGAACGTCAATCATAACTGAGACTCGAATTTTAATAGCCTATTGACACCATATATATATATATATATAACTACATTACAATGACATGACACATGATAAATTCAAATGGTTAACAAATCATCAACATAATTCAAAGGTAAAATTATATTCTACTTTGTATTGAATAAACTAAAGAGCAAGCCACCTAAAAGATTATGTTTTTGAATATATGATTATGGTATAACAAACAAAAACACATTTTTCAAACACAAAATAAAAAGAGCTCGGAACTTTTATTTATATTTTATTTATTATATCTATAGTTTTATATATATGTGTTTTATTTTATAATTTGTGAACCAAAATGAATGTTTCTTTCATTTGAACAATTTATCATTTAATTTGTAACCATTGCAACACGTTGAAACTCTGTATTTCATTCTTGAAAGTAGTAAAAGTTGATCCAGATGAAGTGATAATTTTTGTCTTGAGCTTTGTTGGTACTTAAGCTTTGACAAATAAGGGATCGGCCGACTTGACGGTTGACCTCCACCCTAACCTAATTTTTGACTTTTGGTAATTGGTAATTGAAAACGATGAACGACAACGCAATTGGCAACCGGAGGCTCGGTCGTTTTTATTGGGTGTCCCGCATCTCATTAATTGTCTACTGTTGACTTTTAATACAGTGAGAAAATTACGGAAGAATAATTTAATCATGATTACTCTTTTATTTATGTTCTTATTAGACGAACCTTATTGGAGATTAAATATTTCTTATTATGACTTTAAATTATGTGATCATCGTCTCATGCTTATGAGCTCATCAATTGTTGAGATAAAAAGTAAGATTTGTTTAGCATCTACTCTAATTCAACAATTATATATCTACACATTTTTTGACAAACATCTCTTTACAAATTAAGTTGACAGCTCATGCGGAATGAAATAATTGGTTAAAAAGTAATAATAGTAACAAAAATAATTAAGCCGATCAATCCATTCATATTACATAAACTACCAATTCAGGTTGTACAATAGTTTGTAGATGTCTCATTTATAATTTAAAGAGTGTTTCATTTTTATTAAATTACATCAACTCAAAATTAATCTATTATTTATATGATTGAATTGTTAATTGTCGGTTGGTTGTCGAATAATAACTGAAAGATTATGGGAAATTAATAATGAATCACGTTAGTTACACATAATGTAACTTAAAAACTGCCTGGTTGAAGATATTTTGATTGGGAAGATCCAATAAAACCAGGGTCAGGCACATAATAATTGAATTCCAAACTTTTTTTCTAACCATTATCTTGTGAGGACTCCCATTTGGATTTCAACTTCAATGTAGTGGGGGCATGCATCCACACAATTTCCGATTTATGGATCCATTAACCAAAAGTCAATTCAAAAAGCTAAGACTTAAGAGAAGTAAGTTGTCGATAAGTGATTGAAGATGGAAATAAGTTGGAGGTAATAATTAATTAATATGGTTTACGTCGGACTTCCCATTTGCTCATGGCGTGCAATATTGTAATATGAGCACGCAAAGCATGTTGTGAGATCACTTAATAACATTAACAACTTGTGTATATGTGACTGTGATAGGCGAAATCGAAATTAACAGTTATTTGAATGATAAATCAAAACTTTTTATAGTACTAATGCTTATTGACTGTAATTTGTTTGTTTTATCCCCTCTCTTCTCTTTTGCACTAATTGTGTTCGTCCTTGTCATTTCGTTTCATGCATTATGCATTGTCAGAATGCATTATAATATAATTCTCATATTCAACTTGTAATTTTGTTTCGTGACAATATATTAATTAGTAATTACCAACCAGAATGCATAATAATAATTCTCATATTGACTACTATTCGTACTTTCTAAAACGTGAGTTTCCTATTTGGTACAATATAATTTTCATGCCGCAAGTGTAGTCTAAATGAGTATTTTTAAAACATGGTAACAATTGTTTTTCGTTTTTTTTTAGAAGATGACAAATAATCCTAGAATATGTTAAATGAGTATTCTGCCCAATCACCAAAATGGTATATTTAGTAACTCAATGATTGTGATGTGCTTTGTACTCTCTCAATCACCAAAGTTTTAAGTGCTCATAATAACAGAGATTAGTTTTCCTAGGTGCGTTTCTCATCTCATTGATTATTGTTTCTTTTAATATGATTTGAAAAACCACTATAAATTTTCAAAAAATCTTCTAAATTGCCTTTTTAAAATGAAAAAGTCTTTATTTCCAAAAAAAAAAAAGATGAAAAAGTCTTGCCGAATACCGACCAGAAAATGCTTAAACCCATGCTTCATTAATAAAACCCAAAATCAAAATCAAACCACTCTTATGTTGTGTTTGGATATATATTTTTTCCTTTTCCAAATAGTCATTAAATTGACGCAGTGAAGTTTCAGCAGATGCAGAGCTACCACACGCGTTACCAAGAGATTTTCTTTCAACAGCAGTTCATGACGTTATTGCCACTTGCTTATTAAGTATATGGACACGTATCCTTTATGCTGCAAAATTGACACCTGGCCACTTATGTCACACTTGATGTTTAATTATTATTAATTTTTTTTTAAAAAAAAGTAAACCGATCGTTGAAATTTGCAATTGTGGTAAGATGTTAACCAAGACATCATCCATGTTCTTGTTATTTTAAAATTTTCAAAATCTGGATATTCAGGTTCGCTGACTTGCCCATCAAAATTTTCAGAAAAAATTATTGCTTTATAAATCTAAGTGTATAGACTTTAAGGGCTAATTTTCCCCTTATTTATGAAAGTACAAAGAAATTAGGATTGACTTCTTGTGTTTAATCTAAGTTATTTAGTATTGTAAGTCCCTAATTGAATAGTGTAATTAATTATCAAAAAGAAAACACATTATATGTCTGAAAGAGATTATGCATTAGATTTTTTTCTAAAATATTATAACACAACACATATTTGCAAATAAAACGCGTGTTTTCTAATTTTAACTATTTCTTCACCACCATTTCGTGCTTGATTTCAATAATTTTAAATAATTTAACGTTTTTTTTTTTTGGCTTGTTAAATTAATATTACGAAGAGGTGCGTCCAAAATCAAAAAACAAAAAATGGAAATAGATTTATTTAAGGACGAAAAATGAAATTTTGGGTGTTTATATCAACTTTCTCTATCTCTGGTTACATGTGGAGCCCATGGTTGGGCATATGCATTGCTGGCTTTAATCCATCGATTTGTTCGTTTTCTTTTTTATAGGCCTCCGTTTTGTCTGCTGAGAAAAGGCAAAAAAAAATTCAAAAGGAAAGAGAAAAAAAGGCCAAAAAAAAAAAAAAAAAAAGAGAGAGAGAGAGAGAGAGATAAAATAGTTTCAGTTTGTTTGTTCAATCACAATTGACACTCTCATTCACAGCTCTTTTCTCTCTTTATAATCATTTCATTTTTATCTCTCTATCTTCTGCCTCTCTATCATCTCTTTTGTTTAGTTTAGTTTTTTTTTTTTAATTCAAATTAAAAATACAGTTTTTTATTCAAAAGAAAGAAAAAAAATCACGAAGCTTTGAAGTAAACAGAAGCTACGGTGTGATTTGATGGATCTATAGATCAAACGGTGTTAAACCCATTTATGTATTGCTCTGTTTCATTTAGATCTCCATCGTTTTCATCACTTTAGCTGACGGGAAACTCTGCAACCAGCTTAATTTTTGTCGTGAGTTTGTTTTATTTATTTTACGTGATTGATATTTTGTTCACATAAATATGCTGAATTTTGTCTGAATTTGATTTGACCTGTCATTTTTGAGCTACAAAGTTTCAATTATTGTTGTTTTATAAACTTTAGAGTTGATTTGAGCATAAGGGTTTTGGGCTATGTCTGTATTTATTTATTTTTTTAACTGCATAAGGGGTTTAGATTTTAGAGCATGATTCTTTTTGTTTAGTAAGATTGTTTGCTGAAAATTACTTTAGTAGCTTGATTGTTGTGATCATGGTTTGGTTCTATTAGTATACATGTTGTGATTTTTGTTTTTGTCGTTTAAATTTCATTTTTTCGGCTTGAAACTTACTCTAGTTGCTTAATGGTTAACATGTTCTGATTATTATTTTTACAATTTGATTTTGATAGTTGTTTTGGTTTCCAGGATAAGGATTCTTGGCGGGGTTTTTATTGGGAATTGTATTTGCATCCAATTCTGGATGTGGAAGAATAGGAGGCTGTTGGCTGAGGTGAGATGAGGGATGTTATCAAGGTTGATGAACTTTCTGAGGGCCTGCTGGCGGCCGTCCTCGGACCGTTATGTCCATACGAGTGCGGATACAGCAGGCCGGCAAGAGGGGCTACTTTGGTACAAAGACAATGGGCAACACTTAAGTGGTGAATTCTCCATGGCCGTTGTTCAGGCTAACAATTTGCTTGAGGACCAGAGCCAGATTGAGTCTGGCCCCTTGAGCACTCTTGAGTCTGGTCCTTGTGGCACTTTTGTTGGTATCTATGATGGCCATGGCGGGCCTGAGACTTCACGTTACATCAATGATCACCTGTTTCAGCATCTAAAGAGTAAGAAACCTTAACTTGAGAGGAGGATTTGTCAAAATAGTGTCTGTTGAAATGTTTTGTTGCTGTTAGGTATGAGTACTTAAGAAGACACTGCAAGTTCCTCTTTTTATGGATAATTTGGTGGCTGTTGTTGTTTATGTCCTAATTATTTGAAGGTTGAAGTCAAGAATATAGTTCTTGCTTTTGATGATGTGGTTAATATGGTTAAAAATTCCAGGGTTCACATCAGAGCAACAATCCATGTCTGTGGACGTGATAAAGAAAGCTTATCAAGCTACGGAAGATGGATTTTTCTCCCTTGTAACTAAACAATGGCCTATGAAGCCTCAGATAGCTGCTGTTGGATCTTGCTGTCTGGTTGGTGTTATCAGTTGCGGAACCCTCTACATCGCTAACCTTGGCGATTCTCGAGCTGTGCTTGGGAGGCTTGTCAAGGCAACTGGAGAAGTGCTTGCCATCCAGCTTTCGTCAGAGCATAACGTAGGCATAGAATCCGTTAGACGAGAGATGCACTCTATGCATCCTGATGACTCACAGATTGTTGTTTTAAAGCATAATGTCTGGCGTGTGAAGGGCTTGATACAGGTAAGTTTCACGTGGAAACAACGAGATGTTCTGTAAGTTAGCTGATTTATCTCATATTTTTCAGATATCCTATATCACCTTAAAGTTGATTTCTACTTTTAGCATGTCAACTCGTAGTATCCTATGATTTCGTTGCCCTGCTTTGATCTTTATCATAAAATGAAACTGTCTTATACCTAATTTGGGTAAAATTTCAGCTGGTTCTGGATTTTTGGTCTAAGGTGTTCTTAGAAGGCCACATGCAACTAAGGTTTAGCTATTTCTGCTTTTCATCTTGCATATCCGTAGGTCCTAAACACATTAATTTATGAGGCAATCTAGGAGGGGACCGTCCTTGGGGCGTAAGTTAGCAACTTGACAAGCTGAGTGGTCTGATGAGTATATTGCAGCCGTGGGGGTTGGCTGTGCCTAGAGGGCATAGTATATAGGTTTTAGTGAAAATTTGGAAGAGGTTATGTGATTCGATTTAGCTGTTATTTCTTTCTTAAGCTTGTGCTCTGCATTGAGTAGTAAGATATTCCATTCTTAGATCTAATCCAATAAATAGAAAAGAGATTTTGGGATTTTGCCCCTTTTTGTGTTTTGTCTTGTGGTGGGGGTTGTGTTCGGGGTTCGGGGGTGTAGTTAGGTTCTGCATGAGCGGTAAACTTGCAGCTTGTTACTGTGGCAGTTTTCAAATTCTTTTTCTGGTTGCTCATTTATTTTTATCTTTTTGTAGCATTCATTTGATGTTTCATGTGGGAGTCAACACCATAGTACACTTATATTGATGGTCATATTTGTATATAGTATAACAAACCTAAGAATTTAATTAATCATAGAAGAAGCAACCAACCTATGAGTTACAGAGAAGAGGAAACATGTTACAGCGTTGATAACTGGCTGTGAAAATTTGTGATTAGAAAATATATAGAGTACCATGATGACCTATTGTCAAGGACCTTGGGTAGGACGTGAGTGCGACCAGCCTGGGAGAGATTGTGAATGTAAATTTAAGTAAAACAGTAAATAAATATCACTAGCTTCTAGTTTGCCTTTGTAGAAATAATTCAATTAGTTGTTGTAGGTATGGTGAAATATGGAACTTGGTGGAAAATAGAAATGCAAATTGCATATTTTAACATAGTTGTACATCATTGAAGAAGGAAATTATATACTAAGTTTGTACGAGCACGTTGGTATGATAAGAGTCAGATGGTACATTAGTTGTTATTGCTTGAAATAAATGGTAAATTGAATCTAGTGCTAGTGTCCTGATAAATTTAGAAACTATTGTAACGCCATTACTATAAAATAGGATTTAATAGAATGAAAAGGTTATTATTTCTTTCCATCCATGTTTTTGATCAATTTTGATGATCTCAGCAGTTTTGGTTCATTGCAAAGTAAAAACTAAATTGTATAGAATTTGTGATAATTAAATGTTCGCTAGTTTCTTATTATGCCTTCTCTAGTTTGGGTACAAGAGTTTGTGCGAATCAAGCAGGCATTTACAAGTTTGTTATTTATGTCTTCTCTAGTTTGGGGGACAAGTGTATTATGGTATGGTTACATTCTCTGTGTGTTATTGGCTGACCAAGATAGCAACTAAAGGGCAATGATGGTTGTGATAGGACAGGATGCACTGAAGTTCACTTTATAGTCAAAATTGAATGGAAGATATACTCGGATGGTTATTAAAAAGGGATGACATATTGGAAGTGAGGATATGAAATGCCTGACTTTTGACATTTTTGTTTTTAAATTTTGACAATCCATATAACTTTAATCATGAGTTGTCAAATAGTTGCTAAAAAAGAGGAGTGCATAATGAGTTGATGTTTTTTTCTTGCTGATGTTTCTATGCATAATTTTTCTTGCATTTGAAGATGACTCTCCAAGATGTTGATTGAATTTCATTACTCCTGTAACTATGAAATGGCCTAATTTGCATATTGATTGTGAGTTCTAATATTCCAGCGGCTCTCCTCTGCTTGCAGGTTTCTAGATCTATTGGCGATGTGTATCTGAAAAAAGCTGAGTATAACAGGGAGCCTTTGTATGCAAAGTTTCGCCTTCGTGAATCTTTTAAAAAGCCAATTCTAAGTTCTGAACCATCGATTTCGGTGCATGAACTTCAACCTCATGATCAGTTTCTTATATTTGCTTCTGATGGACTGTGGGAGCATCTTAGCAATCAAGATGCGGTTGATATTGTCCAAAATCACCCACGCAGTGTAAGATATCTATCAGTCTATAACAACGCTGGTTTGCAACATCAGTTACTGTGATTATATCTGTTGAAATTCTAAATTATAAATTGACAACCATTCACTTTATGTAGCTAGTAGTCTTAATGGCATCAAGCTGGTCATGCAGTTCAAATATGGGTTTCTCTTTGATTAGGAATTGTGGGAAAACAATTGTAACTTGACAGTTGTTTGTTTTGTTTCATCAGGGAAGTGCAAGGAGGCTTGTGAAAGCTGCATTGCAGGAAGCTGCGAAAAAGAGAGAAATGAGATACTCAGATTTGAAGAAGATTGATCGGGGCGTTCGCCGGCACTTCCACGATGACATTACTGTCATTGTTGTATTTCTCGATTCACATCTTGTGAGCAGAGCCAGCTCAGTCAGAGGCCCGCCTTTGTCTGTGAGAGGGGGTGGTGTTAACATACCTTCAAAAACTTTAGCTCCATGTGCCACGCCTGTTGAACTTAGCACCACTTAAAGGAGGTGATTCTTCATGCAATTGTACTTGGTGCTGAAAACTTTTTGGAACTTTCATAAAATATCAACTGGTATATGCAGGTGAGGCAGAAGGTGCAGCCTTTTATTAATTTTTTAATGTACAATGTAACATTTTAACTTAAAAGACTTGTATTTTATTTAATTTCTGAGTACTTTGAGCTAGAAAAGAAAGAAAGAAAGAAAGAGAGAAAGAATCAGGGAATCAGAGCTGCCAAAGAAAAAGGTGACGCCGAAGGGTTCTTTCTTGGAGCAAGTTTCTCTACGCATTTATTTTACCTCTTTACCCTTTTTTTTTTTAAATAATTTTCAAGTTTCTGGGTTTTTGTAAATTATGTTGAACAGTATCCCTGATAATCAAAGTTCCTATATCCGTTGTTTCTAAATCGCTCTTTTAGATTGTGGTTGACTGATATCTTTGCTATTATTAATTATTTTTATTTATTCATGAAGAATGATGAATGAATATATGAGATTGGTAGATGCTTGTTGGCACGTTTGAAATTGAGTTTTAGCCAACTAACAAGAAATAGAACACCTTAGAACTCTTCTGAAGCAGTGCTGCAAAAGCTTTAACACCATTAGAGTCGTCTTTGCCTTTTGAATTTTCTAGGGAATGCTAGATCTACTAAACCATCTTTGCATCTTGGCTGTCGATGGAGGTACTCTTTAGGCAAAACTCACACTTCAATGGCTTCTTGTTCTAAGAGTGTGAATCTCAATGGTCAAAGCAGATCAGAGCCATTCAAAATTGGATACAGATGGACGGCCGGAGTCCCGGATGTTATGTAAATGTAAAACAAATCATAAATCAAAATAAATTGGAACGAAAGTGCTATTCATAGGCGCTGTTGCTATTGATTATTAGTGAAGTGAGTCTACATTTTCACTTCTTTTACTTGTTAGTTCACTTTGGGTTAGGTTCTCAAGGGGGTTTTGACTGTTCGTAACCAGAGGTTACTTGGTTGGTTGCTTTTGCTGTCCATTCCCAACCTGTAGTCAATAAATTTATCATAATTTTCTTTTCTTTTTCATTTATCTGCAGAATAAAGTATGTAAGGTATAATTACAAAACAGTATTTGTGTTGTACCTTAGATTGTTAAATAAACAATTTAAGAAGTAAGTAAAGTAAGCTGGTGAGATCTGTGCTTGGCTGGTTAAGAAAGGCGCCCAAAACCCAGAAGCCAAATATGATCTGAGCCTTGAAAGTCAACTGGCATGAAAGTTCTACCGTCCCCATGTGAAACATTTAAGAACCCCCAACTGAGCATACGAATGTGGTACGATTGAGGATTCAAGTATGGTTGGCTTTGAACTGATGAAAGCAAGGCAGCAAGTAAATGAGAAAGCAGCAGTAAATTTGTTAAGAAGGAAGGGATTGCATAAGAGGAAATTGAGGGAAATAAGTTTGGGTCTTTCATTCGTGCCTTTTCTCATTTGCATTTGCTATTGCTATTGCTATTGCTATTGTAATTGCACGGTAACCCAGAGATGCCCCACTCACACAGTCACAATCTAATTTGGCTCTCCCTATCATTTCTGTCCATTTTATTATTACCTTTCGCATGCACAATTCCCAATTGTTGCAAGTTCTATTGTAACACTGTAACACACAATGGGGGAGGATATGCATTATCCTCACTTGTCAAATTCATCTGCTCAAATCTCTGCAGACTAATCCAGTTTTATTATATTAAATCCTGTTTTATGTACAATTTTGCTTGATATAAAATGTAGAATGATAATGATAGTGAATTTTGCTTGTGGGCATTAGACACTTGCAATTGCAAGTCTGATAAAACTTTTAGACCTCGGTTCATATTGCTATATTCATAGCTATCTATATACAAGCAATGCTTTGCTCTTACATCTGAATCTTGCAGGGATATAGGCATCATAATTTGCTCATAGTATGGAGACCTCAGGCTCAGAGCATAGGGTTAGACTTAGAGGGAGCCACATGTCTAGGTTTCTAGCAGTGAGTGATTTGTCAATTCAGGGTTCAAAGATTTGTCTATTTCTCAGTGTACTATAAAAAAATTGATCTTATTGCTCAAGTTAAGTGAAAGAGATTGGTTAAAATATCTTCATAATCATATCTCTGAGATTAGATTCCATTTTAATGTACTATTTCACAATTTCACCTGCAAATTTACATATTATTATATAAATATACTCTCTTGTTTGATCAATCATTTTCTTGGATCAGTAACTATTCATACTCATGAATGACTATTCCATAATCCCACACGGGCATCCAACCTGAAGCTAACAAAAATCCTATTCTCTGGCTGAGGTTCTGTGTTGTCTTTCCCCTGAATAAAGAGGGGAAAGTTAGGTATAGATGAGAACTTTCTTTTCACTGAATATTGAAATATAATTACTCAGTATTGAATCCATCGCTTTTTTTTTTGTTTTCTCCGTTTCCTTCCTCTTTTTAATTAAGAATTTTATTATTAAAATAATTTTTAATAAAATTACTTAATTAATTATTTCTTCTTTTTTTATTCTCAATTCATTCGTATATTTTCTTTTAATTGTAAATTACAGATACTTGGTTTTGTTATAGGCTATTATATAAACCAAGAGGGTCAAAATTCATCATTTAAAAATAAAATTATTAAATTTTTTTAACCATGGAAGTTAATGAATTTAAAAAAAATTAATTTTTACTAAGAGAGATCAGTAAAAGATATTTTTAAGATTTTAAATTTTTAATAATGAATATATTTTTTATAATGGATGTAGAGGTAAATTTTTAATGGATTGAAATATAGCCTCTTCCTCCGAGATATTAATACCGGTTTACCACTAAGTCCTACATTACTAACCAAAAAGGTTGAAAATGCATTTTTGCCACCATTTCCTCACTGCAATATCATTCATGCTCATGCAATTAATTGTCTGGAAATGATGAAGGCGGTGTATTGCACGATCATTGGAGAGCGTGAACTGAGCCAATTTTTAATGGTTACAAAACAACAAAGCAAAGAGACGTCATTGGCTTCTCCTTTTTCATATCAGTCACAGGCTCACCAAGCTCAAATCTCTGCTAAGGCTTGCAAAATCTGCTCTATATTTGGCAAATGAGTAAATGGGGAGACCTTGGCTTTCAAAGGTCACAACAGGAAAAAGGTCATGAAAGTAAACTCACTTCACTGAATTGTTAATATGTTAATGGATTTATGAGGGTGTTAAAGAAGAATACAAAATAAAATCAACCTAATGGCTGCATCCTCCTGCATGCTTTGCTTTGAGCTTTGAGAGGCTTTAGAGTAACAAAGATGTAAGCATGGGACTATCAATATCAGTTTGTCTCATTCATATTCTGACAAAACTCATCTGTTTTACCCTTAGAGCCTCATCACCTTTCACCTTAAACTTTTTCTGAAAACAAAAAATAATTTTCATTTTTTAATAATAACCCCCAACTCTTCTCTCAGTTATATATATATATGAGGGTGATTCTATCTCCAAACACTACAAGTTTTACATGACAAACACGATACAAGCTTAGCCATTTCTGTTACTGTGTCAAAACAAGGTCACCTTCCTGCTCCATTTCTTCAAAACAAACCTTTGGAAACACAGAAAAGCTTCAAAACCAAATCTTTCCATGTGCAAAAATGAGTTGTTTTGGCCTAATAAAGAAAGATGAAAAGAATGTGCTTTACGTTTGCAAAGAGAGGAAACGCTTACTAAAGCTGGCTGTTGAACACAGAAAAGCGTTTGCAGCTGCTCAATGCAAGTACAACAACGCACATTTTAGGGTAGCAAAATCCTTGGGATTGTTTGTGGCCAGGCAATCCTCTCATTCATCACCCTCACCTGGCCCCGTAACCGACCCTTCGTCTTCCGAGAACCCTCATAACAATGACAAAAACCAAAATTTCCCAATGCAAAAGCTCAAAGAACCAACCAATGAGGCCACGTCCTGTCAACCCACTAAAGAGAAACAAAATCCAGAGCCAAACACCCCAGCAGACAAAAAACAAAAAGGTGTCATACTTGAGGAATGGGAAGATGAAGGAGAAAGTGAAGATGATGATGATGATGACGAGTTGGGAAGTGACTGTGAGTACTTTTTTTATGAGATGCCACCAGTTGTAGAGCAAGGAGAAGGAGAAGGAGAATGTAGCTCAAGCTGGGGTTATTTTGATTCTTATAATCACATGGAGGGTAGTTTAGGCATGAATTCTTTTGAGAGTGTGATGAGGGTAAGGCAACTAGAGGGAATCCCTGAGCTTGAAGAAGTGGAAGACATATTGATGAATCCAACAAATTTTGAGTCTGTGTATAGGAGTGTATCGTCATGTTTAGAAAGTGGGGTCTGTCAGGTGAACGTTGAAGTTAGTTCTAAGGCTAGTCATGAGAGTGTAGGAGAGAGTAGCAGGCAGGGTTCAATAGAGAATGAAGTTCCAATAAATAAGAGTGTTGTGGGTGTGAAAATAGAAGAGAACAAGGACTCTAAGCCTAAGGGAAAACAAACTGCAAAAAGTGATAGTAGTGGTGGAGTTAGTGATGAGGTGAAAATGGAGAAGGATGATGATGCCGCGAATGTGAGTTTAGGAGAGCTCCAAAGTTTGACAGTCACTAGAAATAAAACAAATAAGGAGTTGATGAAAGCACTGGAGGAAATCGAGGCTTTGTTTATCAAGGCTTATGAAGCTGGTTTGGCTGTTTCAAAGATGATGGATGCCACCAAGGTTCAGTTGCGGAATGGTTTGACAGGTTGATGTTTTTCTTTTTATTTTTCACATTTCTATTCCTGCACGAGCTTTTGTTTTAGCTGCAATTTATGTCTATTATTAAGAAAAAAGTTGGTTTTGTTTTGTCTCTTGAAGTAAGATTTTAAATTCAAATGGACCAATGTCGACATGTTTAAGTGTCTGTGACATGATATTAGAAATTGTCAATTTTGTCTCTTGGGTATATAAAAGTTGCCCTAATTCAAAGCAGAAGCTCTTATCTGGTCCTTGAAACCAAATTTGCGATTACTAAATGATATAAATGGGTACCTTTTCCCTGTGAAGTTTTCTTTTTTTATTTTTTGATCTTCGACTTTCTTCTTGTTCTTTCCTTGTTTATAGTTCATTTTATACTAGTTTTGTGATCAACATTACTATACATTCATTTCCGTTTTCTAACAGTCACTTGACTGTGTGCAGAATACTCGAATAGCATCTTTTGGTCAATTGTAAGGAGCCAGTCAAGCTTATCTCGCTGCACTTCTTGTAGAAGTGTTTTGCCGTCAATCTCCCACACACACAGTTCTTCTACTGCAGGCAAAGAACTAACGAATGATAATATATCGGACTCAGGAGGAATGATGTCCGGTAGCCATTTAATGTCCTTGGGAAAGTTATATGAATGGGAGAAGAAGCTTTATGAAGATGTAAAGGTATCGTACTGTCATGTTTTATAATGTATTTATGTAATGGGATAATTCGTTTGTGTGCTTTGTGAACTTGATTTGTAAATTTTACATGCTCAGATGGGTGAGAATAGAAGGAAGCTTTTTGAGAAAGAATGTGCCATATTGAGAAACAAGGAAGAAAGAGATAGAGGAGAAGTGTTTGACTTAGCTGACGAAACAAGATTGAAAGTAAAATCTTTGGATGCCAGTATTTTGGTTTCAGTGCAGTGTGCTGCATCTATTTCCAATACGATTATCAGAGTTCGGGATGAAGAGCTTGAGCCACAACTTTTTGAACTCTTACGAGGGTAAGATACTAGCTATAGACTAAAATTTTGTTTGAAAACTAAGTTGTCATATATTAATACAATAGTGATGTAATATAACCCTCGTATCTCTCAATTTTGAAGGCTTATGGACATGTGGAAGGCAGTCTCTACATCATATGAAACTCAAAGTCGGATCATGTTTGAAGTGACCACGTTCAATAGTCTAAATGGGAAATATTGCAGTCACTTTCATCGCCATGCCACTCATGAGCTTGAGGCTGAACTTAAAAAGTGGCGTACGTGCTTTTCTGAGTATGTTACTTCTCAGAAGTCATACATTAAAGCTCTTGATGCTTGGTTTTCGATATGCAATATTGGTCCAGAACCTGATCAAGCTGATGAATATCCTGGGGTAAGTTCCTCTTCTTCAGTCCCTCCATGTGGAATTGATGATAATGGGCCACCAGTAATTGCAGTGTGTCATGAATGGATGGTTGCAATGGAGAAGTTGCCTGATAAAGCGGTGATGAGTGCAATGAAGAGTTTTAGAAAAGAGATTAAAGATCTGTCTGTTCAACAAAGGAAAGAGCAGAAGCTAAAGGATAAAGTTGATGGGCTTATAAGAGAGCTTGAGAGAAAGGTTTCTGCATTGCAGAAGGCAGAGAAAAAAATTCTCAAACTGAAGGAGTCTAAGATGGAAATTGATGGAGATTTTCATGATAGGATGGAGCAGCTTGAAGATAAAAAAACATCACTGGAGGAATTGAAACGAGAGGTGGAATTAGAAAAGGCAAAGCACATTTCTGGCATGGAAGATACTCAAAGAGCTACGTTAAGTGGTTTCCAGACAGGATTCTCTCAGGTTTTTGAGTCATTGGTTGGCTTTTCAAAGGCTAGTGTTAAAATGTATGAAGATCTGGTAACCTACTTTGAAAATGTCAAGGCAACAGGAGAAAACAGTGCCAGTTCATCCAGCTGATCAGACGGGAATGAACATCAGCTCCGAATATGAAGTGGATATGGTCGATGCATATGCAGATTGAAGTTAATAATAGTGTTTTAGTTGCTTTTGCTATTATTGTGCTGCTAAGCATTTTTTGTTGCTGGGTTCTTTGAAGCAGCAATATTTGTTTAGAATGTGCTAAGGCAGCTTTTTGCTGTGAATAATTTTTTGTGGGGCTGTTTATTCCTGCAGCGGCAACCATATTTTGCTACTTTAATGTTTTATGATGAACATGGCAACTATATTTTGTCAATATAAAAAGAACAATTCATCACTAGCTATCGGTTGTCTCTTATATATCAATAGACACTTGGTGCATTACTAGAGCTCAACTGCATATAAATCCTGTTCTCTATTTGTGTCCTCTCTTATTCCTCTCAAATTGTTCTTATCAACATCAATGCTGACTCTATCGGTCTCAAAAGCCCTCAAGCTTGAGCTTTGAAAGGACTGGCCATCCATCTCCATCCGAAACCTTTGGAATCCAACACCGTCTATGCTCACAAAGCTTTGAGAATAATCATGATCAATTGATCTACGAGGCCCTTGTTCTATTGAAAATCTTCGCGAACCACCAGTTGGTCTTCGAGAATCCACTGAAGTTAAAAGCATTTTGTTACTCAAATTGTCAGATGAATAAAGATCCTCCTCAAGTTCTTGCCACACTTGAGTCATTGTGGGTCTCTCTTTGGGTGATTTTACAACACATCTTAGGCCAAGTTGCCCCATTTTTAGCATGATCTCCTTGTTACATGGCTCCGTTAGAAGATTAGCATCTAAAATTTCATCAATGTTTCCACTCTCTATGCTTGGTCTTGCCTGGATTTAATTTTATTTTTTCAAGTAAAATAATCAATCAAATTTTATAATGAAACAGTTGTAAACCACACCCACTATTGTTACCGTTTAAATTAAAATTGCTTACCCATTCAATGATGTGATAATTAGGTTGGTTTCTAGTCGTATTAACTGCAGGCCGAGCAGCAATAAGCTGCAGAAGGATGACGCCAAAGCTATAAACATCACTGAATTGACTTAAATGAAAGCTTGAACAATACGCAGGGTCAAGATACCCTGGTGTCCCTTTGATTTGGCTACTGACGTGAGATTGATCGCCAACTGGCCCAATTTTCACCAGACCAAAATCAGAAACCTTGGCTTCGTACCCATCTCCAATTAAAATATTACTCGGTTTTATGTCACGGTGAATTATGCTTGGCGATATCCCATCGTGCAAATGTGCAATTCCTGTGTTAGAAGGCAATTCATGTTACTATTAATTAATTACCACACCAATGTCAAGCACGTGTCTGTTAAATCACCTTTAGCAGCTCCGATGGCTATGTTGACCCTTTGCCTCCAAGTTAGGCTTCTTCCTCCTCTCCCTAGTAAATTAAAAGAGTAAAAAAATAAAAAGTGGAATTATTTTGAGGATTCATTTTGGAATTTTGTGTTTTGTGATAAGAAACAAACTAGGTGGAATTAATTACCTATGATGTAGTCAAGCAGAGAACCGTGCGGTACATATTCATAAACCAACACTTTCGCACCTGCACACCGCTAGCTCCTGTTCACTTCAGAAAAATTGACAGTATATTTTGTGTGTGTTTTGTAGTGGTTACACTCTGCGGGAATTTACTTTTTCCACCAGTGAAAAGGGAACCAAAACAGATAATCTTTTAGAAAGCTCTTAGCTGTAAAGCCTCTACAATAAAATTTACTGTCTTTTCTCACAATTCATTTGCCCTAATTTATAGGGCAGTTTGTAAGATATGATATTTATGTGCTTGTAATTAAGTTAACAATGAAATGGCTTACCAGCTTCTTCACAAAATCCAACCAAACCAACAAGGTTCCTGTGCTTTACTTTCGAAAGCAGCCTCACTTCTGTTTCAAGAAAGTTTTAGAAAACAAAAACAAATCAGCTAGCCGTTTTTTTTTTTTTTTTTAAATTGTACAAAACAAAATTCATTATCTGACTTGATTTGAATGGAAGCTTAATTACCATTTCTAAATTCTTCAGCACTTTGGTATGAAGCAGCATGGGCTCTCTTAATTGCAAGTGTTCCTTCCTTATCAAAAGTCCCTTTGTATACATTTCCAAATGCCCCAGAACCCAACAACCAATCTTCACTGAAATTATTAGTTGCCCTCTCCAACTCATTTAACTCAAAGCGCCTCAACCGCGACCTCTCAGCTTTCGAACGTCCTAATTAATTAACACAATTGAATAAATAATTATCCTACAATGAAAAATTGGACGCGTATGCATGTTTGAATCCGCGTGAATACGTGTAGCACTCAGGCTTCTTCAGTCTATATATGCACTGAGGCATTCATTTTTTATAACCTAGGCCGCTAGGGTAACGATTGGCTGATCTGATAAAAGAAAAGCATTCATGTGAAGTTGCAGATAAAATTTTGGCAATGGCCATGAAAAAGGGACATTTCACAAAGAGCTTGCTCTAGCTGAAATCAATATAAATAATATCCTCGAACATGCATTTTTCCTGGGAAAGTTTCCCCGAGAAAATAAGATTAATGTACTTATGTAATGTAAAGTAACTGACCTTTGAGCATGCGCCTTTGCTTGAAAATGGGCAAAAGCTTCCTCCATACAAAGAAGAACAAAGAGACACCCACCAAGATTGAAAAAACGACAATAATAACTGCCCCCCACATAAATTTATGATTAGAGTTCTCTTGATTTTTCGATTCCTCTGGGGCATTTCCAAATGCAGAAGCTGGTGAATTTGCAGAAGCCAATAAGTTTCTCTTCACCATTATCTCTATCTCTATCTATCTGTACACTTGAAATAAAAATAAAAACGTGGGCTAGCTGATTCCTTTACAAAAAGAAATGAAAAGATTCTCCGTTGATTTAGCTCTTACTCGGTGGTTTCATTTTCATTGGCTTTTGCAATGTTGACGGTACGTACGTGTTCTTACTCATTTGCATGATCAATTTGCTTAATTGAAGACGAGGAAAGAAAGATAAAAAAATGTAGGCAAAGAATAATGTTCTTTCACAAGATGCCTGAACTCAATTCATTGCCGGCAGGCCATATAATTTCAAAAACTAAGTCCATGAACATTCAGAGTCACTTTCCGTATCTCCTTAATCCATAGACTTGGTCTAGTTAGGACGGCACATAGGCCAAAGCAACATGCATGCAGAGAAAAATCTAGTTAATTATGCTGTGTGCATATTCATTTATCATTATTTTACAGTAAAATATCCTTATTTTTCAGCAATACAATAGTGTTTTGTTATGATCTCAGTTCAAGTCCACATTTTCTCTGGTCTGAACCGGAGATAACTACCAATTTGTCCAATGATTTAAGAAACAAAAATATATATGTGATAATATTCTAGTGAATTATTGTATTGATGATGCGATTCACAGTGTGTAATCTAGACTTTCTCACATGCATAAGCCTTTATTGATAATGTTGTTAATCCAAATTAATCATTTTGACTTGTGTCTTAATTCGTGATTTCTGGATATAAAAATAATGTTATTGATGTAACTAAACAGTTTTAGTTAATTAATTAATATAGTATATTTTGGATCCACACCACACAGTTGAAAAATAGAATACTAAACACGTATCCATCCAGGAGCTTAGATTAAATTTCTATATATATCAAGATAGGGATATTAATCTCTATTTTAGTATTGTCAGTGGACGCAATCAATTAACCAGCAGGGTAAGAACCATAGTTTATTAATTTATTTCCATGTGATGTCGTTTACTACTTGTTTTGGTCTCTATTGATTTCATTGTCAAATTTTTCCTTCAAAAAGAAAAATTATTTACTATTGTTCTGGCTCAATTTTGTATGTTTTAGATAGTCTCGTGAGTTGTCGCTACGTGAGAGATTGTCATCGAAATAAAGCTAAAGATGTGTTAACAAACAAAACAAGACACATATGCGCACATACATATATATATATATATATATATATATATATATGCCAAATAACATACGTATAAGGTATACCCCCATATTAATCATTTTGTATGCTGGGATTTCAATTTGTTGTGCTTAATTACGCTGTTCAAGTGGGACGAGCTTATGGTCATCTACCTGCTTGAGTCAACATTTTTCAATATTAATCTTCTTTTTTTTTTTTTTATCTAAAACATCTGGTATCCAGTGACTATATACATTCCCAAACCTTGAACCAAGGATCTTGGTTAAGCTAAAACAGTCTCTTGACCAACTGATCTACGCGCTTATTAGTAGTCTCTTTTTTTATTGTTCCTTTTTCTCTTCCAATCACAAAGTTTTATAATCTATTGATAAAAAAGTGTGGGAAAAATTTTACTCTTGCAATATATACGGAAAAACTCAAACACTCAATCTCAAAAGTAAAAAAGGAGTGACTGACCACCTACCTGTTTAATACTCTGATTATGTAATCTTTATATTTTAATTAGATTTGTTATAATGTAATTTAAATTTAACTTCAATCTTAATGTTCCTTATAAGTAGTGTATAATAATAATAATAATAATAATAATATGAATAAAACTATAATTTTCAACCACACTAGTATAAGAAAGAGGGGGAAAAAATCAAAATCGAAGACAAATCGGAACCATTTAAAAAGAAGTTGAAGGCGTTTCAAAATCAAAATGATTCTCAGAGAACGGAAAACAGTTCCAAACTAAATTTGGAGAAGTTATGTAACAAAAAAGGAAAAAGCATGTTCACATGTGGGATTCTTTCTTGAGAATGAGAATGAAGGGCCACTTAGCCTTTAAAAATAGAGTGATCAGTAAAATATTTTAACGGGGGTACTTTCAGTAAGGGTGGTTTAGAGGCGTATTAATACTAAATAGCACTACTCTTTAATCAATTTCATATAAATTAGCGCCTCACAACTGTGGAGACAGTGATTTGAACCCTCACAATAATTCTTTCTTTAATTATAGATAATAATTGAGTGAATATAAAATTTAATATAAATTAGTTCTAATAATAATCTGGTGCAACAAAATATACGATAAATCTAAGTCTGTTTCTTAATCAATCGCCAATCAGTACAGCACCAACAGTCGTGCTCATATAAACTAAATAAGTGGTCAAATTGTCATCGACCACAAAGCATTGTAAAACGCAGCCAATGCACGCCTTCAATTGGCATATAATATTTTTCAAATAGATATATTAGATTTTGAAATGAAAATATTTTAATTTAAATTGTAAAAGTGATTTTGGTACTAATTTCCAAAAAAAAAATTACTAGAAATATTTTCAAGTAAATTTTACAAACTTTAAACAAAAAAAAAAAAGTTACAATTTATCTCGTTGAAATATTTTTTCCCCTTAAAACTTATTACATATCTTTATAGCATTAATTCGTTTGTGTGTGTATATACTCGTCGATACTCTTAATTGATACAAATTAATTTTATGTACATCATTTTTCCTCATAAAAAATAAGAATTTAGTCACGTGTTTTAAATTTTATGTTGCTAATCTTCGAATTTAATAGAGGTCCTATCTTTTACACAGTACTGGTTTTTATTTGTTTTTTCTTTTCTTTCTTTTTTGTTTTCCCCCTAAAAGGTATGTAATTGGTTAAAAAGGAATTCAAGATTACAAAAAACTTTAGAAAGAAAAGTGGTCAAACAAGATAATTAGAGGAAGAACATTAAATCTTCTTGGACTAAACTGAATCCTAAACCTGAATCTTTTGCTAAACCTGATGTTAAATACTTAATTTCGACTACGAAATTTTTAGGGCCCTCTTCAATAATTGTTACATGTATATTTTTGCCACAAAATTTGAGGTGACAATCTGTCCAATCATTAATAGGTAAATCGAACATGTGAGAAGATCACATGATCTTTGCCCTTTATTGAATGAAAAGAATGAAATTGCTAGAAACGTTAATCAAATGGACAAGTTGTGTGTGATTCAAGAAGCATCGATTCCGTGCAGCTTCAAGTAAAACCACAAGAATAAAAAAGACCTCATGTGGTGCAAAAAATGACCTGCCCTCCAGATAATTTATTGCAAACAGTTCATATGTGAATGTGATAGATATGTAAAGTTGAAAGAAAATAGAGTCTTTTCCAATACACATTTTGTCTATTTAAACAAAGTTACGGTCAGCATTGTATTACATAGTAACAACCAAAATTGATTTATTATATTAAGGGAATAATTAAATGGTAATTCAGAAGAATAAAATTTAAAGGGTTAGCGACCTTTTTTCCCTTGAACATATGAAAAGAGAGAAAATAATAATAATAAAAATAATTTTTTATAAAAATTTTTGAACCCAGTAGTAGTCAGTACAATTTCTCAATAAATTTAACTCCATAGAAGGAATTAATGCAAACGAAGTTTGACAGTTTGAACTGGACCAGTTGCATGAAGTGCAGTAGGTGAACATATGTAATGGCCTATTCATTTTTTCAAATCTTATGTCAACATGGACCGAGACAGGAACGACAAAAAGTTGCGGATTCTCAAATGGGCATGTCGATTTAAATGTTGGTGGATGGGCGAGCTAATAGCAGAAATTTTTGATTTGGTGAATAGAGGCCACAAGTCATTTAACTTTTTGTCTCGTGCCTTCACTTTTGTGTACCAAGTTATTTATAGCCCCTTTATTCCATCTTTTCTTTTCTTTTCTTTTCTTTTTTTTGACTTATAGCTCCCTTTTTAGTGAAGTGACAAATTTTGTGGGGATCTCAGAAATCTGATTAACAGTCTAATCTTAGATTAGTTTTCTTTAATGTGGCATTTAATTTTTTTTTTTTTTTTAAAAAAAACATCTACTTGTTGCCAAACCTTGCAAAAATGAGCAAATTTTAATCTTTTAAAGAATCTTATATTATGATTATGATTATGAAAGAAAGGGTCTTTTTTCTTGGATGTGGATTTAATACTGTAAATTTTTTTAAAAAAAAAAATCATGATTAATAGTTATTAAATAAAAATATAATATATAAATAATTAAATCTTAACTATACACAAATGGAAATATACAGATCATCAACAGTGGATTCAAATTCCTTCTTATATATAAATAATACCGTCCCATTATAACTCAAATTAGTATGAGATTCAAATTCCTCAAATACAAATTAGTATGAGATTCAAATTCCTCAAATACAAACCACAAATTAAGATTAAAACCAAAGAAATTAAACTTAAAAAAACAGGGCAGAGATATATTATTAAAGGTCATCGGCTTTATTATGAATCAAGGACCATACTGCTCATGACTATGATTTATGGGCCATTTTGAGAGGAAAAAGGCGAAAAAGAAACTGCACATTCAAAATATCCGACCACATCCTCTCATCATCCTTGGAAATATTTATTGCAAGAAATGAATTAACATGTTATCCTTGCAGAGTTACAGTATAATAAATGAGAACGAGCTACTAGCTCATAATAGTTAATGAACCAAAGAGCCCTTAGTAGAGACTAGAGTGAGATCTGGATAAGTTTCGTATTTTCATGCTGTATAAATTATTATGAGGCATGGGTAGCCATATTCTAATGTGTATTATTTATAGGGGAAAAAAAAATACATTGATGGTCCGTTTGAGACTTGGTGCTATGCTAATCTACAGATAATCAGTTATTGAGTTTCAAGCTGTTGTGCTTTCAAAATTAAGTCGAAACAACAATCATAAATAAACCGGCTCTAAGTACTCCCCAAATTAATATGCTTGCTCAAGCATTAGATTTCAAGAGCAATCCAGCAGATCATAATGTCCTTCACGGTTCAATTGATTTTGCTGATTCTAGACCAATCACAAGCAATAACAAATGGGGACTTGCAAAAATTTACATCACCTTATTCTATGATCAAGCTTCTCCAAAGTCCCATTAGCAGACAGCTTAAACATCAATAGCTAAGTTTTCTCAGAATCGGGGAAGGGAAAAAGAAATGAGATATATAGACAGGAAGCAATAAGCACAATGTTAATTCAAAATTTTATACATATGGCTCATCAAAATACATCGATCCATGGTGAGACAAGGCGCACAACTACCACAGAAAGGGTGTGGCTACATATTTAATGGACAAAATACAAAAGACCTAAAGGTAATGAATGTATAAATAAGTAAAAAAGAAATTTTGTATCAAGTTATTTACAAAAAAGAAAAAGCAACACATTACAGATCCCTCCGACATAATGGGCAAGAAGCATGCCCAAGGAGCCACTTATCTATGCAAGGTATGTGAAACATGTGATGGCAATGAGGCAAACTTCTAGCTGTTTCACCAAGCTGAAAGTCCTGAACACACAAAGAAATTGCTTCAACTAATCAGTTTCTTGGCAATTAATTACATTTAAGAAATCAAATTGAAATTACGAAAAGTGAATAGAATGAAGAATAACAGCATGGGCGAACCTGAAGGCACACTGAACAAGAAACTCTCTCTCCAGAAGCATCTACCTTGTTCTTGTCGGTAATTGTTATCTTTGGGATCTTAGCAACTGATTCTCTTGTTAATCCTTTTGAAAAGCCAGTGTCAAAGATGTTGGGTGCCTCATCGAAGCTTACTTCAACAGCTCCCATCTGATACAACAGATATATTAAAACCATTAACACATTATAAAGAATTCAAGAATTGCAACATAATCTTTCAACAGTTATGGTTATCACAGCAAAATACCTGACTCTGCACAGCACTGAGCATGGCTGGACCAATTCGCTCACGTACAAGTCTCCCACTTAAAAGGCTTGCAATAACATCGATCTATATAATTTGGAAAAGATCATAAATTGGTTATTTAACACGAAACTTGAAGATGAATTTGTGGAATCATCAAGTTCTCTAAGCAGATAGGCAACAATGACGGTAGCTGAATGGCTCACCAAATACAGGAGACACCCGATCCCAGACTCATCTGATTGCCAAAGAACAAGGGAAGATTCAAATACTTCAATCGAAAAAACAGCTCCAGATATTGCCCCAACTGCAGCCCCTCGAACAAACCCACTCTCAGTTTCCTGTCCTATTAGAGCTCCAGTCATGGCTCCCAACAACGTGCCCACTGCACCCAATACACAAATGCCATATAAGATCCCTATTCTGGACATAGGTGCAAGATTATGCACAGAATATACTTTCTTTATATGCTAAATTGATTCACATAATTGCAATTCCATAAAAACCGCATGCATCATTTTCCCTATTTAGCTCATTTCCTTTTAGCTGAACCAAATCTAAAATAAAATCAAAACTATATCCATATTTATTTAACCAAATCCCAAATAAAGCAAAAACCCAAGCAGACGACATAATCAAATACAGAAACATACGATAAAGAAAATTAACAGCAATTAATGAGAATCTGAAGAGCAATCACGTAATGTTTGAATAAAACAGGAAAGAAGAAAAGGAAAAGAGAAAATACGAACCTAATGCGAAGAAGAAAGTGAAGATCGCAGAGAAGATGTTCCCAATAACAGCAGAAACCGCAAAACTGAAAAATTCTTTAACCCTTTCAAAGAAACTGCCGCGCAAAGACAACGATGACATAGAAAAACGAGATGGGTATGCATAAAACTCCATTATTTCTTTTGGTACAAAGCAAAGATTTGTAACGATTGAATACTCGTTATGCAATAAAATAAAAAGGCTCAAACGAGATGCAGCTGGTTTATAAAGGAAAGAAAGAGAGATGGGTATTGGTATTGGTATTGGTATTGGTATTGGTTTAATACTTAGTCCTTAAGAGAAAATGAAAAGAGACCGCATCAACCAACTCGCATTTAAAGCTTGTTTTCTTTGAATACAGCACCCTTTATTGTGAAAGAAATATCTGAGCTTTATTAATTATTAATTAAATGAAAATATTTTTTTGCCCTTTTTCCATTTTGCAAAGACAGGCAGACGCCAGGAATCAGAAATTAAATTTTGTGATAAAATCTATTATATTATTGACAATGGGGAGGCTTAATTTATTTGTTTCGATTGGCCACATGTTGTACAACTGGTACGAGCTTGAAGTTATGCTAATCTTAGAAAGTGTTTTAATAAGCTTTTGTTTCGTGAATATATCTCTCTCAAGTAGGAGAGACAGAATGAAATAAGAAAATTAGAATTAAGAATAAGGTAAGTAATTCACCGTAAATTCCAGTGGGCTGACAGTCGAATATCTCTTCGTCCCGTATTTGATGATGCCGACTGCCGAGGGTTTTAAATTTTTTTCATATGTGCCGAAGTTTATTTTTTGTTTTTAAATTTGTCGATTAGAGACGTCAATTTTAATAATTAATATGTCAATTAGGCCCCTACAAACAAACATTAGGTTAGACTTAAATCCTGACACATATCTCAGATTGTATTTATTGCCTTAGTGTTAAAATTTGCCAAAGGTAAATTATCATTTCTTTTATTTTAAGGATAAAAATTCAGTTTACAATTATATTATAAAAAGAGTAATGATATAGTTATAAATTTTTGTATAAATTTATTTTATTTAAATTGATTTGACATTAATTTATTGGTTGAATGAAAATACAAAATAATAAAAATAAATCATGTGGATCCATAGATATTTAATTAAATTAATTTAATCACGTCACATCAGTTTGTACAAATTTAATTTGTACAAGAGTTTGTAGTTATATTAGTATTCTTATAAAAAATATTATCTAAATTTTGTTATTTTTATTATTATTAGACACAAGAATTCTCATGTGAAGTTATGTTATAAAAATATGGACATAAGATTGTAAAATAAAATAAAGGTATTTTATACAATTTAACTATTTAAAAAAAATTTATTGTCATATATGACTAACTAAACCAAGAAAAATATAATGAATCTTCCTTAGTCAATGGAGAATATTTCAACGAAATCAAGTTGATCATTTTTTCTTCTACGTTTAAAAGCGATGGTGTTTATAGCCCCAAAAGTTAGAAAATGAAATGGGCAACGAAATATAAATAGAGGGTCAATTCTTCATGCTTTTGCAAATTGAAAGTTGCAAGTGCCAACTACTAGTGATGATATTTTGAAAGGTATGCATCGTACTTTTCAAATTGGATAAATTATTCATTGAAATTGTAATATGTCAAATTTGGTTATAGCACTAGATAAAGGGGAAGCAAATACTTGCTCATGTTGAAATTACAAAATGTCACTTTTCTAAATAATACAAATAAAGCAATAAAATATTATTTTTTATCTTATTCATTAGAAATTTATAATTATATTTTGTGTAAATCTATTTATTGCTTTTCACTTTTCTCTATAATTTAATTTTTTTGATATATTAATTTAATTATTTAGAGTATATAAGTCGTTATCCATATACTTGATTTATATCCTCAACACATTTAAGCTGTATGGCTGATATCAGGACAAAGGGTACGTTAGTAAAATGATCAATAAAGTGGTTACATTTATCATGATAAGGATCTTTGAACTTATTTTACAACATAAGTGAGATTTTATTTAATTTTACCAAACAACAAGAGGGTTATGTTTATTTTCCTAGTAGGCTAACTGGCTATAAAATAATTCATGTGCGTGTCATATTGTATCTTGGTCACTGTACGTGATTTTTTTGCAAAAAATAAATAAAAAATGAAACATGATTCGTGATCTTAAAAATTTTGCACATGCCGTATCAAAAGAAAAATAAAGGTTTTGTACATGCAGAATAATAATAATAATAGTAATAAAATTGCTGTAAAACATTTTTCTTATGATGTATAGATACATTTGAAAGCAGTGAAGTACTTTTAAAACAAAACAAAACAAAAAAAAAATTACATATTTTTCCCATATCGAGAAAGTGCATTTTCATTTTCCATCCCACATTATTAAATAATCATAAAAGAAAATAGGAACTCAATTTATTTTGGAATTTCTCATGCATAAGCATGGATACATCTTAATTTTTAATTGTATGCACGCTATCTTCCAAATGCTTCAGCTAAACACCGGTACTGTAATCTGATTTTGAGAAAGGATATGAAATAGGTTGAGGTGACAACAACATCAGACCAATTTTGTTGGTTCACACAAGTAACAAATGCAGAAAAATTACCTAAATCTTAGGGAACAAATTAATACCTCATCAATCCTCAATTATTATTATTTTTTTATCTAAATTATCTAGTATTCAGTGATTATATTTAGTCATGATTACTCCCTTTACCAATTGATTTACGCGATCATCAGTATCAATCCTCAATTATTAATACAACTTTAATTCTTATGATTAATGCAACTTTCTATTTAAGATCAATGTCGGTTGAAGCCTCGAAAATTCTAGTGGCTGTGGCCCTTTGCTTACTACCCCTGTCACTTCTTCCGTCTTCGAGTGAGCCTAATATAAGTTTCAAATCAAAATCAAAAGATCTCATTTCTAGAGAAAACTTATACGGCTGCTGCTGAGTCAACATGCGTCATGCTTTCTAATGAATAATCCGTATCTTTAAAGCTACTTCAAATAATTAATCAATCGATTTTTTAAAAGATCTGCTTAGGTAATGGTTCCTCTTCAAAACTGTACAAGAAAAAAAAAAAAAAAAAAACTTATCTGGCCAGGTGGAAGTTTAAGCATGTGATTATGGGAGGACGTTTATGTTAATTGCTTTATTAATTTAATTTCTTTTGGTGGGTAAACTAAAAGACGACCAAGAATGTGCTGGTATCCAGATCCTTTTACGACCAGCTTGCACTGCTCTGTCGTTTAATTTAGAGATTAAATAAAGGATTATAGTAACATTAGTTAGGAAGCAACTTTTGACCCACTTCGTGAAATCATGAAATCTTATTTAGAGAAATAAAGATAAATTAAATGGGTTGTTTTGGATCATTTGAGTGGTTTTCAATAATGCTGTGGGCTTCAATAACATGCATCAAATTAAACCAAATCTCCTGCTCCTGGACAAGTCTCTTGCCAGTTGCCAACCGAAGTTTGGTGAAGAGAAAGCGAGAGGAAGATAACGGGTTAAAGATTGTTTCATTGTTTCATTGGTTGCTAGCGACTACTTTACCCTTCTTCTTCTTCTTTTTCTTTTTCTTTTTCCTCGAATTAAGATTTATACTGAGTTGATATTATGCTAGGCATTGAATTAAGGGTCCAGAATTAATTTTTATTTTTTATGTTTTTTATCTAACTACTATTGGTTCAATATTCAGTAAAATATTAGCTTAACACTGATTGTTTGACCCTTTTTACCTACTAAAAGATGAAGTTAAATATGATTTAAGTAGATTTATAAAATGAATACTTTAGCAGAAGGATATATATAAAATAAGTATAGTTTTTTTTTTTAAATCAAAAGTAATTGAAATATTAATATCATTGTCTCATTTTCTTTTTCCTTTTGCTTCTTTTTTTTTTAAATTGATTTTTATTATTATTTTTGACAGGTTGCAGGAAAAAAACAAAAAAAAAAAACACTTTTGAAGAAACAAATCAATAATAGTTCATACTTTTCATACAATTTTGCTCTCGTTAAAGCAAATCAATGCCTTCCAAATTATTAAAAAAGATAAAAAGGACAATAAGAGGAATGTTGCTGTATGGAAGAACGAAGTTGATGGTCGAATTAGTGATGGATGTAGCTATTCGAGAACTTGTCACTGCTGTAGCCAAGAGAAGTGAAGCTTGTCTAAAAATTTTGGGTGAGCTCATTGATACGATTTTTGGGAGTGTTTGGTTTGGCTTTTGTTTGAGAAATGAAGAAACAAGTCTTCAAATTCAAGTAAAAGAGACAACAATGGAGGAAGGAAAATGAAGAGTGGAGCTAGGGTTGACTGATGAGTGATGATGCTTTTGCTTTCATTTTCTTTTTTGGCTTATTATCATTTCATAATTACAAAACTAACTTTATACTTTCAACATGTTTAAGCAATTTTTTTTTTTGAATTTTAATGGTAAATAAATAATTTTGTTAAAAAGGCAATTTATTATTCTATTCGTATATAACCCAATTAATAAACGAATTTTAAACGAATAAATAAATTGATGACATTAAATTTAAATTCTATTTATTTATTTAACGAATCAAATTGAATTCACTTATTTATTAAACGAATCAATTATTTTAAACCTAAACTCCATTTAATTTGACTCGTATCGAATTAACGAGACTCTGATTGCCATCCTCCAAGTAACAAGCGGACTCAATGAACTTGTTTACGGATTGGACCGCACCGCGCATGAAAAAATGGGGCTATATTTGACGTGGAGCTCTCATCAACTGTGACTATGCTGATTAATTAAATTTAACCAAAAAAAAAAAAACAATTTTAGTACTGCCTATGTCCACTTATGAGAGAACAAACCATAGACAAAAATTATCAGCCATACCATGCGATAAGCTGGTTATCCATTTTCGCAACCAGGCATAATTAAGGGTACATTTGGTATTGTCTTTCAATTGATGTTTTTTTGTATTTATTTTAAAAATTGTGTATGAATATAAAAATAATAAAAATGTGTTCAATTATTTATCTCAAAAATTAGAAATAATGAGGGAAAGTAAACAAATACTCATTATTTAATGAAAATTATTGTAATATCTGGTAAAAAAATACTCATTATTTAATGAAATTTTTGTAATATCTGCATTCTATTTTCTTAAGTTATTGTCAGAAAATATATTTATGATTGTAGACGGTATTTTAGTGAATAAAATATAAAAACTAGAGCGTCTAAAAAATAGCATAATGTAGTGCAATAAATATAAAAAATTTATTTAATTAGAATACTATGATTTTTTTATTTTTTTTGTAATTTATTATAAATATATGTAAGTATATTAGTTTAGGCTGCACTCTATTTATTAAAATATATACGTATTTTATAATACGTAATACCAAACGAATTTTTGCTGTTATTAATTTATTACTAATATATGCCGGACACATCTTTCTTGTAGGACCCATAATTTATTGCAGTAACGTTACAAAGTCAAATTTACGGGAGCGTTTGGCAGAGAAAAAAAAAAAACTCGATAACGCAGGGCTGTTTGGTATTGTTTTTGGCAAGTCATTTGCTGTTTTTCAAAAATAATAAAATGAAAAAAGTGTTTTACAAAATATGTTTCTGACAGGCTCTTATATTTAATAAAAATAAAATTAAATAAGTATTTTTAGCAAGTTTTTTTTTTATTTCTTGTTACATTTCTGTTTCAATCAATCACGTTAATATCCGTACTAATGTTGCAAAAAATGAATGGAAAAAAGATGAATCCCACATATAATTTATTTTATAATTTTTTCAAATAAATTACCAAATACATTTTTATCAATTATATTTTCAAACACTATATTAAAATAAGCTACCAACGTGTTTTCATATTCACTAGAGACTAATAATATATTTATTATCAAACAAATAGAAAAACAACATTTGAAAAACGATACCAAATGCACCATAAAATGGTGTTTCTAGTTTTCTTTACAAACTTTAAAGAATATAAGGGTGTGCTCGGTAATATTTTTAATTAGTGTTTTTTGCTCTTATTTTAGAGAAGGAGAATGATGTTTTTGATGTAATGTTTTTTAAAATGAAAATTTGTTTGGTTGGTTATTTTCAAAACATTATATAAAAATGAAAACAATAAAAACGTGTTTGGTTATTTGTCTGAAAATGTGAAAAATAATGAAAATGGGTTTGGTTGTTTGTCTGAAAATATATAATTTTTTTATAAGATTTTTTATAAAATTATTTTCTTCATTTTATTTATATATTTTATCTTTATTATTATAATTTTAATCAAAATGAAATCAAATTTCATTTAACAATAATAATTTTTATAAAACCCTCTCACAATTTATTGAGTTTAAGAAATTATTATAAAATGACAAAATAATAAATGTATTTAACAACAAAATGCATGCTTAAAATGCAAAAAATACATAAGCACACAAGCTTAAATAAAATAATTTAAAGCTATAATCAAATTTCTCGGTGTTAGCACCAAATTTTATCAGGGACAGTATCAAATTTATCCGTACATGCTTAATAAAAAAAACAATAAAATACATGCTGAAAATGCAAAAAAATACTCATAATTTAAATTAGAGCCACCATTATTCATTCTTACTAGAAAAAAATTACCAAAAAAAAGAGATCTTCATCTTATATTTAATATAATAGAAAAACATGCAAAATTTTAATGGATAATAAAATAAATAAAATTAAAATGAAAAAAAAATCACCTGGATCTTGTCTTCCTTACGGTAGAAGAAGATAAGGAGTAAAAGTTGTGCTTTGTAAATGTGTTGCAGGGTAATCGTAAATGTGTGGATTTGTTAACAAAAAGATAAAAGGTGCAGGAAAGTAAAAAATTAATAAAATAATAATTTAATAAATAATAGTAGTGGGCCATAATAGCTTTTGGCCTTTTTACTTTTTCTCATGCTTTGAAAATTAGAGTTGCTTTTTTCTCATGTCTTATACGAAAATTGAAGAACGCCAAATCGGCGTTCTTCAATTTTCTTCACAATAGATGAAGAATGAAATTTCTCATTATTTATATTTTTTTTACTGTTTTTCAAGAAATAATTTAACCAAACATATTTTTTATTTTTTATTTTTGAAAAATAAAGAATACTTAATTATAAAACGTTAACAAACGCACCCTAAATATTTGTTTTTCATGAATATAGCATTTCCCTCTAAAATGAGCCCACCAAACAAGTTTGATTCATTTTCTTTTTCATAAAACGAAAAATAGCGAACAGAAAACGATGCAAAAGGCACTCGAGAACACAACTTGGATGCCAAAAGGTTCATCTTCACCTTCTAATATATAACTGATGAAAAACTAATCAAATTTTTTATTTTTTATTTTTATTTAACTCACACACGTCAGTGAGATTTATATCCAAAACTTAAATCTTAGAAAGATGATTTCTTATAATTGGCACTAAATCCCTCACTTCAAAACTAATCAAGTTTTAATTTCAATAATTTACTTTAAAACCAAACAATTACACACTATTACCAATCTTTGCAAATATTTCATTTTTTTTTACCTTTTTTGGTGTAAAGCGATGCAATCTTAGTTTATGTTAATAAATTTGTATTATAACATTAAAAGAGTATTTCAATTTTTTGAAAGAAAGTAATTCATTAAAAGAGTAATCAGTAAACAAATTTTTATGAAGCTAAAACTTTAAATCTCTTATGTTATATCCTATCTCCCGTACGTATGTAGAAATAAATTTAAATTTAATATTGAGTTGACATGTGTTCAACTTTTTATTTTTTTATTTTTGATCATTAATGGGCTCTAAAAAGAGCTAAGGCACCGCTAAACGGGAGTGGGCAACCCCTGTAACATCATTATTCAGAAAGCCTACAAGATTAGCAGGAGCAGACATAAAACAATGAAGACCAACAGGAAAAGATAAACTAAATGAAGCAAGGAAATCAGCAGCAAAATTAGCTCCCCGATAAATGTGAGCAATCTTAACCAAGCAGTCCCGTTGCAAGAGGCCCTTGATTTCCTGAAGCAAAGCCCAGTGCTCATTAGTAAGGGAAACGGAGTGATTAAGCAATTGGGCGACACACAAACTGTCCACCTCCACAAGAACCCTTCGAAATCCACGCTGCTAAGCCAAAATGAGCCCATGGTAAACTCCCCAAAGTTCAGCGGACGTGACTAAGCACATCCCAAGATTCACACAAAACCCCGCCAACCAAACTCCTTTGTAGTCACGGACTAATCCTCCAGCCTCGGCATGACCTGACCCTTTCCTTGCACCATCAGTATTGAGCTTAACCCATGGCCAAGGAGGAGCTTTCCAACGAATCCAAGCATCCACACGATTGATCCCATGATATAGACCAGAGTTGAAAGTTCTCAAGATCTCCGCTGTTCGAGTTTTGATATCCAAAGCAATAAAGTCACTGTCCCATTTGGTATTGGTAAAAATAAATTGATTCCTCCAAAACCAAAGACGCCATAAAGCTACCCCAAACTTGACATGCCAAACCCGATTAGCACCATTAAGATTCATTCCTTGAAAATTGCTCTTCATCCATGTCAACAAATCAGTCACAAAGAAGCCATGCAAAGGATAATATAATTAAATTTTAATTAATTTTATATTTTTGTCAAATAACTATCCATAGCTTCATTTTGAAAGATGAGCTGACTAAATCTCACTCTTATAAAAACTAAGAGTGCTGCTATTGAGAGAGAATACTGAGAGAAGGCTGAGAGAAATGACAGCACAAGCTGCCGTTTCGCTCTCACTTTGTCTCAACATAATAAATAATTTAAAAAAAGATTATTTTTTGCCAGTCCCCACATGTTTCAATAAAAATTAGCTTGCACCCTAATGTTTCAATAACTATCACCAAGCCCCAAAATTAGCAAATTCAGCAAATTATAGCACTCATGCACTGTTCATCGTCTTCCTCCTCATTTTCTTCAGCGGTTCCATCTCTCTCTCTCACTCGTCACTCTCTCTCTCTCAAATACTTGATTTTTTACACATTTGCTCTCCAAATTCACTCTCCAAAGCCATTACCCATCCATTTTACCTTAATTATCAATTCCTAAACACTCATTTAATCCAGATTTTCCAAAAATCCCAAATCCTCTAAACCTAAGTTACCCATTTCTAAAATCTCTATTTTGACCAATTTCTAGCTTTTGTTAGAGGAGTTTTCTTTATTCTCCAAGCCAAAGAAATTGAGTTCAACAGTAGCTCGAGACATGGCTAATGAAGAAAAATTGAATAATGAACCGTGAGAGATGAGTTGAAGAAAAGAAAAACAAATTTTGGTTTTAGAGTTTTGGAAAAGTTGAACAACTTAAATGGTAAAGCGAGAGGGAGATGGAGATGAAGCACGGGGTACACATGACATGAGAAGAAGAAGAAGGAGGAGGAGGAGGAGATGAAACAAAATTAAATGCTGTGGGGCCAGCAGAAAACGCTGAAAGATGAGGGCCAACAAAAAAGTGCGGAAAGATGAGGGCCAGCGGAAAAGCACGAAAAAAGACACTCCAGATCGTCGTTTCTCTCGCGCTTCTCTCAGCAACTTTCGTGCTCCCAAGCATTTTTCAAAAATTAAAATATGGCCAAAAATAGGGAAAAAACAATCATAGGCATTTTTATTATAAGAAAAATGATAAATAACAAGAATACTGAGAGAAATAGAAAAGAAACAGTAGGAAGAGAGAGAGTGAGAAGAGAAGATAGAAAAAAGAGAATGAGTGGATTCTCTCAATTTTCTCTGGATATTTTTGCTGCCTAGCATCACTCTCATCACAATCAATACTCAATAGCATACGGCGACCACGTCAGCATTACTAGGATTATTTTGGACACCTATGACTAGAAGAATAAAATATCCCCCATAAAATTAACCAGACTGAAGACCCAAAACATGCACGGCATCTTTTGATTCCTTCTCTCGAGTCGAGTCGACTTTTCGAAAGTGAAAAACTTCGTAAACTCACCGAACTAACCCAATCTCTCTCTCTCTCGCTCTCGCTCTTTAATATATGAAGGAAAAATAGATCTCAATCTCACCAACCGCTCTTCATTCATTTCATTTCTTAAGCGGTTCAAATACATAACAAAAAGTATTAGATAAAATAAAAACATCTCACCATGGGTTAGTAACAGTGATCAGTTCTTGCCAATCATGATAAATCATCTAATTATTTATTGACGTGTCACTCAAGTTTATTAATTAACGTCTGTAGTTTTAGATTATTATTATTTATTTAAAACTGATTTTGAATTTATTGTGATTTTTCTCTTTTATGTTATTTGACAGCGACTGAAAATCCTTTCAAGAGCATACTGAAGACTCTACAGAGACCCGACGGTGGTGAATTCGGCAAGTATTACAGCTTGCCGGCTCTCAACGATCCTCGAATCGGTTAGTAATTTTTTTTTTCAATTGAATGTCAGCGCAGCGTCTCTGTGAGTTTCTCGGGAAAATTAATATTCGTTATTATAAGAACGACATCATACTTAGATCAAATGATTTTATCATGCGAACGAACTGTGCTTTATTTTTTCAATTTAACTATATATTTGCTTATGATATCTTATGAATTGAAAAGAGGAGTTGCATTGATATGATTGATGTTTATGTTACAGATAAGCTACCTTTCTCCATTAGGATACTTCTAGAGTCAGCTATTCGCAACTGTGATGAGTTTCAAGTTAAGAGTAAAGATGTGGAGAAGATCATCGATTGGGAAACTACTTCACCAAAGCAAGTTGAAATTCCATTCAAGCCTGCTAGGGTGCTACTGCAGGTAAATTAAATCATCACTGCATTCCACTAGCTGAGTCCTTCTCCACTTGTATACTAAATTTACAGTGGAGTGCTTTAAGCTTTAGTAACTATTCTAGAGTAATTTATTTGAAATAATCAGCAGAACGAGATTAATAAGAGTGTTTGTGAAAGTAGTACTTAAAGAGTGTAAAAGCACTTGGTAAGTGCATTTCTCGAAAGCACTTTTTTGAGTAAAAAGTCATTTAGATTCTTTTTCGTATATTGATTTTTTGGGAAAAAAAAAAAACTCTGAGAGCTGTATTTAATCTAAGTGTGTTTATTGGCAATTGTGGACGCTACAATGTTGTTTGATTTGTGTCTTAGGATTTTACTGGTGTTCCTGCTGTGGTTGATCTTGCATGCATGCGCGATGCTATGAACAAGCTTGGCGGTAATTCTAATAAAATTAATCCATTGGTGAGTATCTCTCTCTCTCTCTCTTTTTTTCCCCCCACTTAAATTGTTAAAGAAATCACGGATTGAGGGTATATTTCTTTATTTTGACTTATTTTTGGTCTGGCTTGTGATGTGGACTGTGATATTTGTATATGCAGGTTCCTGTGGATCTTGTCATTGATCACTCAGTTCAGGTTGATGTGGCAAGGTCAGAAAATGCAGTGCAGGCAAACATGGAATTTGAGTTCCAAAGGAACAAAGAGAGATTTGCCTTTCTCAAGTGGGGATCTAATGCTTTCCACAACATGCTTGTTGTGCCACCTGGATCAGGAATTGTCCACCAGGTAATCAACATCCAGCATTATTTGAGGATCACAGTATTATGCTCTGACTTTATGATTTATGAGTTTTGACTGTTGTGGAAAACCAATATGCTGTTTTTTCAGTCTGTTGGATTCTTGCATGTCAATGAGGTTTTTAAGTTTTGTCATGTTATTTACAGGTTAATCTTGAATATCTTGGGAGAGTTGTCTTCAACACAAACGGGATGCTTTATCCTGATAGTGTTGTTGGAACAGATTCACATACCACTATGATTGATGGGTTGGGTGTTGCCGGCTGGGGAGTTGGTGGTATAGAGGCAGAGGCTGCAATGCTTGGACAGGTAAAATATTTTATTTTGAATTATCATCTCTATTTCTTGGGACCAGAGAAGGGACTGGTTGTTTGAATGGATATCCAATTGTCCAAGGACCTGAACAGATGTTTTTATATATATATATATTTCATTATTTTACTAGTAGGAGGATATTTTGTGCAATTTCAGATTTACTGTAGATCTGGTAATATCTCATACTCAAGAATCAAGAAATATTTACTCCTTGGCTATTATGCATTGCTATGGTCAATGCACCATTTGATGTAATCTTCATATACTTTTCAACCTGTGAACAATCAATGCGGTTTTGGATTCCATCTTTGTATTTTTGGTTGAGCTATTTCTGTTTAGCATAAGCTTTGGTTGCATTGATTAAATAGCTGGTTGGGAATGCTGATCACCTCTTGTTATTCTGGTTGATTAATCTGCAGAGTTATCCTTTTCTCTCACGTTTTGAATGATGTATGTACTACTGCAGTTTCTTGCCAAGAAGTACTTATTTACTTTAGCCTTTCATATGCAGCCTATGAGCATGGTCTTGCCTGGTGTTGTTGGGTTTAAACTATCTGGAAAGCTGCGGGATGGTGTGACAGCCACTGATTTGGTTTTGACGGTCACCCAAATGTTGAGGAAGCATGGAGTTGTTGGCAAGTTTGTGGAATTCTATGGTATGCCTTTTGATACAACCACTTGGTCCTTTTATGTGCGTAACTTGAACTCATTTAGTTATTGACCAGTGTCTTGTCCGCAGGGGAAGGCATGAGTGAATTGTCATTAGCTGACCGTGCTACTATTGCCAATATGTCTCCTGAGTACGGTGCAACCATGGGCTTCTTTCCTGTAGATCATGTCACTCTGCAGTATTTGAAACTGACTGGCAGAAGTGATGACACGGTAAGTCATGAGTACAGATTTTATTTTATAAAATTTGTCTTTTTTCGCTAACTGACTTACAAACCAAAATGTAGGTTTCCATGATAGAATCATATTTGCGGGCCAATAAGATGTTTGTTGACTACAGTGAGGTGAATCAGGCTCCCTAAATTTGATTCTTTTATCTAGACATTCTTAACCAACATACCAATAGTAATAGATCTTGACTTCTAAAATTGTTTGCGATCTCAGCCTCAGAGTGAGAGAGTGTACTCCTCCTATCTTGAATTGAATCTTGAGGATGTGGTACCCTGCGTGTCAGGACCCAAGAGGTACCACTATGATACCTTTTCACCATATTCTATGGTATTACAATTTTTAAAATGGCACGCTTCTCAAACATTATGCATTGCAGGCCGCATGATCGAGTTCCTTTGAGTGAAATGAAGGCAGATTGGCATGCATGCTTAGATAACAGAGTTGGATTTAAGGTGAGAAACTTTAGACTAGACTTTGCTCATATTTGATGGGAATGGTTGTGCATGGCCCGTGGGTGCTGGGGTTGATACTTCACTCCCAAGAAATGTTTTCTCACATAATCGGCATAATCGGCTCTCTCTTTCTCTCTAGATACACTTACTTTTCACACATGATATTCCAGGGATTCGCTATACCCAAGGAATATCAGAGTAAGGTTGCAGAGTTCAATTTTCATGGCGCTCCAGCACAACTTAGGCATGGAGATGTTGTTATAGCAGCTATCACCAGTTGCACAAATACCTCAAATCCAAGTGTAATGCTTGGAGCTGCGTTGGTTGCAAAGAAAGCGTGTGAATTGGGATTGGAGGTTAGTTGTCTTTTTCTTTCTTCGTTTTTCTGTCAGCCTGTATGGATTTTCCTGACTGAATAATTGAAAATTTAAGAAACATATTAAGCAAGATCAATCAGGAAATATGATCTCTAGAGCTATAGCAATGTCCACTGGATTGTTTGCAAGATTAATTAGGAAATATGATCTCAACAGCTATAACGATGTCCTGGTAGATGTATCTGGATTGTGATGGGAAAAGTTTCCATTCACTTGATTGTGTATATCAATTATAATATACCGTTTCACAGGTCAAACCATGGATTAAAACAAGTCTTGCTCCAGGTTCTGGGGTTGTAACCAAGTATTTGCAGAACAGGTGCTTTTTAAGAATATGCAATATTTTCTTCCATTATTTGTTTCAATGTTTTGATATGTTCCTGAGTCAAACAATTGCCTTTGCAGTGGCTTGCAGAAATATTTGAATCACCTAGGGTTCCATATAGTTGGGTATGGATGCACCACTTGCATTGGGAACTCAGGAGATATTGATGATGCAGTGGCAGCAGCTATAACTGAAAATGGTAAATTTCTTGATAGAAGTAGTGCCCTTTGGATGCTTTTCTTAAGAATACTTCTAGATGACCATGTTTCCTAATCTTCTTTGAAATTCCCAGATATTGTTGCGGCAGCTGTGTTGTCTGGAAATCGGAATTTTGAGGGTCGTGTGCATCCTCTAACAAGGGCTAATTATCTTGCTTCACCTCCCCTTGTAGTTGCATATGCTCTGGCCGGCAGTGTATGTAACTTTTCTTCAGAAAAGCTCTAGATAAAAAAATTTCAATCCAACATTTTGATGCTTTTCTTGACTTTTCCCATGTTAGTGCTGGTAGAATATGCAAATTTAATCATTTTAAGCGTTCATCTGGGCACCAATATGCAACTTTGGTCTCAGGTGTTTCTCATAAGAACCAATGTTGCAGGTCGATATTGATTTTGAAACAGAACCTGTTGGGGTGGGGAAAGATGGAAAGAAGATCTTTCTCAGGGACATCTGGCCATCCAGTGAAGAAGTAGCGAATGTGAGCTACTCAGCCAGCTTTAGTGTCATTTTGAGCTGCTAAAAATATTAATGACAAGTAACTGGATATTCAATTTTTCTTTTCTTCACTTATCTTCAGGTCGTACAAACAAGTGTTCTGCCTGATATGTTTAAGGCCACATATGAAGCAATCACCAAAGGGAACCCCATGTGGAATCAATTATCTGTCCCTTCTGGCACTCTCTATGCATGGGACCCAAAATCAACTTATATACATGAGCCACCCTACTTTAAAGACATGACCATGTCTCCTCCAGGCCCCCATGGAGTGAAGGGTGCTTACTGCTTACTCAACTTTGGAGATAGTATTACAACCGATCACATCTCACCAGCTGGTAGTATCCACAAAGATAGTCCTGCAGCCAAATATCTTATGGAACGTGGGGTTGATAGAAGAGATTTCAACTCTTATGGAAGTCGTCGGGGTAATGATGAGATTATGGCAAGGGGGACATTTGCTAATATTCGGCTTGTAAACAAGTTGTTGAATGGAGAAGTTGGGCCTAAAACAATTCACATTCCCACTGGGGAGAAACTCTCCGTGTTTGATGCTGCTATGGTAATTTTTTTCTACTCATGAGAAGTTTCTTGATTTGTCAATAACGTTGAGTTCTCATATTCCTTTTTCATTTTCTTAACAGAGGTACAAGAATGAGGGGCACAATACTGTTATTTTGGCTGGTGCTGAGTATGGCAGTGGAAGTTCTCGTGATTGGGCTGCTAAGGGTCCAATGTTACTGGTAAATCCTTATATAGCGTCTGATTTTGTTCAAGTTAATAAAATTTTCACTCTATGTGAAAATTGCTTAAATTTTAATTGGACTCAGGGCGTGAAAGCAGTGATTGCAAAAAGCTTTGAGCGAATTCACCGTAGTAATTTGGTGGGTATGGGCATAATCCCGTTGTGTTTCAAGCCTGGGGAGGATGCCGAGACTCATGGATTGACTGGCCATGAACGCTACACCATTGACCTTCCAAGCAGTGTGAGTGAAATTAGACCTGGTCAGGATGTCAGAGTGGTCACAGAGCGTGGCAAGTCATTCACATGCATTATAAGATTTGACACAGAGGTAATAACATCCATTTCATTGCGCTTCTCTCATCTCATGGGCCATGGGCGGCTCTTACTTCAATCTTGAGCTTAATTTATTGTCACCTTCTATTGAATCTTTCATCACTACAAAATGTAGGTGGAATTGGCTTACTTTGATCATGGAGGCATACTGCAATATGTCATAAGAAACTTGATCAATGTGAGACAATGATTCTGCAAGAACCAACTGGTGCTCTTCAATTGGGGTCTATTTCTTCATTGCCTTAACGCTGAAGCAGATTCAGCCGACGTCCGTGAATAAATTAAGAAACTAAGTTTAGAAATGTCTGTTTTGTGCAGTCATTTTCAATTACATTTTTATTTCGAGAGCTTTGATAACCAATAGGACACACCCTACCCTAGTCCCTAGACACAAATTTCCAGTAATAAGAGAATAACTATTGGAATTTTTGTTATTTCCTATGGATCATGATTGCCAATTTATTTTTCCCGTGACGTCGACCCAAGAACACAGCAAGACTAATGAATTTTGGTAGTGTGATGAAATAGATTCAATCTATGATAAGCCCAAATGATGCGACCTCGAGAGAGATGCTGATTCCTGATTTTTAGCAATTATAGTAGTATGCGGTCTTATATGCTGTCTTCTGCCATCTGTTTGGAATTGGGAAAAATTGACAGAATTTTCTCTCTCTTTCATTTTTTTTTTTTTTTGGTTTTAATGGTTGGTTAAAATTGAATTTTGTATTTTTTTTTTTAATTTTATTTACGATCATCTCGGCCTTTTCATCAGATTAACAGGGCAAAGAGGGGAAAAAAAAAAAAAGACAAATGAAAGAAAGATTTTCATCCAAATAAAATATGTGTGCATGTTAGGGCCGGATCATCTCGTAGCCCAGGCGGGTTTGCCACATCAAAAAGTAGACCAGACCACATGCTATGGGCCAGAGTCCCAAATGACTGGTTTCCGGCTTTTTTACCGTTTGGTACGGTACCCTTAAGAGCCGGACAGTGACACTTGAGATTAAACCAAAATGCATCTCTCAACCAGTCCGATTCAAACTGGCAAAAACAAATCATGTTCCATACGATGATAATTTCAATGATCGTAACCACATATATACACACTGGCTTATCAGCAGTTCAATGTTCTGATTTTATATTTTTCAATCGTAAAACAGGGGAAAAAAAAAGTTTCTAAATTTTTCTAACTCTTGAATTCTGAATTTAAGACCTTAATTGCCACATTGGTAGTGAGGATACGTGGCTACCAACCAAATAAAATAGAAGAAAAACAGAGAACTAAGACTAGAATCCAAATAATAAAAGAACCATAAGCCACATTTAATAAATACAAAATGTCGATTTTACATCAAAGCACACATTTAACTCAGCAGCAACTACAATGTCCTAAATCTTTTGACACCTGGAATACATGTAAAATTCCAAAGTTTTATTCTCTGTGGGCAGCAATACGTGAGGGTTCTCATTGTAATAAAACAAAAATAAGTTAGCAGGGGCAGAAGGACGTCATCTTTTTAATCATTGAAGCCCTATTCTCGCTGAAGCTTTTGCTGAGACTTTACAGATTGCTTCAATGATGTGAGAACTCAGAAACTAAAAGCTGTCAAAAAGGAAAAAGAAAATGACATAAAAGGACATTGCAGTAGAAGTAAGGAGTGAAAGATAAGGGAATGAAAATAAGGGGATCAATTTATAGATTGGGCTGCTAAACTAGTACAAATTCAAATAACATGCAACCACACCTATCTGCAGAACGTTCTATTATCCTAGTTTGGCCATCACAAAATGTTTTCAGGAAATTCTCTCAATGTCTGAATGCATAGCCTAAAACCTCTAATATGCCTATTCAAACAGCCATCTTCTATCCTATCCAATTCAAAATTAACCAAATGGTGAGGTCTCCGGAAACACTCCCCAAATGGGTAACTCATTTGAAAATGCAGACAAGGATAATATAAAGTTTACTGGCAAGTGTTTAGATACAAGAAGCAAAGTATATCAAATACAAAATGTCTAAAAGAACAAGATTGTATAGACATCAATGAGTTCATTCTGCAGTCAGCAACTATAGTCAGATACTGTTTATGACCACTAGTCCACAATCATTGGCAAAGTAGTGAATAAGATAGACAACAATTACCTTTATGTCTGTAGTTCAAACATTATACTCATTCACACGTATCCATTTTGTAGATGACCACTTATTGCCTTTAATCACAGGACAACCTCCTGGTGTAAGACAGACAATAAACTAATCAGATAATAATGCCTTGTGCTGAATGAACTCAGGTATGATTTTCCTAGGATCATTTTGATCAATTCGCAAACAAGTTAATGGGATTTTTATCTTCTTTCAATAAATATTATTAATTCATGTCCATAAGCACATTACTGAACTTGAACTGAACACCTTGACAAGCATGTAATTGATAACTCCTACTAACCATGCAAACTAGAAGGATCTAAAGAGGCATCGGGCTTCATGCTCCAGAAAAGCAATGCATCACCCATTTTTGGTTTAATAGAAAGTCCTGTCTTTCCACATTCAGATAACTCATTCCACCAGGGCACAGCACTGATGTTCCCTTGGGCATTAGGAAAGACTGTCTCACCTCCTTCTTCAACATCCGTGCTGTATGATTTAAAAGTAAGAAAATCATCAGAAGAATCAGAAGAACAATTATGGACTTACAAATAATTCACTCGAAGAAATGCAGATAACTATATCACTTACAGGTACATTAGCACTGTAGCCATGCGTTGCCCACCATTCTTGGTGTTGAACTCATCCATGAAATAGTCAAAGTGAGGCTCATATTTTTGTCCAGCTTCATAATGGAGAACTTGAAGTCCTTCTCCATGCTCTATATGTGCATTGTCAGATCAAGTATCAGCCAACGTAATTTATGACCCCAAATAACAAATAGACACTAAACCTCTACATATAAAAGTGGAGCATATTTATAAAACCTGACAACAGACAGTAATAGGAGGAGGTGCATTAAGAAAAGTGAAATGATGCTAGCCCCGATGGTGAACCCCACTTGAACCTCAAATAGGATAATTTTTTTTTTATTCTATTCAGGGTTTAAGTGAGGCTTCCCTTCCGGGAATATATCACTGTTCTTAAGAAAATGATAGCAAAAGAAACACAAATGGATTTTACAACAATGAAACAAATTCATTTCTTAAGCACATGCAAAAAGAAAAGTAAAAGTGAAAGCTTAAACTGCATACCTACAGGTAGGAAAGTGAAATCTGAAATCCTTTTCTCAACATCTCTAATAATTTTGTCCCGTCCTCTAGCAAGAAATGTTCCAGAACTTGTCCGAACCCTATATATTTAGAGATACATCAGACGTTTGTTTTACAAGCTAGAAGCTACATAACAGAGGGGCAGAAAGGAAGTCAGAAAATTTCAACTTGCAGATTTAATTTAAATTATACACCTGCTATCTTTGCTCTTGCCAGTATCACTATCAACAACAGTCGACTTTCTCATATGAGGCTTGGCAAGATTGATTAGGTACTCGCACTCCTCCTTGCTCTGCGCAGAAAAGGTAATCAAATTCAGTATGTGACCAAATCAAATCAAACGAAATTGAGCTCAAAATCCAAAGTTTTTTATTCACATGCACACAAACAAAACACCCAAGCCAAGCAGCCAAAGAGGGTAAATAGAATATGCTCTGCAGTTCTTGTGACAGATAGTTCAGTATAATTCATAACAATCAATAGTAGATCAGATTTAATCAATCAATAATGCCAGCTGAAATCACAAACAACTGCCAAGTTTATCAAAAGTCAAAATAAGACGCAATGCTTAATGGATTTCATATAAAAAAAACGCCATGAATCAATGAGAATAAAGAGGAAGAATCACATCAAAGGGTCAAAAATAGAAGCATTTCTAAATTCAATTGTAGAAAATCAAAATAACCAAAAAAAAAAAAAAACTCACCAAGAAATTATGATAAACAAAAGCTCGAGGCTCCCAAGAGATCACCTCTACCCATTGCTCTGCTCTCCCTTCATCTCCTTCACTTCTACAGAGAAAGAAGAAACAGAACAAATCAGTATAATTACGAAATTTTCCTCGAAGAATTAAACAGAAATTATAAAAACAGACCTCTCGATAGTCTTGCGTACAATGGAGCTGAGATCGTTGGCTTTCCGCGAATCGCCGGAACTGCTCGGCATGGATAGGATTCCGAACGCGAGGAGAATCAAAATCGCGAATGTGAACATGATCAGCAACGTCAAAATCAGAGTCGAAGACGACGATTTTCGAGTGGGAAATCGCGAATGCCTCGGTTTCGCCATTGGTTCTCCGATTCGAATATCGAGATTCCAAAATTATTAAAAAGAAAAAAAAATTCAAATCCGATCCGCGAAACCTAGCTATTAAGGAGCGAGATCTAGACGGTGTGAAAGGCTTTGTATAAGAAATGAGTTTACGAGCACGTTGTCTGTCGTCTGTTATGTACGCGCATTTTTTTTTTTAATTGTGATGCCAGAATTCAGATGCGTTTGGGAGATTAGAATTGGTGACCTTTTGCTGTTTTTCAATGCAAAACAAAAACCAAAATGATGAAATTTTCGCGAATATGAGAATTTGTCTTACGCGGCTGCATTTCAAGATGCATTTTCTGTTTGACTTTTTTGTATTTCGGTTAATTTCTATTTACAATTTTATCCCTGTTTTCTCCTCGTATCATAATTTTAAAAAAAAAAAAAAACTAACGATTTTCCAAATATCGAATTCTGAAATATGTTTTTCTTTTTCGCCTTAAAAATAAAGAAAATAGAGCATTAAGCATATATTTATTTATTTATTTATTTTTTGAGAAATAGAGTTGAAACAGAAGGTAAATCCCATACAAATTCCTATAGAATTATTTTAATTATTAAGAATATTCATTCATACAGTAAGTTGTATTTCAAATTTTGATTCTTGTCTCTGAATTTTCGATGAATATGTGAATGACGAGGAAGTTTGATTTTCATTCATGTTGTGCTAAGATTTTTTGAGGAATGAATTTAATTTCTATTCATGTTATGCCCTTTCAAGAAAAAAATTGCTAAGATAACCAGCCACTGTATGCTAATGTAAATAAGATAATATAATTTAGCAATAGAGCTGTTCAACGGGTGATTTCAGTAAAATGGTAATGTATATTTGTTTCTTTTTAAATACAATTAATTGGTCAAGTGGGATTTGTTTTTTTATTTTCTCAAGTGGTTTGTTTTGTGTTATATTCTTCTTTTATGATGATGTAGGACCAATGCCCAAACGTCAAGCATTAGAAGGCATTATCAATTGGCTTAAAAAAACTAAAAAAAAAATAAAAAAAAAACAAGAGTCAACTAGCCAATAAGGATATATCATGTGGTTATCAAAAATTTCTAGATCTAAAAATTGGGCAGTAACTGTAGAGTATTTCTGCAGACTCTAGACTCTAGACATGGTAATAACTAATACACATATTAGTAGGTAATGAATAAATAAAAACTTCTCGTTAGATTAAAATAACAAAAGCAGAATGCACAAAAAGGAAAACAGGACTAGCAGTTTAACACCTCGACACAACGAAACCTGCAGAGAAAATATTCTTTACAGTGGCGTTCGGATCCAACTGGTTATAATTTTGTTCTTTCTGCAGAATCTTGTATATTGCATGTGCAAGCACACTTATGAAACAGAACAACAAGTGCCGCTGAAACACACGACAAATGAAGCATTGCAATCAAAGATCACAATACAAATTAATACAATCAAAAGAAAAAGCAGCAGCCGCACCCCTGGTCTAAAAGACTCCAAGAGATGTAGGATACAGGGGAACTGGCTTATAAGTGAAGCAATTGGGCGTATAAGTCGAAGTTCTTTTCTTGGGAGTATCCGTGGACCCAATAGCTGGTTGGTTCAAGTATGCATACTTGCTCCTTGTCCACCTGCTCATGTTGGTTGAAAATATATCAGTTTAAACTTAACAACATAGTCTTCAATTCACAAGAATTCTGGTGTGTCAAAGCTGATGAATATAGAATTTCAACTAACCAGTCCTTAATTCCAACGCGAACATCATTGTTCTTGCTTCCCTTACTATTGTTGGCATCAGGGACAACTTTCTCAGTGGTTCCATCATCATCCTCCTTTAAGGATTCTTCAAACTGCTTATAGTCTTCCTCCTATACATCATTTTCCGACAAGTGTCAGAATTCAAATGACCAAGCATACAAAAATTCTTTATGATGAGCTAATTTTAGGGCCCATTAGATGCTTAAATGGGCCATTAACTAGCAGTAAGTAAACACTGGGAAGTATCTGGGATTTGAAGTGCACAAAAGGTTGTGAAATCATCCCCCACAACAGATTGCTTCACGAGAAACCTTTCAGTGCTTCTTTTCTTTCCCTAGTCAAGTTTCAATAACTGTGATCCCAAAAGGACCTCCAGATAACTGGCAATTAGAATGTTATTTGACTAGGGTACACATCAATACAAGCTACCTATATGCACGACTCGTTCACTTTCTCTTTCTGCTGACTCCTCTTCATGTGAACAAAATTATTTTGTGAATGTGACTATACGATCCTAAAATTGTTATGAGCAACACAAGGTTTTTTTTTTTTTTTTTTTTAATTTTTTCATCACATCACATGTGCAGCATAAGCTCTTACCGATAGATTATGGGCCTTGATACGAGCTGCAGCTTTAATAGCAGCAAGGAGATGATCCTCTTCATCAATCCGTTTCTGCCTCCAAAACCTGGCAATCTCTTGCTTTGTTATACTCTCTGGAGTAGCCTTCCTCACCCAGAATTTTTCAAGTGGCAGTGGTGGAGGTGGCGGCGGTGGAACGGCCTGTTTTGTCTTTGTATCAACAATTTCCTTTTCCTCGTTTATTTGCTTCATTTTCACAGGATCGTTTTTGCCAAGTTAGCAAGCACTACACAGCTTCAGATCATCACAAAATAAGAGGAGAAATAAAGATTAATACTATGTAGATAAACCAAACCCTTCAAGAGCTAATAATCAAACCTACCTTTCAACTATGGAATGCTAAGCCTGGTGGTTTGTTAGCAAGTGAAGAGCTTGCCTAGCAGATTTTGACTGGCAGATGTAAGCTAAATTTTCAAGAAGTTACCAAGAGGGCATATTGAAGACGCAGATTCCATTAACTCCAATTCCTTTCAATGCCAAAGATACTATATATTTAAACTTTTACAAGGCTTGAGGGATTGGGGCATAGAGCATCCAATTAAAAGAGAGTCCTTGTTCAATGGAATAAAATAAGTTTATTCATACAATAGCCCAGATAAGTCCAAGGATGCGTTCGTTGGTTCCTAGACTGGATAAATAATTAAATGCAACTTGCTGTTTTATCATATTAAAAAAAAAGAAGAAGTAAATTTCGCTCCAAAATCATCACCATGAATAGATACAGGTTCTTAAAGTACACTTCGTTGACTCATAAACACAAAAAGCACGTATCGATTATACTAGAACAGGAACCCCTATGGAGTTTTAAGAAATTAAAAATGCAATCGTCTTATCTATAATCAACTTATCTACACGCACATGAAAATAATCCATTTCGATCTCTTTTTTTCCTTTCTGTTTTATCTTTGCATTTGTTTCCTTTCCAGCATATATATATTCACTTCCTTGGTAAGTCTAGTATTCTATTAACTTGTAATGCCGTGCAAGAAATCAAACTCATTCATTTATTCTAGTTTGTATTTAAGTATCTAGATGTGCATTTAAATTTAATGATTTCATTATAAAATTGCTCCAATTGAAAAAAAAAAATTGTGAGAACATATTTGGTATTTATTTCCGGAAAAAGCTTTGGCGTTCAAGAAAAGTGCTTCAATGGTTAGGGCGCATTCTGTGAACCTGAAAATCAATTTTGATCTCATAAACTGGGTGTGCCTACTAGGTAACTGTTTGCAGAGCATATGGGCCACAATTTAAACACTTTCGCAACCAAACTTGCCGTAGAAATGGACTTTACCATGATAATTATAACCAATTGACAAGGAAATATCGTCAATCAGATACACTTATTCAAAAAGAACAACTCTTAATGAAACATACAAAAACTAATGCATTGCAATCAATTTTCTGGATTATCAATCGGATCAATACAATCAATCAAAGTAGCTCCAACGGTTTAAAAGAGTCCGAGAGACTATATTATAAGTTGCAGTTCTTTGCTTGTGAGAATCCATAGAGTCAATAAGTAGTTGGTTTCAGTATGCGTAATTGCTGTTTGTCAACCTGGTCATTTTAAAAAACATATATCATTGAGCATAAACTCAACAAAATAGTTTTCAGATCGGTATTTCTTGGCAGCTATTATCAAGACTATAAAAACTTTATGAAGAGGTTCAACTGACCAGTCTTTTATGCCCACACAAACGTCATTGTTGCTCTTCTCTTGTTTGCTGTTGTTGGTTGGAGGAACATTCTCCTTTGGAATTTCAAAGTCTTCATCCTTTAGAAACCAAATTCCATAATGCGAAAACTCCAATTCTTCCAGTGATAAGAAAAATCAAACAAACCTTAGCCAATCGAGTTCATATCATATCAACAATAGAATAAGGCTTGGAATACGACGTTAACTTTCATAAATATGAGAATCCACGGATGCATTAGCTGGTTCCCATAAAGGATAAATACTTATAATTAAAAGAAAAAAAATAGACTTCTTTTTTTATATTTAAAAAAAAAAAAAAAGGAAATGGGTAAACTTTGTCCACTAGCAATAAATTTAGAGGTTCTGAATTGACTGACTCCCGATTTCCATGAAAAGTTCATCCAAACCAACATTTTCAATTCAATCTAATGCAATCGGGGCAAAGTAATTTCATTTTTTTTTGGGTCAAAAGGAAAGGAGGTCCGGTTCATCCAACAGAAACCAAAACCCAAAATGCAATTGAACAAAATAGGTTTAACCATCCAATAATCCAGATTGGCAATGGATGCGAGTACTTGGTTCCTAGACTTGATTAATAAGCTTTGATCATTTTCATTTTCACGGTAAATTTCACACACAAGAATCACCTTAAACAAATTAGCAGGGTTCTATTTTGTTTTTAAAAATCCTAAGCGGATTCGAGGCATAAATCTATTCTAATACCCTGATAAAACATCTCACAATTTGCACTTTGCACTATGCACTTTGCAGGCCCAAAAGAACAACACTAAAAATAAACAGAAGATATGAATGAACTTCTTAAACCCAATTCAATTTAGCGTACATCCATTACAGATACACGAAGCAAATATTGAACACAACAAACAAGAATCCAGAACAATTTGAGTAATTAAAAACAACCCTTTTTCAGCAATCAACATATTTACAAGAACATGAAAATGACCAAAACCCCATCAATTATACAACCCAAAAACAAAGACAAGCAAATAAACAGAAGACCAAATAGTTCAAGTCTCTGTCGAGATACGAAGAGCCTTGGTCTTAAACCGGTATCTGGGGAATCTTGGAATCACTTGACTGGGTCCAAAATGAAACTGGCCTGGGGTATCAACAGCTGGAGGCCCATCGTCGTAAATATAGCCAAGAAGAACGCCACAGTTATTGCATTTAATCTTTGTCCTCTTTCTTTGAATCCCCCAGTAATCTATAGTCTCAAAAAAGGGCCTGATCTTGTCCTCTTTGTCGAGCTTGAACTTGGTGCTGTCGATCATCGCAAAAGATAAAGTGCCCTTGTTGCCCGCCGGGAAGTAGACGGTGGCTGGATAAAGGTGGTTCGTGTTCAGGTTCAAATTTGTCTCGCACTCCTTGCAGCTGTAAATTGAAGCCATCTGTTTTTTCTCGGTTTGAGAAAGTTTGGTGAATTGGGGGTGATAAACGATGGTTACAGAATTAAATTAGGAAGGGGATAGGAGAGAAATTCAAAAGCGCGTTGTCGTGAATCTTCTCTAGTTGTCGATTTGCTATGAGTTGACGATTTTCGTGGCTTAGAAGGTTCTTGGTTGAAAACGCTGTCAGTAACAAGTGGTTGATCAAGGCGGCCGTTTTGTGCCAATTGGCCCAACTATTAATTGCGTTGTGCTACTTGACCCAATTAAGTGCCTGTTGGAGTTGGCCCAAATTTGAGGATCCAACTTAAATGACTCGTATTGAGATTTCTTGGCAACCAAGAAACACCCCCAAATGCTAAGGTATCGAATTTGGTCTTGTTATGCCATTTTGCACTATAAATAATATCACTCGGTCCATCTCTCTCATTGACGATATTTGCAGACAAAAGCTTTAGAGAGTCTAAAGAACCTAAGCTCTAGAACGAGCACCATTCAGTCTTCTCTTGAAAATTTGACAAAGCCGGTTATTTATCTTTTAATTTCCTAATCGTAGTTCCTTCACTGTTAAAGTTGAGCATTAGGAGGGGAAAAAAAAAGCATGGAAACGAGATTCCCTTACTCCCCTGCGACGGTGGTGAAACAAATTGTAAATGTTGTTAATGACTAATTAAGCAAAGATTTAAAAGAAAAGCTCAACCAGGAAGGAAGTCAAGTGTTTTAGCAACATATCACAATTAGAAGTAAATATAGAAACTAGAATTACACGGGATAATTAAGCATCTAAGCGGACCAAAAAACCAATAATAATAATGATAAAAAGAAAATGTAAACGAAAGTAGTTCAGAAAAGTTAATAGAGCAACTGCACCTGATTGATTGCAATATCCAGCTAATTGATTGCAGATTTTTAGAGAATCATCAGCAGAAGATGAAGAGTTTTCTCGATGAGATTGTAATTTTCTCGATTTTCTGTCTTCTAAATTCGTTGCGTGTTGACGGTCTCTTCTTCTCATCCAGAAAGCTTCCTACTTACGGAAGTCCTTTTGCCATGGATAACCCCCTAAGCTAAAATCGTACGTTTTAATTACAGAAGAAATTTAGCCAGACATTACAAAACTATATATCACACTTTTATCAAACTTTTTAGTACTCACAAATAAAACCTATTAAAAAACAAAACTTTCACATAAACTACAAACGAGCCACTGATTATCTCTTGAAACGATAAGAATTCTAAGTATTTAAATTCTAGGTATTTGCTGAATACTTGGTTTCACTTAATGTTGCATTGATTAGTAGATTAGCACATGGAAACAGATACAAAGAAAGTAAACTCAAAGGAGGATCTTTCCAGCTGCATCCTACTGAGGCTACAGTTCATCCTCTAAACTGACTCTTCTGTGCTTTCTATGATAATAATTGTTGTTTGGTGCATTGTCGTAGTTTGTGCTGGTGGCGGTGGCAATGGAAATTTCGTTGCTGCGATGTTGTTGGTGGGGGTGATGGCGATGGTAAAGAAATGATGATCAGGAACAACTTCCTGAACCTCTTGAAAGAAAGCAGACACTTTCTGCAGAAAAGGTAACTCATTCCACATGCAATATGCTTCTGTCTTCATTTTAACCTACTTGTTTCATGATGCTGACATTTGTCAAGTGTATTTCAGGTGCTTATAGAGTTCTGAAGAGGATAAGTGATGAGGCTGGAATTATAGAGTTCTCAAATCTCTATAATTGGTTCTCCGCCCTTTTTATTTTGCGTATAGAGGAGAGAAAACGAGGAGGAAGAGAAGTTAGCGGTTAACACCCCAACTCAACTTACCCTCCACTTCTCTTTTTACACACAAATCTACCCAAATCTAACAGTCGAAATAATTATATTATATCTTTTGTATACAATATACTACATGCGTTTATAAATATAAAAAGGGCGATTGAATGTGAAATGTTCTATATGTTTTTTTTTTTTTTTTTGGTAGAGAGTGTTCTACATGTTTGTGGAAAGAGTGATGTTATTTGCACACTAAAAATTATTCTGAACACTCTTATTTTAATAAATTATTTTATTATAAAAATATATATCATATAAATTATTAATATGGACTCTCTCTTATAAACTAACATAATATAATTATTCTTAACACTCATAAGCTCACTCTCTAATCAATATATAATTCTCTTTAATTTAATAAATAATATTTAGTGAAACAAGAGTCAAATCAATACTTTTAATATATTTTGAATATATTTTTGCTTCCTGATTTTAAAGAAAATTAATTTTTTTTTGTAGTATCCTCCTTCTTCTTCGTCTTCTTCTTCTTCTTCCTTCTTTTAATCTTTTTCTCTTTCTTCGTCTGCTTCATCTTCTTCTTCTATTAAAAAAAAAGTTATTTTTTTTTTCTGTAATCTTCTCCTTTTTTGTCTTCCTCTTCTTCCTTCTTTTAATCTTCTTCTTTCTTTTAATCTTCTTCTCTTTCTTCGTCTACTTCATCATCTTCTTCTATTTTTTTTGGTGCCAGGTTTTTTTTTATTGTTAGGTTAAAAAATTTAGGTGTAAAGCCAATATTGAACATATTCTTTAATGGACAAAAAATAATAACTAAAACTTGTGTTAATTTTTTTAGAACTTAATTTGATTTTATTGTTGTTTATACTAAATTGTTATTAATTCATTTTAGATGTGCTAAATAGTTTGATTTCTGTTTTGCATAAATTAATTTAACTAGTCTAAGTAACATTTTTTGGTATTTTAAAGAGTACAGAAAATAAAACTTAATTTTTTTAATTTAACATATGAGTGCATAGAGTAATGGAGTGTTCAAAATAAATTTTAGTGTGCAAAATAAATTTTAATGTACAAATAGCCCCACTCTGGTGGAAATAATACTGATTAAATTAGAGATCTTATCTTATTACTGAATGATGCGGGATTGAAGACTAAAGTTGTAATAAATTAAATTTAAGAAGCTTTGATGAAATAAAACATACGCTTTCCTTAGTTTTATTTATTATTATTTTTTTCCCCTGAAAGTGTTAAAATGAGTTCCCATAAAGCATTGAAAAAGTCCATTCCCCGGTCCGTTTCAAAACAACACCGTCTCCAATCTCCATTTTGTTTTGGGCTTTTGGCAGCCATCAAGGCAATTACTAGAGGGTATTTTAGTCAGTCCGCTTAAACAAGGTCGGTCTCGTGACCTAGGCTGCTTGTTTCCTCTATAAATATGCCTTTGGCTTAGTCTCTGTGGTCTTTCGATTGCAGAGGATTCAGAGAGATCTCTGTAGAATCAAAATCCCTCGATATCTCTCAGTCAAATAACAACGGTAACCAACCCAAAATGTTTTTCCAAAATAGGAACTAAGGAAAAAATTGAAAAACAACATAAGTTATTATCAAGTAAGAAAATTCTTTTTAAATAATTAAAATAATACTTCCCAGATTTTCAGAAACCCTAGATTAGGGTTTTCTAAATTCGATCGCCATGGATACGCGATTTCCTTACTCACCGGCGGAAGTCGCCAAGGTCCGCATGGTCCAGTTCGGCATTCTCAGTCCCGACGAAATTGTAATTTCCTCTCGAATTTCTCTTTTGTAATTCTTAGTAGTTTGTCTGGTTGCTGAGGATTGAAAAAAAGAAAGGGGAGGGAAAGGGGAAAATTGAACTTTTGAAGCTTGTGAAGAGCACTGGTTTAGCTACTTGTTGTGAAAAAGGGGTTTTTTTTTTTTTTTGGGTATCATATTTCCTATGATTTTTTTGGACACTTAAGGCACTGCAAATGGTTCTTGATATTTTTTTAAACGGTTGATTGATTAATTGCCATTTGGTGTATACAGAGGCAAATGTCAGTGATACAGATTGAGCACGGTGAAACTACTGAGAGAGGGAAGCCGAAGCCAGGAGGTTTAAGTGACCCTAGGCTTGGTACAATTGACAGAAAGATGAAGTGTGAGACTTGTACGGCCAACATGGCGGAGTGCCCAGGTCATTTTGGGCATTTGGAGCTTGCTAAGCCGATGTTTCACATAGGGTTTATGAAGACTGTGCTCAGCATCATGCGGTCTGTTTGCTTCAATTGCTCGAAAATTCTTGCTGATGAGGTAGCCCTTACCCTTCATTGTGTGTTTTAAGGCAGATATTGTCTTTGTTCTGCCTTCTTCATAAAATGATTCTGGTTCTTGGATCTTGAAATCCTTATTTTCATTATCAGTTGTTATATATCACATTGAGGTTTAATTGAATTTTTCCTATTTGGTTCTTTGCTAGCATCGGGGGATTCCAAATAGTATTTGAAATCAGACATTAGCGTCATTTTCAGAGATCTCATTAGTTTCTTAAAAACTGACAAATTAGACAAATTTAAAATGTTAATCATTTGGCACGCATAAGACAAACTTCTAGTAGGTAAATGCAAATAAATTTTTATTCATACATGTAGAGTTGACCTCCTGCAGTTAAAAATATAGATGTGGTCAATTTCACCATTAGACATTGGGAAACAGGATTTGTAAATGTTAATCCTCCCTTTCTCATTCTATTTGGTTTCTTATGAGGTAGATGAGATGAATCTTGTTATTCCTTGTACGCCTTATTTCTTCTTCCTCCCTTAGATTTCTATATTATTTTCTGCTTCATGCATGATTTACTTGTTGTTCAAGCAGGAAGATCACAAGTTTAAGCAAGCCTTGAAAATTAGGAATCCCAAGAACAGGCTTAAAAAGATTTTGGATGCATGCAAAAACAAAACCAAATGTGAAGGTGGTGATGAGATTGATGTCCCTGGTCAAGATGGTGAAGAACCTCTTAAAAAGAGAAAGGGTGGCTGTGGTGCTCAGCAGCCAAAGCTGACTATTGAAGGCATGAAGATGATTGCAGAGTACAAGGCTCAGAGGAAAAAGAATGATGATCAGGAGCAACTTCCTGAACCTGTTGAAAGAAAGCAGACACTTACTGCTGAAAGGGTATCTCATTCCAAGTGCAATATATACCTAGCCTTATTTTCACCTGCTTGTTTCGGATTCTAAAATTTCAGATTCTAACTTTTTTGAGCATATTCAAGGTTCTTGGTGTTCTGAAGAGGATAAGTGATGAGGACTGCCAACTCTTAGGATTGAATCCTAAGTATGCCCGTCCAGATTGGATGATTCTGCAGGTTCTTCCAATTCCTCCACCTCCAGTGAGGCCCTCGGTGATGATGGATACCTCCTCTAGGAGTGAGGCAAGTTCCTGCTTCATATTTCTGTACTCACTTTTCTAGGATTTTTATCTTAATCGTTTCGTTAACTTTTGTCCATTTTACGGTGGCATAATGAAATTTTATTAATTCATGTTCAAGTATTCTTAAGGTGAATACAATATATATATAAAATGATGATGATGATGATAATTCAATAATGAGGACATTCTTATTTTAACAAAGTAAAGATGCCTCTAACAGGCAAAAAAGCATAGATTTCTGTAAACGAACAAGCAAAAAAAAACAGTCTTTAATGTATTGTAATATGTGTTTTTTTATACTTTAGTGGCAACAAAGTGAGAATGTTCTCATTAGAGAAGGACTCTATATTTGAAATTGTTGGCTCGTGTTTTTAGTGTCAGCAGGTCAGGTTGGGCTTATAGCCTCACTTTGTTAAAGTTAGGATGCTATTAAAATATATAAAAACACATGTTTTAATGCATTGGAGACTATGTTTTTTGTCTGTTATTGAAATTTGTATTTTTTTTGGGTCTTTAGTGGCATCCTTACTTTGTTAAAATGAGGATGTCCTCATTAGAGAATTATTGTATATATAAACATATATAAAGGTGCAGATGTCCGCTCTTTTAAAATGCGACATCATAAAACTCCAAATCCACATTTTAAAAAGTGCAAATGTTTGCATCTGAGCATGACTATCTCTCTCTCGCGCTCATATGTATGTATATGAATTCTGATTACTTGTTATTGCCGACTACAGGATGATTTGACTCATCAATTGGCAATGATCATTCGACATAATGAGAATTTGAGGAGACAGGAGAGGAATGGGGCTCCTGCACATATCATATCCGAGTTTGCACAATTGTTGCAGTTTCACATAGCCACATATTTTGACAATGAATTGCCTGGGCAGCCGAGGGTACAGTTGCTGACATGCACATGCATAAGTTGCATGCATATGCATATTTTCAATCTCTACTTATTGCCGGGGTTTCTTCTTTGTTGATCAGGCTACACAGCGATCAGGTAGACCTATTAAATCAATCTGTAGTAGGCTTAAGGCAAAGGAAGGCCGCATCAGGGGTAACTTGATGGGGAAGCGTGTGGATTTCTCAGCCAGGACGGTTATAACACCAGACCCGACTATCAACATTGATCAATTGGGGGTGCCATGGAGTATTGCATTAAATCTGACGTACCCAGAAACTGTTACCCCGTATAACATTGAAAGGTATATGCGTCAAATTTGTTATATTTGTTCTACTATTTTTTAATGCATGTTGAATTGGAAGCTTTTTCATTTATATAACAGGTTAAAAGAGCTTGTCGAATATGGGCCTCATCCCCCTTCTGGCAAAACTGGTGCCAAATATATCATAAGAGATGATGGTCAAAGGCTCGATCTCCGTTACTTGAAGAAAAGTAGTGATCACCACTTGGAACTTGGTTACAAGGTACTGCTTGGACTGGTTTAGAAACAGTTATTGCCTTTGCGTAATAAGAGCTAACCATTGCTGATGTGGTTGCAGGTGGAGCGGCACCTCAACGATGGGGACTTTGTTCTTTTTAATCGTCAACCCAGTCTTCATAAAATGTCAATTATGGGACATAGAATCAAGATCATGCCGTACTCAACTTTCCGCTTGAATCTTTCTGTTACATCACCATACAATGCTGATTTTGATGGTGATGAAATGAACATGCATGTTCCTCAGTCATTTGAAACTAGAGCAGAAGTTTTGGAGCTAATGATGGTGCCTAAATGCATTGTGTCTCCTCAATCAAATAGGCCTGTAATGGGCATCGTCCAGGATACACTTTTGGGATGCCGTAAAATCACTAAAAGAGATACCTTCATTGAGAAGGTAATAGTAATTACTATTTCACTCAGTTATGGTGCTTTAATGTTATCTTTTGCTGGTTGATACTCTTAATTGTAATTTCCACTTCCTTTTGCAGGATGTTTTCATGAACATCTTGATGTGGTGGGAGGATTTTGATGGGAAAGTTCCTCAACCCACAATTTTAAAACCTCGGCCTCTTTGGACTGGGAAACAAGTTTTTAATCTGATCATACCTAAGCAAATAAATCTGTTCAGAACGGCTGCCTGGCATTCAGACAACGACAAGGGTATACTCACTGCAGGGGATACTCTAGTACGAATAGAAAAAGGGGAGCTGCTTTCTGGAACCCTTTGCAAGAAGACCCTCGGTACATCCACGGGAAGTCTTATACATGTCATTTGGTAAGTCCTTTCAGTTTATGGTTGACAAGAGATATTTCAGCATTGCCAATTGTAGTCAAAGAATGAGGTACCAAGAATTTTGGATATTCTAGTTATGTGATTGAGACCTGCCACAATGTCTAACATTTTTGGTTCATAGTGAAGGAAATACTGTTTAACTGGAGCATCCCATGCTTTTATATTAGTTTGGGGGAGGGGGAAAAAATGAATTAATATATTTGGAGAAAGAACATACGTGTAACAGAGGAAAAATCCCTAAGCTGTAGTTGTACCAAGTTTTATTCTGGTTTATGTCAAATATAGTATGTAAAATATTAGGAGTGAAACTGGTATAACACCATTGTTAATGCTTTTTGTTGTTATTAGTAAATTCTGCAATTTTTAACCTTTTTATTTGGTCTCATGCATACAGGGAGGAAGTTGGTCCAGATGCTGCTCGCAAGTTCTTGGGACATACACAGTGGCTTGTTAACTATTGGCTTTTGCAGAATGGTTTTAGTATTGGAATTGGAGATACAATTGCTGATGCAAAAACAATGGAAACTATCAACGATACCATTTCTAAAGCAAAGAATAATGTGAAACACCTTATTAAGCAAGCCCAAGACAAAAGCTTAGAGCCTGAGCCTGGACGGACTATGATGGAGTCATTTGAGAACAAAGTGAACCAGGTGCCTAACTAGAAGTCTAGAATTTCTTCTTTACTGACTCTTTTGTTTTGGTTCCTTTAGCCCATACTATTATATCTGCATTCTTCAGGTACTGAATACAGCCCGTGATGAAGCTGGAAGTAGTGCACAGAAGAGTTTATCAGAAAGCAATAATCTTAAGGCAATGGTGACAGCCGGATCCAAAGGAAGTTTCATCAATATATCACAGATGACTGCTTGTGTGGGGCAGCAGAATGTGGAGGGAAAGCGTATCCCATTTGGGTTTGTAGATCGGACATTGCCCCATTTTACTAAAGATGATTATGGGCCAGAAAGTCGAGGGTTTGTGGAGAACTCTTACCTGCGAGGGCTGACCCCACAGGAGTTCTTTTTCCATGCTATGGGTGGTAGGGAAGGTCTTATCGATACTGCAGTGAAGACTTCTGAGACTGGATACATCCAGAGGCGTCTGGTGAAGGCAATGGAAGATATAATGGTAAAATATGATGGAACTGTGAGGAACTCATTGGGTGATGTAATCCAGTTTCTCTACGGTGAAGATGGTATGGATGCAGTCTGGATAGAATCACAGACACTTGATTCTTTGAAGATGAAGAAGTCAGAATTTGATAAGGCTTTCAGATTTGAGATGGATGAAGAAAACTGGAACCCAAATTATATGCTGCAAGAATTTATTGATGATTTGAAAACAATTAAAGAATTACGAGATGTTTTTGATGCAGAAGTTCAGAAGCTTGAAGCAGATAGATACCAGCTTGCAACAGAGATTGCAACCTCAGGCGATAGTTCTTGGCCACTCCCCGTTAACCTTAAGAGACTTATCTGGAATGCACAGAAGACTTTCAAGGTTGATCCGCGAAGGCCTTCTGATATGCATCCAATGGAAGTAGTCGAAGCTGTTGATAAGCTGCAGGAGAGGCTGAAAGTTGTTCCTGGTGAAGATCCATTGAGTGTGGAAGCCCAGAAGAATGCCACCCTTTTCTTTAATATCTTGCTCCGTAGCACTTTTGCCAGTAAGAGGGTGTTGAAGGAGCACAGGCTTACACGTGAAGCGTTTGAGTGGGTTATTGGTGAGATTGAGTCACGATTCTTACAGTCATTAGTAGCACCTGGGGAAATGATTGGGTGTGTTGCTGCACAGTCAATTGGTGAACCTGCCACCCAAATGACTCTTAATACGTTCCATTATGCTGGTGTGAGTGCGAAGAATGTCACTCTAGGTGTTCCAAGGTTGAGGGAAATTATAAATGTGGCTAAGAAAATCAAAACACCTTCACTCTCTGTATTTCTGAAACCTGGCATTAACTCAACTAAGGAGAGGGCCAAGAATGTTCAATGTGCACTAGAGTACACTACTCTCCGTAGTGTTACTGAAGCTACAGAAGTATGGTATGATCCAGATCCCATGGGCACAATTATCGAAGAGGATGTTGAATTTGTCAAGTCTTACTATGAGATGCCAGATGAGGACATTGCACCTGAAAAAATATCTCCTTGGTTGCTCCGCATAGAGTTGAATCGGGAAATGATGGTTGATAAGAAATTAAGCATGGCAGCTGTTGCTGAGAAGATAAATCAGGAGTTTGATGATGATTTGACTTGCATATTCAATGATGATAATGCTGATAAGCTCATCCTTCGTATTCGTATAATGAATGATGAAGCTCCAAAGGGAGAATTGAATGATGAATCAGCTGAAGATGATGTTTTCTTGAAGAAGATTGAGAGTAACATGCTGACAGAAATGGCTCTTCGAGGTATCCCTGATATCAACAAGGTGTTTATTAAAAGGGGTAAAACAACCAAGTATGATGATAATGAAGGATTTAAGTCGGAAGATGAGTGGATGCTGGATACTGAAGGTGTGAATCTTTTAGCTGTTATGTGTCATGAAGATGTTGATGCGAGAAGGACAACAAGCAATCACTTGATTGAAATAATTGAAGTTCTAGGAATTGAGGCAGTTCGTCGGGCGCTATTGGATGAATTGCGAGTAGTTATATCTTTTGATGGCTCTTATGTGAATTACCGACATCTGGCTATACTTTGCGATACCATGACCTATCGAGGCCACTTAATGGCCATCACTCGTCACGGCATCAACAGGAATGATACTGGACCAATGATGAGATGTTCATTTGAAGAAACTGTTGACATTCTTCTTGATGCTGCAGTGTATGCCGAATCAGATTATTTGAGGGGGGTCACTGAGAATATAATGTTAGGTCAGCTTGCGCCTATTGGGACAGGAGACTGTTCATTGTATCTCAATGATGAGATGCTGAAGAATGCCATTGAACTTCAGCTTCCTAGTTATATGGAAGGTCTGGAGTTTGGCATGACACCCGCTCGTTCTCCGGTGTCTGGTACTCCTTATCATGATGGCATGATGTCTCCAGGTTACCTGTTTAGCCCAAATCTCCGTCTATCCCCCGTCACGGATGCCCAGTTTTCTCCTTATGTTGGTGGAATGGCCTTCTCTCCTACTTCATCTCCAGGATACAGCCCATCATCACCAGGCTACAGTCCGTCATCTCCTGGATACAGTCCCACGTCACCTGGATACAGTCCAACTTCCCCTGGATACAGTCCAACCTCGCCTGGATACAGTCCCACCTCACCAACTTATAGTCCTAGTTCTCCTGGTTATAGTCCAACCAGTCCTGCCTATTCTCCTACCAGTCCATCTTACTCACCCACTTCACCAAGCTATAGCCCAACCTCCCCAAGTTACAGCCCAACATCCCCAAGCTACAGCCCGACTTCTCCAAGTTACAGCCCCACTTCGCCTAGTTACAGTCCAACTTCACCAAGCTATAGCCCCACCTCACCTGCATATAGCCCGACCTCACCTGCATACAGCCCCACCTCACCTGCATACAGCCCTACTTCACCATCGTACAGCCCAACTTCTCCTTCGTACAGCCCAACATCACCTTCGTACAGCCCTACCTCACCATCGTACAGCCCTACATCTCCATCGTACAGCCCTACTTCGCCAGCCTATAGCCCCACTTCTCCTGGTTACAGTCCAACTTCACCGAGTTATAGCCCAACTTCACCAACCTATAGCCCTACATCCCCAAGTTACAATCCTCAGTCTGCAAAATACAGTCCGTCGCTGGCCTACTCACCAAGTAGTCCAAGATTGTCTCCTGCCAGTCCGTACAGTCCTACATCTCCAAATTACAGGTAAGCTATAATGCAATATGTGGTCAAGTCTAATGTTTGTGTTAAGCCGTATCCAATTTATTGGGCCTTGTTTTTGAGGGAATTCTATAAACTGAAATATCTTTCCAGCCAAAGACTTGCGGTGTAGCTGGGGATTGGTCTTGGATGGGTTTAAATTATTAATGATTTTATCTGTGTTGTTTTTGTCATTATTATATCTGGATGATTATGTTGATGTATCTTGTAAGCAACTTTTCTTTTTCTGCAGTCCGACATCATCTTCGTATTCACCGACATCTCCCTCTTATTCTCCTTCGAGCCCAACATACAGCCCAAGCAGGTAAGTTTATACATGTTATTTGTGGTGTTGACTGTATTTCAAATGGATCTTTTCCTTTTTGATTTGAGCCTTGACAATGGCTTTAGCGATCATAGTCCCCAATATAGTATTGTAGATATGGAAGGCACTTCTACTGATTAGCGTGTGTTAATGCTTTTCTTTTTCCTTACTTTGCAGCCCATTTAATGCTGGTGGTGGAAACCCAGACTATAGCCCAAGTTCTCCTCAGTATAGGTAAGCAGATATTGAAATCCAAGTTCTCGAAAATTTTCTGCAATGTTGACTAAAACTGAGATTGCTTTACATCAATTTGTTCTTATAATTCTTTTTCTTTTGTGAAGTCCAAGTGCAGGGTACTCTCCCAGTGCACCAGGGTATTCCCCGTCATCGACTAGTCAGTACACGCCACAAACAAATAGAGATGACAGTGCGAATAAAGATGACAAGACCACCAAAGATGACAAGAGCTCACGTTAAGGCTTGAATACCTGAGGTGAAGCACTGAGAGACAACTCGAATGTGACTGTTCATTGGGTGTCATTGTGTTATTTTATCTTTTTAACTGCTTAATGCTATCACTAGTGCTCCATTCGAAAGGCCGGACTCTAAATCACAGTCATTACGGTTTAAGTTTATTAAGAGACTGTTACTGGGCGTACAACTTGTTTGTATAATTTATTTTTCCATTTAGCTGATAAAATTATTTTCAGATGGGCATCTTTTATGTTGTAAATGTTTAATATTCAGTCCATACAGTTTTGGAGGATTTACATGCTACACAATAATTTTATTTTTTCCCCTTGTTCGAAGAATCGTGTTTATGTGGGAAGTCTTCGTTGGCATATTGCATAATAATGTTAAAAATTTAAAATTGAGCTTACAGGTGGTTTTGGGTGCTGATTGCAGGTGTTTAGCAAAATTATTTAAAAAAAAATTGAGATATGTGTTAGTGGAGCAAGTGTAAGAACTTGGATATTACATCATATGTCAAATGCTGGCCGGTTACACAACTAACACTCAACATTTGACCCAACGGAGCATTTGCGTCTATCTGTATCCTAAGCTTGGAACCGTAAGCATTAGCAACTATGAGGCCTTGAAGAATGATAAGATTGTGGAGAGACCATCTAAAATGAGAAGCAAGATTCTGGCATCCTTGCCTAAAGCTGCGTCCCCTGTCACCTCCAGGTGAGCTTGCCGCTACTCAGTCCAGCTGCTACTAGAAAAGGATTTGGTAGTCCTGTGGTATCTATAATTCCAAAGGAGGCTCAAAGACAGCCAAGGAATTTGAGCTTTGAACAGCAGGAACCAGCGTCACCGAAAGTTTCATGCATGGGGAAAGTCAAGAACACGAGGAACAAGAAAAATAACAAGAAGAAGAAGAACATGATCAAACCAAAGAAAGATTTGCACCCAGCTCCAGCACGGGACACAACAGCAGTGTTCCTATTTCTCCTCAATTATATATAAAACCTTTTGCAAATTGGTTTCAGTGTCGTGTACCTATAATTCTTTTGTATTTGAAATGTTGTATCAGTCCGAACTTCGAACTTCATTGGTATGCTATTCCAACAATACTTTTGGGACTTTGATTTTCAAAGTTCACGGTTCCTACCGCCTGGTTGCTATTTCCAGTTTTGTAAATAACAGAATGATACTTTCGAAGTTTAATTTTGAGTTAACTTCTAAATAATTTTATCTAACATCCACTATAATTTGGATCATAACCATGGATATGATGCTTTTCATTTACTTGTATTCTCACTTTGTTAAAATGATGATGCACACTAAAATTAAAAAAAAAAATACACATTTCCGTGCATTAAAAACTATGGTTTTTTATTTATTAAAAGACAACCAAAAAGCAATTTATACGCGCACAACTCAACTCTATCGACCAAACCAGAACCAGCACCGTGGTTCTGTTCTTGCGCTTGAAATAGAAGAGAAAGATCACGGCAGGTCCTGCAATAACAGATCTCGGTTGCTCTTCAAATAGTTGCGGTGAGACCTCATGTTTCGGGTTAACCACTGCGCGAGTGAGATTCACCGTCGCCGACACCGCTCTCATAGAGCTTAAAGCTTTCAGATCCGGCCATCACCAAAATTTTTCCAACCGCTGTTGCTAGAATCTGGTAGAAGTCAATCAAGTTCATTCAAAAAATTTTATTTTGTTGAAACTCATGCCGACGTCACCAACAACCTAAACCAGTAGTCTCTGGGATAAAACAATAGATTCCGGCCGGGGAGGGTGTCTCCCTCTCTGGCCGGCACTGTCTTTTTAATTTTTAATTTAATTTAATTTTTCTATGTTATTTCTAATTTTATTTATTTCAGTTATTGTATTTTATCTTTGTTATTGTTGGAAGTTATTTGGTGTGATGGTTGTTGTTTTCTGCTGTTCCAAGAGGTGGTTTCGGGAATTGTTGATGGCGCTGCCCCAATGGTTGGATCGAAAAGGGTATGCCTGTGTTGAAGTCGTTAGGTGGCTCTAATGATTGGTGCGTCAAGGTTCCGATAGCATGGGGCAGGGGCTCGTCGTAGGTTACTAGTAAATTGCTTGGAAGAGTAGATTGTGGGTTTTTTCTTTTAGTTTAATATTTTTGTAATAATACCTTTGGATTTTAGTTTAGATCCAGAGGATGTATTATGTTAAATTGTGGTGTTTGTATTGTTGCTGAAGCAGTAGTTATAGTTATAGTTATAGCTGTAGTTGTCTTTGTTTGTCTAATTGGAGTGTGGTTTCACCTTACAAATTTGAGTTGGGTAGCCAAATCCGTAAAAAGTTCTTCAATACCTCATAAGACCAAATGTGTTAAACTACTATACAATTCGGTTTATATAGTTAACCAGGCTTGAGACTTAGGTTATCCTAAGTATTCTATTTGAGCCTATTATGGCATTGTATTTTCATTTTTATAATAGTGTATTATTGGTTGTTTTTTGCCTCTAATGAAAGGTTTACTTTCTTCCCAAAAAAAAAAAAAAACTTAGGTTAAAATGAGGATGTCCTTATTAGAGAATAACTATATATATAAGAAAAAAAAAAATTCAATACACTGTATTGAAATGTATATTTTTTTTTAATCTTTTAACTTGTCCCTAATTTTAATATGCATGTACGTATGTATGTATATTATCCTTTCACTATATTAAGTATTGTGAAATGAGAAATAACAAACCATTACAAGAATTATTGAAAAATAACATTTCAATACATTAACTTTTTAAAAAATAACAATTTACTACATCTCTGTCATTTTTGTTAGTGCTTATAAAATAAAATTTTTGCCCTAATCCTAAAATAAAAATTATACAAATCAATGCCATGTGAATTAATAATTTTGCCCTACTCTTGGTGTGTAACAGTATTCTGCTTAAATTTAAAATAATAATTATACGACAATATTGCCCCTGCAATTTATCTGTTGCATGATCAATTATTGTAAATTGATGAAAATATAATAAACTATTAATTTTAAAAAGTTAATATAGTGAAGTGTTACTTTTCAATAATTTATGTAGTGGTTTGTTATTTCACAATACTTGGCGTAGTGAAAGAATAATATGTAATCCTAATACTTATTAATTACAATTTTTTTTTGCAATACTATATATGTATATTTACATTTATTCGTTAACTGACAAGTTGTTTTAGGAGAGAATAATAATATTTTTAAGCACAGTATATTTTAATATTAATAACATTACAAATTGGGAAACAAAATTTGTATACAAAGTAACGTGACATATATGATGACATTATTGAAATTACCGTGATTCAAGAGATTAATTATTTATTCTACTAATTTTCTTTCATATAGTAACATGTAAGAGGTCCACGTGCATGATAAATTGATTGGGATATGAACTTTGTAGGTGTTAGTTTTCACTGCAGCTTGAGAGGCATAAATATTATATTCAGAAGGCCGTCCTCAAAAAATAATAATAATAGTAATGCCGGCTACAAGGTTTCATTAAGGAATCAAGTATTAACTCAGTATTATATAATCTGTCTCAACATGTTGACCCTGTCAAGTAAACTCTTTCAATCTTAAGTCTAAAAGCTTCCAAGCACAAAGAACATGTCAATTTTGATTAGAGGTAGTGAAGCAGCAGCAACAAAACAGATATTGAATTATGCCGGAGAGGAAATGGAAAGTAAAAGGCAAGATTATAGCCTTGCTACTAAAAGCAGGGACCCAATTGACGTTCCAGATAAGCCCACCAGTGAGTCCAGTTAAAGCTGGAGCTGGAACTAGTAAGGTACCCATAATTCCAAAGGAGGCTAGAAGAAAACCAAAGAATTCAAGCTTTGAACAAAAGGAGCCACCCTCACCAAAAGTTTCATGCATGGGCCAAGTCATCAAGAAGAAGAATAAGTGCAAACCCAATAAGCTTAAGCAACCACAACATGCAATAATAAAAGAGGAGGAAGAGAAGAAAGTGTGTTAAAGTTGATGTTGCCAGTCATGATCATCAGACTGGACCTGGAGTAGTAGTTCAAAGAGTGCCTTCTTTGAGTCAGATTAATAAGCATGCAAGTGGTCGTGGCAGCAGCGGCTCGTTGGAGTTTTTTGGTTGCAGAGTATGCGAAGAAAATTATGAAGAATAAAGAAAGGTGAAGGGTGCTAATAATGCCATAGAGCCAAGGAAAGAAGTTAATTTGTGGAAGAGAAGAAACAAGGATCCTCCTACTCCTCTTCAAATATTAAGGTTTTCCCACTGTCTCATGTTTGTGGGTTTGTTTTGGCCTGTTATCTAAATTTGGTAGTGTATTTTATCTTGTTAATTGGTTGATATTCCAACAATTTGGCACTGAAATTTGGTAATGATCATTAGTACTGTAATAACAGTATCTACATATAGGAAATCAATCAATTCTTTAATTTTATTTTTATTGAAGTTCAATGGTATATTGATTGGATAAAATTTAGTTTCGATACGCATGAACTTTAGGTATGAATGAATAAACATGACATGTGATGCTTTCAATTCTCTTTGTGAAATATAAAGTGACCAGTTTGATTAAAATCATGAAGTTCATAAAGAGACTTTATTTATTTAACCAATTAAGTTGATTTTCAATTTTTAACACTAATTTGATTATTAATTTAACCATGAAAGAGACTCTATGAGGACGGTTTTAGATCAAATCTATTTTAGGCATAATCTGATTTTTATTGTTATTAATATTCGAAGACACATCTACTCTACTGAAAAGATACCTATTTCTACCTAATTTTTAGCTGAAAAAGGACTAATAGAATCTCAAAGTGAGGATTTAAACTCATATTTTTACCGGGGTTAGAGCATGGATTCACCCTAATAGCAAGCTGGTTTTTCTATATTCAAAACATGAAAATCCAACCAATTTGTCAATTTAAATGAATTAGATAGATTTTTGAATCTTGGGATGAACTGCCAGTTAGACTAGTCACACATTAGCTTAACATTTACTTCTGTCAAGTTTATGAGATGCAACGTTTGTTGAAGAGTAGTCATTTTAGCTTCGGTAGGATTAGAATATCACACGTCTTCCAAATTTTTACAAACTTTGCCCAAAGGCTAAAAGAGGTTCAGTTTGCAAGTGGGATTTTGCTTTTCATTTTGAATCTTTGATTGGACAAATAGTGAAGTTTTGCATAAAGTTACTGATTGAGCGTGCTAAGATACCAAACACCTGCGAATGGAGTTCTTAACTTTTGAGAGATGGACATGGAATGGATGATGATGGACCTACCAATAAAAGCTTGGTGGTTGGGATCTTTTCAAAGGAATATTTCTTTAACTGCCAATTACACGTTTCCGATCGAGGCTCAGCAATTTTTGTTTTTTTTTTAAAATTTAATTTAAATATATGAAAATTTTTTTAGTTCACATATCAAAAGAATTTTATGAACTAAACCAGTAATTTTATATGAAAAAAGGACTTTAATAAATGACTTAGATGTAATTTTGTTGTTAATCAGGGATTTCGTAGCCTGATGGTAAAACTCAATCACTCGTGTATGATGCGTTTAATTGTAAGAAACTCATTTTTGTTGCACGCACTGCTGGTGAGTGACACTGACTGGATCAAGGAAGCGACGGTCAGACGCGGCAATAATGTAACTATTGTACATTTGTGCGTGGATTAGAAAATACAGGAGTTTTGCTTTTGCGAACCGGTGGTTTATTTAGACTTTTTTACTTTGCAATTAATTAAAAAAAAAAAAAACCTTTTTCCTTCTGTAATTTTTATAATAAACTTTTCACGATGCAGATTTTCCTCTGTTTACCGACGCGGTCGTGAGTCACCCACTCCATCCTGCTGCCCCACGTTACGTTGTCCTTATCCGCCGTTACAAAAATGTTCTCTTCTTCATCGCCATCGTCATCAAAATCAATATTTTAATTTTAATTTTAAAAAATTAAAAAAAAAAATTGTTGTTACTTGTTACACCCTACAATACAATAATAATCAACAAGGCCCCGTCTGTCTTGCGCCACGAGGCCTCAACTCTCAACTACAAAGCAAGGTCACTTCTTACTCAAGACTCAACAGACTACAGCGCCTCAGTGCACATCTTTTTTTAATGTGTCTTATCTGCCAATCCATTCCATTCTCATTCTATTATTGATTTCTCTCTCTATTTTCATTATTGTTAATATTATTTGCACATTTGAACATCTTGATCCACATGGCGGCCGAAGACATTTCCGATAAAGAAAAGGTCACCTACCTTCACGGTGACCTAGACTTGAAAATCATTCAGGCCCGGCGGTTACCTAACATGGACATGCTGTCCGAAAACTTCCGCCGTTGTTTCACAGCCTGTGACGCTTGCAAAACTCCCTCCCAGACGCACGAGACCTCTCAGGACACTAACGGAGTCCACCGCACCCGCAAAATCATCCGCAAGAGTAAGATCATCACCAGTGACCCTTACGTCACCGTCGTGGTCCCTCAAGCCACCGTCGCCCGTACACGTGTTATTAAAAATTCCCAAGACCCTACCTGGAACGAACACTTCATTATTCCCTTAGCGCATCCTCTTGCCAACCTCGAGATTCAGGTCAAGGATGATGACGTCTTCGGCGCCCAAATTATCGGCACCGCCAAAATCCCTGCTCAAATTATCGCGACCGGCGAGTTCATCTCGAAATGGTACGACCTCATTGACCCTTCCGGTAATCCGCCTAAGCCTGGTGCATCTATACAGCTCGAGCTTAAATTCACCCCGTGTGACAAAAACCCGCGATACCGCCACGGCATTCCCGGCGATCCTGCGCAGAAGGGAGTGAGGAACACGTATTTTCCCTTGCGAAAAGGCTCTCACGTGAGGCTCTACCAGGATGCTCACGTGACTGAGGGAATTTTGCCTGAGATTCCTTTGGACGATGGGAAGCTTTATAAGCCGGGGACTTGTTGGGAAGATATTTGTTACGCCATATCCGAGGCTCACCACTTGATCTATATCGTTGGCTGGTCTGTGTTTCATAAGATTAAGCTTATTAGAGAGCCGACAAGACCGTTGCCGCGTGGCGGCGACTTGACTCTCGGTGAGTTGCTTAAGTATAAATCGGAGGAAGGTGTTCGAGTTTTGTTGTTGGTTTGGGACGATAAGACCTCCCATGACAAGCTTGCCATCAAAACGGTGAGCATTTTCATTAAGTTTGTTGCTACTTATTTATTATGTAATTTTCTAAGTTGAGAACAAATCAACCAAAGATTATTATTTAAATACTAGTAGTGTGGACTGGTATTATATTAATTTTAATGCTTATTTGTTTGTTTATTATATAATTAAATTAAGCATATTAGGCATCATATGAACTAGTATTATATACAGCTGCTTTCTTTCATGTGATCTGATTTTTGGGGTGTGTCAGTGGTGTCTTTGTTACTTGTTTGATTGGCTAGGGCTATGTTTGGGATTTAGATTTTGTAGATTAGAAGACTGCTGTGAAATTAAATCACTAAGCTGTCAAGTATAAGTGGATAACTAGTTAGTAAGCTTTTAGCCACTCAGTAAAAGTGGGTGTTGACCCAACACTTGGTTGTTGTTTTTTGACAATTAAGCATACAAACATCAGCCAAATCATTGAATTTTTTCTTTTAAACTGCTAATTACTTATGGGAATATGTGTTTGGAGCAATAATATGAGGTGGGATTGGGTGGTGCAGTCAGGAGTGATGGCCACGCATGATGAAGAAACAAAGAAGTTTTTCAAGCATTCATCTGTCAATTGTGTCTTGGCACCTCGTTATGCTAGCAGCAAGCTTAGCTACTTTAAGCAACAGGTATATTTTATTTCACAGTTTGGTATTGTGCTGTGTTTGTCTTTCGACAACTCCATTATTTCTTATTAATGTCAATTGATAGGTTATGTAGTTTTAATTACATTTTACAAATGATTTTTTATTCTCTTAACTTTGTTTATTGCTTGTTTTTTATGAGTATTATTTGAATTTGAGAATATTAGTTCTTCTTCCTTTTAGAATGAGCACTCAATAGTTAATTGTTTGTTTGATGGGTTTTCCCAGGTTGTTGGAACAATCTTTACCCACCATCAAAAATGTGTTCTTGTAGATACACAGGCATCTGGTAATAATCGAAAGATTACAGCATTTATAGGAGGTATTGATCTTTGCGATGGTCGCTATGATACACCTGAGCACCGTCTATTTCGTGATCTTGACACTGTCTTCAAGGATGATTTTCATAATCCTACATATCCTGTGAGTGGCTGACCAAAATATAAATTTCTGTCTAACTTAGCATTTTTATTACCGCATAGTGTTAGAATTTTGGAACGTTATTCCTTTATTTTTTCTTAACACTTTTTCTTTCTCTGATTGTGTATCAGATTGGAACCAAGGCTCCAAGGGAACCATGGCATGATTTGCACTGCAGATTAGAAGGGCCTGCTGCATATGATGTACTTATCAACTTTGAGCAGCGTTGGAGAAAAGCAACGAAGTTGACAGAGTTAACTTTAAAGTTCAAAAGGGTCTCTCATTGGCGTGATGATTATCTGATTAAGATAGGGCGCATCTCATGGATCCTAAGTCCTGAGCTATCTCTTAAAAGCGATGGAACAACAGTAGTTCCAAGGGATGACAATGTAGTACGTGTTTCGAAGGAGGATGATCCTGAAAACTGGCATGTTCAGGTCATATGGTGCAAATCATAAATTAATCAAAAAATTATTTGGTTTTATATTTTCATTTCACCAATACTTAGTAAGGTCTCTCTGCCTCTTTCGCTCTCTCGCTTTTGGGCCATATTGTGCAAATCATAAATTAATCAAAAAATTATTTGGTTTTGTATTTTCATTTCACTAATTCTCAGTAAGGTCTCTCTCTGTCTCTCTCTCTCTCTTGGGTCACAGATTTTCCGGTCCATAGACACAGGATCACTGAAAGGATTTCCAAAATCTATTGAGGATATTGATGACCAGGTTTATATGTGAACTACTTTCCTTCTTTGAATTCTTAGATGGAAAATCACTCTTGTTTTGACCTAAGACAATAGTGCTTCAAGATTTTGATCTGTGCTTGTGTTTCTAATTCACAACTTAGTTTATTATCCAGTTCTAAGTGACATTCTTCTCTTGCAGAGCCTTATCTGTGCAAAAGATGTGGTGATAGATAAGAGCATTCAAACAGCTTATATCCAAGCAATCAGATCTGCTCAGCATTTCATATATATTGAAAATCAGTATTTTCTTGGATCATCTTATGCATGGCCATCGTATAAAAATGCAGGTTAAAATCACAATTTTAATGACATCACAGAGTTAATTGCTTTTGTTTGTTACTTCTTTTTTCCAATTTCTGCAACCAAAGATTTATTATAGCAAGAAGCAAATGCATATGAAGTATTTGATTGCAGAATTGTAGGTTAGATCTTTAAAACGTGTGTTCAGGAACTGATAATAGAATTCCATTAGACTAAGTATTAGTGGTTGCTAGAACAGCATAGGGTTACGTTTCTCTCCTCCCTTCCCCCCTTTCCTGTCCCCGGGTGGGGAATATCAAGTACAATTTATTTTGTTGTAGCTCCTTTAGTGGTGCCATGCACTCGCTACTATGTCTTCACATATTTTTCAAATCACTGTAAATAGTCTCTTTTGATTTTTACTGCAATTTTGGGCAATTGATGTGCTTATGCTTGATCTTGACCTGTTGGCTACAAAATAGTTGCCTTCATGTAATTGTAACTTTTCTCAGTTTATATTTGTTATCAAATGAATGGTGACTGTGTATATTTTTATTTTCCCTAAAGTTTCTGAAGTTATTTTGGTTCTCGTATGAGCAGGAGCTGATAATCTTATCCCGATGGAGTTGGCTTTAAAGATTGCTAGTAAAATTAGAGCTAATGAGAGATTTGCGGTGTATGTCATCATACCTATGTGGCCTGAGGGTGATCCCAAATCTAACACCGTGCAAGAAATTCTGTTTTGGCAGGTTTTTTGTCATATACCTTCCAATCTTCATAAATTTGGAACATCACTGTTTTTATATATAAACAAACTGAATGACTTGTAAAAAGGAAAAAAAGAGGCGGAATACAAATTTCAAATAGACTACTAATAATATTGCTGTGCTATGATTTTTGGTTCTTGGTAATTATCATTGAGAGTAACAGTTTGTTTCCATCCTTAATCACTGCAGATTTAATATGATTCTTCGTTCATGGATGGTTATTTCTGTTGGACTTTTGATTGGTTTTATGTGGTAACATGTTGGGGAACATGGTTTAGTTCCACCTTCACTGTTGTTATACTGTTTCACAATGAGAAGTATGATATCATTTCTAGATACTAAATTAAAATGCAAATGAACCTCTTTAGGTGCAATTGGTACATTTTCTGGTATTTTCTGTCGGTACTCAAAGGGTAAACTTCAATTTACCCTTACTTAGAATGACAATCTTCAATGTAAAAACATCAATTTCTTCCATTTTCTATTAAGAAGATACCAAAAAAAAAAAATAAAAAAATAAAATCATCAATGCGACCCCATTTGCCTCATCTTTTGAACGAAAATGGGCGTGTTTTCACACTTTCAGGGGTAAATTGTTCAGACTGAGGAAATTTGTTTGTTCTGACATTATATATTTGGATTTTGCAGAGCCAGACGATGCAGATGATGTATAGCGTTGTTGCACAGGAACTGAGGGAAATGCAAGTGGATGCACATCCTCAAGATTACCTCAGTTTTTATTGCCTCGGAAAACGGGAAGAAGCTCCTAAGGATGTATCGGCCAATAATGGTGATAAGGTGTTTACTTAGAGGAAAATTCGTTTTGTTCTTTTCTTAAGCATATTAACAATCAACTGCTCTTCCTAGGATTGAAATATAATAGTTGGCTATAATTATGACTAAATTTCATGGTAGCTTAGTTGATTGTTAATGTAAATTAGTTTGGCAATTATTTTATCTAAAATTGTGTCTAAATCAAATCAGAACTTGTGTTACTCTGATTTGTGATCTTTTTTCTCTGAGATCGCTATCAGTTTTTTATGTACACCCACTATTTTCGTTGTTGGCATGTTAACAAAGCCTAAAGGATGTGAAATAGACGACTGAAAGATGTCTAATCTAATTACTTAATTTCTGTCGTCAGGATAACGACCAACAAGTTTACCATGAACTTTCCTGTCTATATTAAGCATTAGCTTAAATGCATTTTCCTTGGTTTAGTATTAAAGTAAGAAGAAGATTCTGCATTAATTGTGGCAAGTTGCATCAAGTGCTTGGAATAAGTTTCTCAAATTTCTTCACGAGGATTGAAGGTCACAAAAATGTTGTCATGTTCACATCTTTGCCAATAGTTTGCTGGGCCCTTGCTTATAACTGTGCATAGTGCTGCATGTATTTGGAGGTTTCTAATCTAGGATGTGTCGGTAGATTTGTTATTGTAAATATCTCTAGATCGATGTAATACTGGAAAAAAAGAAAAAAGAAAGAAAAAAAGAAACTAACTATAGTTTCTCTTGGGAGCAGAGATTGAAAAACAAAAGTTGTTATGAGTTGTGACTAATTCCAGTTTACTTTCAGGTCTCTGATTCACAGAAAAATCAGCGCTTCATGATATATGTGCATGCCAAAGGCATGATAGTAGATGATGAATATGTGATCATTGGATCTGCCAACATTAACCAAAGATCCATGGCTGGTTCCAAAGACACTGAGATAGCTATGGGTTCATATCAGCCGCATCACACATGGGCTAGGAAGCAGAAACATCCACGTGGTCAGGTTTGTAAATGATATTGTTTTCTTCATTTTCTTTCTTCCATAATAAAGGAAGTTGATTTACATGGGTTCATTATTGTATATGTATGGTCAAGATCTATTTTATAGTAATATTCTTTTCTATTAAGTATCAACCACAAGCTGCTCATGTAAAAGCTTAGATTAGAAAAGAATCCTATTCAGAAATCACAATCCAGGTTTGCTTCCATCAAGTTTCTTGAACCTTGCTCTATGTTATTTACAAAGTTAACATTTTGAAATGAAATGTTTGATAATTAAACATTTTTTCCTTTTCCATCTATATGTCTAGCAAGTATAATATTGTAAGTGGCCTGTGAATGTCAGCCTTAGAACATCTGTTATGGTCTGTAACTGGAATTCTGCAGATATATGGCTATAGGAAGTCACTTTGGGCAGAGCATCTTGGCATGCTAGATAATTGCTTCGAGGAACCAGAAAGTTTAGACTGTTTAAGGAAGGTAAATCAGATTGCCAGAGAAAACTGGGGTAGATTCACAGCTACGGAGTTCACACCATTGCAGGGCCACCTCCTCAGATATCCTCTGCAAGTAGATGCTGATGGGACAGTGAGCCCCTTACCGGATAATGAGCAATTCCCTGATGCTGGTGGTAAAATCATTGGAGTTCATTCCATGAGTCTTCCTGATATGTTGACAACCTGATCTCCTACCAGTTTTCTGTTCATAGAAGATCGGTGGAGAAAAGAATATTCAACTGACCTTGTGTATATTTGTGTTTTTACATTGTGAATTTGTGATTCTTTTTAATCATCGTGTTTTCTTTTGTAAATTTGTTATATTTTTTATTGTGTATTATGTTTGGAAATTGGTATGAATATTCAAATGTATTGGCTTGTACTTGGTGCATTATGTAATGTGTGCCTCTCAATACAGTGACAAGTTATAATTGACAAGTATGTGCTATTTATCTAGTCAAGAAAAATACTCCTCTTTATCTAGTAAAGAGAAATGGCTTCGGAATTATTTTCATGAGGCAAAAAAATATTAAAAAATATTATGAAAAGTTAATTTAATTTTGATGTTTAGTAAATTTTTTTTTTTTTGTAAAATCACTCTATTATAGAGTTTAGGATTTAAAAAAATAAGGAAGGAGTAAATTTTTAAAATTTAATTTTATGATTCAGTTTTGTATTTAATATAATTTTATATATCTTCATATATAATTATATATTATAAAAATTTAAAAATTATTCTTATTAATTAAGAAATAAAATTATTAATTTCTAAAAAATTATTGTTATTATCAGTTATATTGAAATAACAAAATAAAAAATAAAATTAATAATTTAAAATATTTATTTTAATTATCAATTATTATACATATACAATAAAAAAATATTTTATATATAAGTGTAAATAATTTTATTCAACATCATGTCTAATTTAATTATTTATATTCTTATAATAATTTAATAGTAAGATTTATCAACACATATGATTATTTTTAAAACTTTCATCACTTTAAAAAATAAATTTTATTAAATATTTAATTAATTTTTATTACAATTGATTATTTTTACACTAAAATTAATAATAATTATTTTAAAAATTATAACATTTTCAAACTAGTCATTCATAGCCTAACGAGCATTTGATCAACTCTTTGACTTATTTAAGTATCTGCTGTTTCTAAAATTAATTAGGGCGCGTTCAATTTTATATTTCAATTGGCATTTTCTTAAAACAAAAGCCAGAAATCAAACGTCATTTCGTCAAAATTAAAATGAAGAAGAAGAGCTAATAAATAAATTCAAAAAAAAAAAAGGCGTAAAAAGTTACGCAGAAGAAGATCTACGTAACGTACGGCAGCACTCTAACGTTTACAGAATAAAATCGTACGCCTTACCGTAGTAAAGAACTGCTCTAAGCACGTGCCATTATATTTATAATAATTTTATACCAATCCCATCCATGGTATAGTATATAGGAATTGTGATCGGGTGCATGGGCAAAAGTTTCAACTCGCACCGAACCGAAAGAGCCCCCTCCTGTTCCCAACTTTCAAAATCCCTAATATTCCTCTGTTTCAATTCGCTCTGATGGTAAGCCCTCTTCTTTTTAAGCTTCTATTTTCGTTGTTCTTTGAAGCTTGATGTTAACCTAATACCTAAGATTTTTTTTTTTACTATTATGCGCAGGCTGATTCTCCTCGCAAAAAGTAAGGGCTAAATCGCTGAACTCGCTACATTTTTTTTTCTTGAAAGAAAAAATAAAAATAATATTTGCGTGGCAAATATTTGTAATTGATTCATTTAATCTAATGTTCTGGTTAATGATATGAGAGATTTTAGTTTTTTTAAGTAATGAATCAGAGGTAATTGATGTTCTTTGTTGACCAAGTCTCATGAGGTTATGGGAGTGAATTGTATTCAGCTTAGGAGGTTGTGGTTTATTTGAACTTTGATGCCTTGATGGTCTGTTTGGTTCTGGAAGTATGAGATTCTTAGCTTCTGTTCAACGAAAGGAAATAATATTATGTCTGGGCACAGATGTCAGATGTTTTAACCCTTAATCTTAGTTGAATGATCATTTGTGTGTGTGAATACCTCAAATGCATATTGTTATTGTATGCAGTATCTTTATAGGAGGATGTCATTTCATTATAAGGGTACAAAAAGTATATTGCAATGAGGATATGGTAACAGCTTTGAAGCAATAAAAGGGCTCAGTTCATTTGCCTAAGAGTTTTTTAATTTTTTTTTTTCAGTTTGTGTTTAATATTTGCTAGTTGTGCTTTTGGACCAGGAAAAATTTCTTGCTTTTTGGGTCTATTAAATTGATTTTCGTCTGTTCTCATTAGGTTTGGTGAAAAGATGACAGGAGCCTTTATTGGATTTGTGAAGTTTATTATGCAATGTCACTTTTGTTATTGGCTATGAGAGAAACATGAAAATTTAAGGAATGTAATGAACAGGGCAATAAGAGATACTTACTGAAATTATAGATCACATTAGATTTTAGGTTAGTTTGAGTGTCTTCCTTGTAGTATTGATTGATACTTTCTTTGAATGAGCTTCTTTTATGCTATATTATATTGTTAAGCTCTTTTGGTATGTTTCTGCCCTTCTGATTTTGATGTTTAATGTACTGAATGCATTAGGGATTTGCGGTCTGCTTCCCCTGTGAGGGAACTGTCAAGGTCTAGATCTAGGTCTAGGTCTTTCTCTAGGTCAAGGTCTAGATCAAGATCAAGATCTTGGTCTAGGCCAAGGCAGAGATCCCGTTCCCAAAGTCGTGGCAGGTTTGTCGTTATCTAAGCTTCGTTTATAAGAATAGTAATTGCTGTATCCTTCTATATCTGATATCGATGCCTGTGTTCATGTTTCATTTGCATTGATGGTGTTTAGATCAAGGTCCAGAAGTCGTGGAAGGTTAGTGGTTTTCTTGTTCCTGTGCTTACAATGATACTTTACCCCTTCGATGCTTTGTTGCTCATACTATGCTTGATACATTTATGGCTTTAGTCTCAAATATTTCTGTACTGGAATGTTTTGGCAGAAGCGAAACTGTAAATCCTGGGAATACCCTTTATGTAACTGGCCTATCTACAAGAGTCACAGAAAGGGACCTTGAAAAACATTTCTCCAAGGAGGGGAAGGTTATTCTTTTACAACATTTGAATACTGATTGCAGTTCCTAATGGCTTTATCCACCAGTCTATCATGCCTGTTGTCTGATCTTTTTATCTACAATTAATGAAACCTTTTGTTTTTCAGGTTGCTTCATGTTTTCTTGTTGTTGAGCCCCGTACACGCATCTCTCGAGGTTTTGCTTTTGTTACTATGGACAGTGTTGAGGATGCTGAACGCTGCATCAAGTATCTCAACCAGTCAGTTCTGGAGGGCCGATATATTACTGTGGAGAGGGTAATGTGATTTTTCCTCAACTTGGAGGTTTTCTGTTTTGATTGGTTATCTTTCTTCTTAACTTGGAGGTTTTCTGGCTACATTCAGAACACCTTGCATCAGCTATGTTGGCAGCAATCAAAGATGATCAGTTCATCCTTGTCAACTTAAGTGAAACAGCTTGATCAATGGCCAGCTTTTTCAAATGACATGTGATCAACTAAACATAGCAACTATATAGCCCAACAACTATACAACCTCAGCATTCACTTTCAACTCTCTCAACTAATCAACGGACATTATCAACAACTTTCTAATCAGGATTTTATGGTATTTCGAACCTGGCATTAATTTAGTGGGCAATAGTCACATGCGTCTAGATTTTCCATTTTTTTTCCTCTTCCTCTTTGTGGCTAGGTTTGTCTATCATCTATTGAAATTTTTTAATTGAAGATTTTTTTGGCTTAGGTCTCATTTAAAGTTAAATCTTGTAAAATGGTGCTAGGTGGTGTTGGTTTTCTTAAATGTTTATTAAAATATTGTGGTTTTAAATTGATTTTTTTTGAAGATGTTGGTATAATTAAGGTGATCCATTTACCTTTCAGTCACGGAGGAAACGGCCAAGAACCCCTACTCCTGGACACTATCTTGGGCTGAAAAGTTCAAGAGACATTGGTAAGTTCAACACGCCTATGTTCTCATGCTTGGGAAGATTGAGCTGCTGGCTATATTGTTTAAATGGTTATTCTACCTTAAGTTTTTGATACTATCTTATTGGCATCTTGGAAAGGCCGTGGTGATCGCGGTAGGTATCGTTCCAGCCGTGATGATTATGGTTATCGTAGATCTCCAAGACGCTCTCCATACCGAGGAGGTCGTGATTATTCTCCCAGGCATTCTCCTCCTCATGGTGGAAGATCAAGGAGGGAGCGGTCCAGGTCACTTCCCCGCTCACCTTATGGTAGCCCAGAAAGGAAGTATGCTCGTGGTTCTAGATGATGATGCTGTTTTTTAGGATTTGGTATGACTTTCGAAAGGTTTGGTAACAGGTGTGAAATCCTGTTGTGGTAATGTCACGGATTTGGTTTCAACTACTGTTTAAGCTGATGTCTGGGCTTGATCAGGTTTCAGGATACAGTTGCTTTTCAAGTGTCTTGCTTCTTTTGTTAGTGCTTGTCATCGCGTACCTGTTATTTTAAATTATGTCACATCTCTTCATATTCATAAAGCATGTGGCTTGTAATATTACATCTCAACTATGGCTTACTCAAGGTTGTAGGGACTAGGGAAAAGAATAATTTTGGATCTTTAGTCCTCATCATGTGAAAGCTGTGAGCATGCTCTTTTAGGGAGATGGATTGTGGTAGTTGTAACTCTGTGCCTTCTTGTTGAAATTAATTGTTTGTCTGTTGTTTTTCTTTCGGCTAATTGTTGGCGAAATCACAAGCAGTTTGGTTTAGCTTGACATTGTCATTCAGGTCTAATTTCTGATCGAAACTCGGCCAGATGAAATCATCGTTTTCCACAATGTACTCCTCTCCCAAATTGTTGCTTGTGGAAAATTATTACAGCCGATGCCAATGAGAATATTGTCTGAAGTTGCGGGGACTATTTCACTCTAAAAAAACAGGAAAACAAAAATAAATTGAAAAAGCATTTATGATAAGATTGGAACCATCAATTGTGCAGGAAATTTTTGAGAGGGGTTGCTCTAATAATAATATAAAAGGAAGATGGAACCGTGCGGGGCCAGGCCTGGCGCCGAGCCCATCCGCCCGGTAGATGAATTGGGCCATCAGCCCAGTGCGATGAAGAATGTAATAAAGCAGTAGAAAGTAGTTCTACCGGTGGCACAGACCAAATGTCACTGCTAACTCCTCTGCTGTGCCCCAAAATCTCTTCTCCATTCCCTTTCCCACGCTCGCTTCACTCACCTTCACCTCCACAATCTAAAATTCACAAGCTATTCCCATCCCAACCCCCAAATCTCCCTACAACAACAAAACTCTACTCTCTCTCCCCTCTACAACGGGAACCAGATTATCTTCTCTTTCAAAACGGCGACGTCGAATTCGTAGACCGCGTTGTCGGCGATTGCTTGGTTTTTGAAGAAGGCGTATTCGAAGACCCTTATCTCGAAAACGACGACGTCCCTCCACCAAGGAAACCCAAACGCAGCAGAGGGAAGCAAAATGTTGTGCAAGTGGAGGCTGAGAACTTGGTGCCTGACAAATGGAGGCAAGTTCAAGAGGAAATCAACTTGACGAAGAAAGAGAAGCGGCAGATTGCGCTACAAATTGAGTTCGGTAGCCGAGTTGAGAAAAAGAAACAAGGCTATCTTCCTTTGAACAGTTTGGATTTGAAGGAATATTTGGCTTATAAAGAAGCTAAATTGTCTCAGTTGAAGCCCCCACTTGCCCTCGATAATCCTTCGACCTTCCGCACTGATGCTAAGGAGTCTGAAGAAGATAGAGATAGTGGATTTCAAGATTTTGTGAGTACCTCTTCTTCTAATTCTAGTCAGCGAGTGCCTCCAAAGAATCCCAAATGGGCAGTTTATGGCCGAGGTTTGGATGATGTTTCAGAGTTCTTCAATAGTGGGAATTATGACCCTTCTGAAAAAAAATCTGATGGTAATTTAATTTAATTTATTTATTAATTATTTGTTTTTTAAATTAATTTTTTTTGAAAAAATGATATTTTTCAGTGTTGTAAAGGTGACTTCAGGCAGGTGTCTACCAAATACTTTACTTTGAAAATTAATCGGAAGCAAAAACCATTTTGTAGCCTTGGATTTTTGCTTTATAACTCTGTTTATTTGATTGTTGAGATTTTGTGATTGAATAAGCAGGCCCTTGCCGTAAGTTGTTTACCAAGGAGGAAAAGGTTCTGCTGAATAAAAAACTACCTCATTTGGCAACTGCTACCTCTGTAAGTTCATGACTGGTGTTAGTCTTGTATTTTGTATTTAATTTTCTTTTTTCATTTTATAACTCTTAAATGATTCAATACCAATAAGTGTTTTCTGCAGCTTAATCTTAGGTGAGATTGAGTAGGTAGTTAGAGCTGGAATGTTTTCAACAGGTTTTAGTGACAGATGCTTAACTTCTCAGTGAACTTTTTTGAGATTTCATACTTTGGTGCTCTCTGTATGTATTCAAGAATCTATATTCCTTGTTAAACTGTATTTTTCATTAATTATATCCTGGACCATATTCATGGGTCAGTGAGCTCATCCTTGTAAAAGGGAGAGAAGGCACCTTGGCTACAAGTTCGGTAGTCTTTTTTGAGCTGTTATGTTGTTCATTCCATTATGGAATTTAGTACATGTAATTAGTTTATTATTATTTTTGTTGTTCGGTAGAATAAGTGCTGAAGCTGTGTTGATAAATGGACCTAAGGCTTTCATCTATTTCTAATTTTTTATTACATCTTTTTCAGAAAAAATGGTTACCTCTGCATTCCCTTGCTGCATCAGGCGAGTTCTACTTTGTTGATGCATTGTTGAAACATAATGTGGACATCAATGCCGTGGACAAGGTGAATGAATTTTACCTCTTACTGTCTGCATAGGTTACTATCTTTGGTCAACTTTTCTTGGTTAAATATGCACGACAACAGATGATGGTAATTTTTCTTGATATCACATTTGGCCCTCTATTTTCAGCTTATTTTTGTTTTCTAACATTATTTTCAGGATGGTCTTACTGCACTTCACAAAGCAATAATTGGAAAGAAGCAGGCTGTTACCAACTATCTTCTGAGAGAATCTGCAAATCCTTTTGTTGTTGATGAGGTGATGTGGAAGTAGTTTAGCCTTAGATCATTATATATGTAGTAGATGTAATCCTAGGACTCTTGTTTAATTTCAAAAGGCGGGCCATTGGTACCATCTATAATGTGTCTTTCTCTACAATGGGTTTCCTTTTGTAGCTGCCCAGTAACTAACCTAAATATTGGTTATTCTTGTTTTTGTAGCTTCCTCTGAATTATTATTATTATTATTTTCTTATTTGGATGTCTGGTTGTGTAATTGGGACCTGAATCATCCTTCATCTTTAATATAGTTAATTGTTACATTGGTGGACATTTTCACTCAGCAGACTCACCTTCTTCATCATTGTTGTTGTCATTAATAGCCATCTTCATTTGCTGGTTCTTGAGATTTTGTTTATGCGTTGCTTTTCTATCCTGAATTGCTTTATATGAACATGATTAAGGCTTGTTGATGCTTGGTCATGATGTTCATAGTAAAATAAAAGCTCAGCTTATGATGTAATGTTCTTACATAGTATATTTAGTTATTCAGTTGAATAATATGTTGATATGTCCTTTTTGTTTTTCTTGCTCACTTGCAGGATGGGGCCACCTTGTTGCATTATGCTGTCCAGACTGCATCATGCCCAGCAATTAAAATTCTTATGTTATATAATGTTGATATAAACCTTCAAGATAATGTATGGTTCATTATCACTTGTTTCTCGTTGCAGTTTTTTGTCCCATTCCCAACTATCTGTTGTTCTACTGAAAAAAATAAAATAAAATAAAAATTCATTTGCCCTTTTCAGGATGGATGGACACCATTACATCTTGCTGTTCAAGCCCGCAGGACTGACATAGTGAAACTGTTACTAATTAAAGGAGCTGATAAAACATTGAAAAACAGGGTAAACATCAATTTATTCGTCTTATTGTTTTCTGATAGTCTTTAGGTGCTTTAAGTCTAGGGTACTTCATGCTTAATATGATTAGAAATGGATAAGTGCTATGTGTTGGCATTTTTGGCTCTCATGTAACCTAGAAGTTGCTCTTTCAAAATGTGATTTACATACATTACCGTTTTTCTGGGTTTATCCTTGTAAACGCAATAGACTGGTTTATTTTACTTGTGGACAACAATCATACTCTTTTTTTTTTTGGTTTGCCTCAGGATGGTTTGACTCCACTCGATCTCTGCCTCTATTCTGGTCGAGACACAAGGACATTCGAAATGATCAAGCTGTTGAAGCAACTTCCTAAATCCCAATGATTGCTTCAGTCTTGTACCCAGTATTATTAGATACAGCTTCATCCAAAGTTACATTACATCACATGAAATTCAAGTCTGCATAGATTCATCTGTACAAACCATTATCCTTCGCTAAAAGCAGAAGCGAATGCACAACAAGGCAAACAAGAAGCATGATGTTTCCATACCCTGCTTTTATTTGTTTGTAAAATCAGTCTCGGGTTACGCCTTTCAACTCCTAATGTGGTATTTAGATATCACTCGTATACGTTGTTAAAATTCTCCGAAATTTAAATCAGAACTAAAAATCAACAACACGTGGGGCGTGCACTTTATTGCCACGTCAGCTAGATAATGATCTTGATGGCTATTATTGCCATATATTATGTCACCGGTTCCGTTGATCAGAGACATTTACAGGTGACGGACAAGACATGTTTCACACTAATTGTTTAAAAAAAAAATTTATTAAACAAAAGAAAATTCGCTTCTGCCAGCAAAAAGCTAATTTCCTGCCCATTTAAAGTTTTAAACTCTTAACAACCTCAGGGTGATTCTGCAACGTCTGTTCGTTGGTTTAAGCTTCTTTTTCACTCATCATCTCTCTCTCGATCGATATATCGCAAGGAAAGAGAATAATGCTTTCAGCTCCGTTTGGTGTCCGTACAGTCTCAGGTTTTCACGGGACTAATAAAACCGATCAAACAAATGCGGGTCGTCGTTTAGCATCCAATTTACTTAGCACGTCTGCGTTTCGATTGCCAATGCAACTTTGTTTTACCAGCAGTTCCCCCAAATCGGTCCTTTCTTGTAAATCTTCCTTCGGAAGCTTCGGTCGCCGATCCTCCAAAAACGCCGATGATAACGATCACGACTTCCTCCAGGCCTCCCTCCTCGTCCCAGGCACTGTATTTTCAAATGTTTTCTGTTTCATAAACCGATAAATCACTTGAAAGCTTTTAGATTTGAAAAACGTGAAATTCATTGTAAAAAGTAAGATTTTTTTTTTTTGGTTGGATATTTTATTTAATTTATTTGTTTATTTACTATGCAGAAACTATGTGGCACTATCGAATGCGGAAGCAAGGATATAGAGAGAATATCAAGTGGCAAAGTTCAAGTCAATTGGTTCCGTTTTCTGTTCGAACAAAGGAACCTAGAGGTGATGTTACTTCAATCCGACCGGAGTTTCTTCGTCGATTTCAAAGTCCCACAATTTTTCTCAAGATTTCTTGTGAGGGAGACTTTTTGCTTCCCATTATTGTAGGTATATCAATTAATTTATTCTTTTTGGGCTATAGAGCGTGTTTGTTACTGCTGTGCTTCTGCTTATTACTGTTGATTCTTGGAAATTTGCATATGGGTGAGTGTAATTGAATCATCTTTTATTGCAGGGGAGTTTGCTGTTGATAAACTTTTATATGCCTTATTGGATGACGACGAGGATGAAGCGGGGGTAATTTATTAATTAATTTTGTGATACTTTTTTTGTTTTTTTGGTAGCTGTTACTTTACTTGAGGTTGTCTTTTGTTTACATATTTCCTTGTATATGGTATTGCTGCAGGATTGTCCGGATCAGTTCCAGTTTGTTAAAAATGTTGTGGAAAAACTCGGCTATGAAGTAAGGAGCTAATTTTAGATGCTCATAGTATGCATTATAGATTTTATTTATTAGTTGATTTCATTAATTGGTTGCTCGGTTGCTTGTTTTGTTCTATGTTTGTAGAAGATATTCATAACTTCTTTTTGTAAAGGATATTTGATGGTATCAGTCTCAACTGATTGTTGTCTCTTTCTAATTGTTGATTGCCTTTGTTGTGATGAAATGTGCTTGGTTCTACTATGAGGTTAATGCTGCACCATTCGGTTTTACCAAATTTTACTTCATTACTTTATCATTTCAGGTAAAGATGGTTAGAATCACAGAAAGAGTGGTTAATACCTACTTTGCAAAATTATATCTTAGCAAGGTGATTAAAAAGCTTATGATTTTTTTCTGATTATCTTTTCTGCAAACATAATTTTATGAATTTTCTTTTTATGTTATGTCAAGCTATTTATTGTCTGCAGCCAGGGAAAAATGAAATTATAAGGGTGGATGTGCGACCCTCAGATGCCATAAATGTGGCAAATAGATGTAAGGTATATGCTTTCTGCATCTTGCTCATCAAAATACTAATCTTCTTGTCTACATTGAAGGTTCTTGTCCTGCTTTGATTCACTTGCGCAAACTAATGCGTGCTTGACATTTTTTTTTTTTTGGGTATTGGTAACCAAAACTTGGCTGGCCCATGCTCTCTTGACTACCTCTCTGCTTCAGTAATATATGTCAACATCCAAATTGACTAAGATTTGGCGGTCCTTTTCCTTAGTCAACTATTTTGCATGCCCAATTTTTCCTCTCTTTCTGTCTGTGTTTTACCTCAAACAGTCCTTTTCTTGTTCTAGTAGGTGTATTAATCTCTGTGACTATTCCGTGAAGCTTCTGTCAATTGAACTTTGCTTTTGTAGGCTCCCATATACGTAAGTAAAGATATTGTCTTGAAAGATGCTATTAGAATTGGTTATGGGATGGGCAGAGCTCACAAGGCAAAGGCTACTTATGACGTTTTCCTTGACAGGTGTCAAGTGTGCTTAATTTTGATCCTCTTCATTTCTGTCATCTGTTTTGCTTGGCACTAAGCATGAGTTGTACCTTGTCCAGTGCTGCAGAAGGTCCAGACTCAGTTACTGAGGAACTTGATCTGGTGAATAATATGGATATAGCTGTCAAAGAGGAAAGATACAGTGATGCTGGTACTTTTTTAAATGATTCTGCTTCCCCTTTTATATTCTTTTTTTAAAAAAAAAAAAAAGTTAAAATTCACAATGCCTTTCTCTCCTCTTTTGATCACATATAATTCATATTGAACTGTAGATTCATTTATAACTGTTTTCTGGTTCCCGCAGCCAAGTTAAGAGACAAGCTACTAAAGCTTCGCAAGTCTATACATGATCATTAACTAATCTTTTAGGTATGTTTCATGTGGCATGTTTCTTAGCTTTTATTTGGACTTTGACCATCAAAGTTTAAAAGTTCTTTTGCCCTGGTTGTGTTAGTGGGTGGGATTCTCAATTCTCCTGCTAGTTCAGAAATAGGTCCAATATTTGTCTTACTCCGGGTTTGACAAAATTACTAGCTCACAGACTTTCGGACTTGAAGTCTTTTGGCATAGCATTTGTGCAGGAATAATGAAACATTTTAAGTTAAAGGAACACACTGAAGAATGAATGCATTATACAAGGATACTTCCCAGAAGATGTTGGTATTGTACAGTTCACGTTTGAAATATTGCCATAATGTGTAAACGAAAAATCATGTATCTTGTTGAAGTATTTTGAATCATAAAGGTGATCAGTTTCCTCTTACACGGAGAGTACATGTTCCCATTGTACGTGCTAATGGATTTGTATGTAATTCCAATGATATATATGAAATTTAGTATTTGATTATCAATGTGCTGTCAGAATCTTGTAAATTATGCGTTTTGAGGATCTACCTCTACCCCTGCCTCTGCCTCTGCCACTGTGGGATCAGACCAAAAATACATAATACAACCATGTCTAAGATTACATTTTTAACACGTGTGTGTGTTACCATTATGGTAATAATCAAGCACACTACTTGAAAGCACAATTATTTTTTTCCCCTTGAACAAAGATCATTTACAAAATGTAAATGATGTTTATTCAACAAAAACAAAGCATTCGATGCAGTAACAAAGCGTTACAAGGACATTGTCGAACGTAAAAATTTGAGGAACAAACTTCAAATTAAATGAGTCGGCGGCAGATGGAAGGAACTCTGGGAGGGATGCGAAGACGACGAGTTTTGGGCAATTTCTCGCCATCGCCCCACAAGGCATAAGCTTCCTCTCCATGAGCGGCATCATCACCAATCTCAAGGTCATCCTCATTCATCCTCAAATTAACTAAACGGCTAACGAAAATGCAAATGAGGCTGGTTACAATGGCATTCCACGCAGTAATAAAAGCAGTTCCTACAATCTGATAACCTAATTGTCTGAAACCAAACTCAATATGGCCATTGAAAAAGCTATAAAATAAGCCAGGACCGTACTTGTCGGGACCATACATCATGGTTAGAAGATTGGGTTTAGCCAAGACGCCAGAGAGAAGGCCCCCAAGAATTCCCGCCACAGCATGCGTGTGGAAAACACCCAGTGTGTCATCAACGCTTTGAAAAAACACTAATCTCCTGTGCAAAACCATCATTGTGTACCATGGAATTGAACCTGACATTGCACCCATTAACAATGCTCCCCATGGCTCCACTATCCCTGTACAAGTACATAACATATAACATTAACTTGCCATCAAGTCAACTAGCTAGTGCAGTACTACCGTAGAAATTGTTTAAGTGCTAACCCGCGCCAGGAGTGATGCAGACAAGGCCGGTGATCATTCCCTGGACTGCCCCAATGACTGAGCTTTTCTTGTATACAATCATGTCCAGGGAAACCCAAACCAAGAGACTAGTGGCAGTGCAAAGATGAGTGTTAACAATGGCTAATGCTGCTATATTGCCAGCTACAAATGGAGACCCACCGTTGAATCCTGTCCACCCCAACCACAGAAACCCTGCGCCTCCCAGCATGTGAATAATGTTGTTTGGTGGAAAATTCTGTCTGTCCCTCGAGTGCCTCGGTCCCACCTAACACCATCACCAAAGTCCAAATCACCAAAATTATCATTCATTCTCCCGTCAATTAATTATTTTTTCTTTTTCTTATTAACCAAAGTCTTTTTGAAATTTATATATTTATTAGTTTGGTTTAGTGGGTTGGTTGAGTTAGGACTGATCTGATCATCACATACATACGAATGGATGTCTTTATTTTTTTTTAATACGGAGATATTGTTAAAATGTGAGATTTAATAGAGTCATTTTCTGATCATTTTTCAATACACTATAAAATCATACAGTTTAATAATGTGTATGCGCTGACTCTATTAAACCGTATGGTTTAACAGTGTATCAGCATGAAAAAAAAAAAATGAAGGCGCTCAAACTAAAGAATGATTTTATATATATGGTATTGGTACGGTATCATTGTATGGGATTGAATTTGATGATACACGTATTAAGACTTACAAAATGATGCATGATCAGGTGTGCATTTCAAAAATTACCCAATAAGCAGCAGTGAAACCAGCAACCCCAGACGAAAGATGAATAACGAAACCACCGGCATAATCAATAATATATGGTTTAAGAAACCCATCACCCCAAATGGTGAAGGCACCAATGGTGTAAGAAAAAGTCAGCCACAGAGGAACAAATATCATCCAAGCATAGAAATTCATCCTCCCAAGCAGTGATCCAGCTAGCAACACAACAGTAATTGCAGCAAAAGCAAATTGGAAAATCACATAATCGGCCATCGGCACTTTACCATCTACTGATTTCTCTAGTAAATACTTTTCACTTAGAGCCACATCCGGCTTGCCCATTAATGGGATAAATGCACTGCCAAAGGCCATTTGATGAGCCCATAGAACCCAACAGACAAGAACCACTGCAAAGGCATAAAACGCCATAAACGCTGAATTCACTGCCCATTTCTTTTTCACCATGCTGCCGTAAAGAATTACAAGCCCAGGAACACTCTGCAAGCACACCATTGTTGTTGCTGTTAGTTGCCACGCGTTATCTGCTTTGTTGTTCCACCATGGAGATGCTTCATTTGGTTGAAGTGCCTCTGGGAGATCAAAATGGTCATAAGAATAATCATTCATTTTTATTTTTTTCAAGAGAAGGTGCTTAATTTAATTTGCTTTTCGTTTTGTGAATCTTTCTTCTTTAGAAATTTTAAGCCAGCTCGGAGACATTTCAATTCCAATATAAAGAGCGACAGATTTTGGAGTATTGCATGACGAGTAAACAAATTAAACATTGAAGTAATCCCCAAACTTGTTTCAGTTGCATGGACAGACAGATAGATGATACTGTGACATTCTTTATTGTCTGTAGTAGCTGGCTTAATTGCTTTTTCAATTTTCATTTGAGTTTTCTAAACATTTGTACTCGATCGCTACCTGTTAAATTAGAGATGGCTAATAGACCAGGTGGCACGTGGCACAGCACAGGCATGACATATGTTTGTACAGTACGACATGGCACGAGCACGGCATGGCACGCGTGCAAGTTGGGTTGGGCTGAAAATTTTAGGCATGTGTATTTTAAAAGTACGACACGATTGGAGATGGTCTAAAACACGACATGTGAAAAGGCCTGCAATAAGCATATATCGCTAGTAGGTTAACACACGGCCCATGACCCATCAATAAAATATGGACCAAAGTATATTAAAATAAAATTTTTTAATGAGAGTAAACTTCAAATTTTATGATTTTACAAATAACTTGAAATAAATCGTTTAATTTATTTTATTAGCGTAAGTTTTTTCATTTAATTCTGAGTTTAAATGAAAATACTCTAATTGTTTTATGTTTATAATTTATTAAATGAATAGATGATATTATGATTTTATGAATGTATGCATTAATGTTATTATGAACTATGATCTACTATTTTATGTAAGTCCAAGTGAACAATTAATTTAACTTTTAAGAAAAATTTATTATTGTTGTTGTTGTTGTTGTTGCTGCCGCCGTTAAGTATTAAAAAAACTCTTATATCGTAGAAACTAACTTAATAGTTAGTATTATATTTTCTTACTATTATTAATTTATTATTATTGAATATGGACTTGAGTTTTAAACTTTTGATTATAATAAATTTGATTAAAGGCACGTAGACTCAAAAAAAATACATGGACTTGAAAAAAGTACTCTAACAATTTGGCATACCCTCTTAAAAAAAGAAAAAAGCTCGTCGTACTTTTTTCTTAGGTATGGCTCACGGCCTCATGGGCTTTCCTTTGACAGACCGAAGTAGCATAGCATGTCTTATTGGTCATCTCTACGTTAAATATATAATTGAATTACCTATTTCATAATTAGGTGTCATTCACTTAATATGATTGTTAAAATCTCTACCTCTGCAGAATACAATTAATTAACAGCTTGGAGTAATTTAGAGTTAAATATCGAGGTATTAAAAAGTAAATTTCTTATCCAATCCAACGATAATATATATACATCATACTATTTTTTGTCATATATATATATATATATATATATATATATAGGCAATGACTATGTTGGAGATGCTCCACCGTGGAGTACTCATTTATAATCATATGATAAAGTGATAAATAGTTAAAAATATGTTATAATTTTGATCGTGTGGTTATGAAGGACTGCTCTACGATAGAGTTTATTCTTTCTTCTAGCACTAAAGGATTAAAATAATAATTTTATGTGATAGTCCAATTTCCAAGCGACCAACCAATGCCAGGTGGAGATAGAAGATACACAAGGACGCAAGCTAGCGCTATTCACTATGGACTTTGATCCTCTTCTTATTTTTTTCCCTCTTAATCCTCCTTGTTTTTCAAACCTAATTAAAAATATTAGTTTAATTGTAAATAAAGTAAAAAAGTTGGCTTAATTATCACACACTTGATCACTCATTGAAGAATAAGGAGGATTAGAAGGGAAAAAAACAAGGAGAGGATTGTTGTCCATTCACTATGATGTTCACATTGAAGTTTCCATGGGACAAATTATAATTTAAGACCAATTGCAACAAGGCAAATCATACCATAAACATAGACGAATCAACTAATTTTTCTTTCAACTCTGCGTCCTTGTAGTTTGACCCAATACGCCATCACATCCCTATAGTTTGTAAAATTCTCCAACACACCCTTGTTCCTCAAATTTTTTTCCCAATTTGACGGTTTCAAATAAAGAACATAAATCATTATGAATTATTAAAATTAGGAATGATTAATAATAAAAAAAAGTAGAAACTAACTTTTAAAAATTACTAGATATTTAATAAACAAGTATTTGTTGTATAAAACTGTTTTTTTTTATCTCTTTGAATTAATCAAATCCATTAAGGGTACAATTGTCAAATTATATAAAAATCTGAGGGAGAGCCATGTGCTATTTGTTAAGGTATTTTAAAAACTATATAAAAAGATGTAGTGAGCTATATAGTAAACCAAATTATAAGGATGTCATAGAGAATTTACCTTAAGAATGAATATGACCTCGTCAAAAATGTAAAAGAAAATGAGTAAGACGTTACGGGTTCGTTTGGGATTAAGGTTGGGTAGCTGTAGCTTAAAAGCTACAGTACTAAAATATTTGGTAAATATTAGCTGCTGTAGCTTGGAAGCTATGTTGATATGATTTTTTACTTATATAATAAAAAATATATCATATCTTTAATAATTTTATTAATATTATTATCTAAAATTATATTTACTACATATTATTAATATTTTTTTTATAATTATAATTTTTTTTTTCCACAGCACCTCAATCCCAAACAAGACCTATGTATTAAAGAAAAGCTAATTGATCATGACACCACGAAGAAATATCTACAGCTTCTATTAATTATAAATTTATCAGCAGTTCTTTTTTTCGTTTGTAAAATTATGTATTCTAAGGCCAAAGGCAAGTTGCTGGATATTTTGTGCTTGTATGTATTGACATATATAGCTAGAGCAAGAATAAAATATAAGATGAATGAATTAAAGGCAGAAAAAATTTTAATAAGGTAAATATATACATAGTCTAAGGGCCTGTTTGGAATTTTTTTTGGGAGACTCAAAAGTGATTTTAAAGAGCTAAAAATTAATTTTAGTGTTTGGTAAATTTTTTAGAAATCACTTTTGACAAAATCACCTTATCCTACAACAGATTTTCAAAAGTAAGGAAGGAGTAGCTTTTCAAATCTGATTTTGAGAATCACTTTTAAATTTAATACAATTTTATATGCAATAAAACCTCGATAAATGAATGTTCGATAAATTAATAACCTCGCTTAAATAATAAATTCTTTCGATCTTGACTTGGGCCAGTGTACTAAAATAATAATTTCACTAAATGCATAAGATAATAATTTTTTTGAATCCTTTAGGACCCAACAAAAATATAAATTAATAATTGATCAAATATAAAAAAATTATTAATAATAAACACCATATAAAATTCATATTATTAAGGATTTTTTTTTCTTGATAACTTATATTTCTCAATTCAACTCTTTTCTAAAATATGCATATAAAGTTGTTGTTTTTTCTTTATTCCTAAATTGAACTCAGCCTCTTTCTTAATTTTTTGTAAAGCATACACTACATGTGATATATTTTTTTCTTGATGTCGAAAGTAGGTATTGAAAGTTACTATTGCTTAAAAGTCCTCTTTTGTGGAAACATTTGGTAAACTATAACTATCGTATGGAGAGTTGAAATTTTTGTTGAACCTATTGTTGTAAATCTTTTTGACTTGAAGAGAGATGGTCATTTTTATATTCGTACAATGCTTTCCTCTTCTCATCAATCAACGTAGATTTTTTTACTCATTTCAAATGAGAAGCCATGATTCTAATTATTTGAATCTAAAATTAAAAATAATGGATTATGTGTTTATAGAATTTGTGTTCTATGTTATATGTACTATGTACAATATACTTACATTAACTTTTGGGCTTCTATGTACAATGTACTTACATTAGTTTTTTGATATCATTTGTAAATACATGATAATTAAAATGTATTTAAATTAACTTTTTGGATTCTATGTACATGTACTTGTATTAATTTATTAATATTATTTGTAAATACATGATAATTAGAATGTATTTACATTAACTTTTTGGCTTTTATGTACATGTATCTTTATTTATAACTCATACATGAATCTTAGTTAAAAAAATAATACATATACCAAGAAAACTCTTCATAAATTAATAAATATTTATTTACCGATAAATTAATAAATTATTCATTTATCAATAAATAAATAACATCGCTAAACTAATATTTTTTCCTAGTCTCAACAATATTATTTTATAGAGGTTTTACTGTATATCCTTATATATTATAAAAATCCAAAATTATCCTTATTTACTATGAAATAAAATCATTATCTTTAAAGAGATTATTATTGTTACCAATTATATTAAGATAACAAAATAAGAATAAAATTAATAATATAAAATATTTATTTTAATTATCAATTATTATATGTACATATTTTGTATACTAGTTTAATAGTAAGATTTACCAAATACATATGATTGTTTTTAAACTCACAGTACTTTTAAAAATAAATTTTACCAAACGTTTATCTGATTCTCTTTACAATTGATTATTTCTACAGCATAACTAACAATAATTATTTTTAAAAGCTACAGCATTACCAAATTGGTCCTAAGTCCACCATCGTTATCTATTTAACTATTCATGGAATATCTTCAAGACATTTAATCGATTTAATTTATTGAAATTAGAATCATGTTTATCTCTAAACCTTTTGTTGTAAAGATAGGCTTACCATTTTCCTTTTGTTGAACTAATCCTTTTGTTTTTTTTTTTTTTGTTTTTAATTTTCATTCACATAATTACCATTTATAATTAGCGATCAAAACAGTAAAATTCCTCTAGAAGTTCTTGTGACTCATGATCAAACTTTTGTAATACGTGATGTATGAATATGAAAGATTAACATAATGAAACATCTTTTCAAAAAAAAAAAAACATAGTGAAACATAAAGAGGCAAAACTGTATATAGCTAGACATCTCAAACAATTGTTTCAAATATCATGCACCGTCGTAAAAATTAAAGTAAAGCAGGGAAATGTAAAAAATTTATGCTGAAGTTTCGATAAAATTATTACGGGCCAAAATAATAATATAAAAAACAATGTGTTGCTATTACTATTAAACATGCCGTACCATTTGTTTCTGTTGGCTGATTCCTGTTATTAATTGACACCTGAACAAGTTTTGTACAATAGCATTGTTCTTCTTTTCTTCCTTTCTAAAAGAAAGAAAAAGAAATTTTAAATGAATAAATAAAACAGACGGCGAAGAAGAAGTAGTGATAATATTAAAAAAATAATAATAATAAAAACACGTCAAATTGGCAAAATTTGAAACATAAACATACATATCTGAGTAATTATATATGATCAAATCATTAATTAATCTGTAATAGCATCTAATAGACACCATAATTATCTAATATATGTGTGTATATATATATACATGTGTACATGAATATTAATATTTTTTTTTCTTTTTACATATCAGAAATTCAGAAGTAACAAGTTGGAATCCAAAGAGAGACTGAGTAGAAAGGTGCGATAATAGCATCGAAATTGAATGCTATTTAAAACTTTCGCTGGGAATTTCGAAATTTACCTAGGTAATTTTCTGATATACATACATGCAGACGCAGTACAAGATTCAATTCAACCACCGCAGCACTTAAGTGATGATGATAATGATGATGATAAAGTAAAAGCAAAAAGTCACAGAAGAAAAAACAAAACAAATTAAAACTTGTCATATTTGTGCCAGCAAAGTAGCATTATCATACATCTTCTTGCTATGTAAAACCTTGACCATCTCGGCATCTCTCTTTCACCATTGCCAAACACCCTTGCTTCTTCGAAATTGAAACTCCGTCTGCTGCTTTTGATCTCCCAGCAGACATGCATGGGCATCCCATTGACATTAATTATTAATTAAGATAATACTACAATGGATAAAATATAAAATATATTTTTTAAAAGAAGCAAAACCCTAACCCTAATAACCCATCAAAAAAAAGTCATTTTAATCTGAAGAAGCTCTCCATGAATTTGAATTTGAAAGCCACCAGTAATATATTTGGTGGCCTTTCTCACATCAACTACTTCTCTGGGATCCAGGCTCTCTCTCACTCTCTCTCTTTGTGTTAAATTAAGAGATGATAAGATAAAATATGTTTGATATCACCATATAATTAATGATATAATTAAATTAATTTATTGGCGTTTGTATTGCTTGACCATTTCTCTGTGAAGCAACCATTATATTATTAAAATTGGGGCGACCGTGTACTGCCACTGCACGGTTTTGATTTAGAAGGAAGACAGTTCATGGATGCAATTGAATTTGTAGTTGTAGCCCACCGATTTCATTTTGTTAAAACTTATATCGTAAGTAAGCAAGTAACCATAATCTTAAGGGATCGAATGCAGTTTCTTAGTTCTGGGTTGGTATATGTATCAACTTTACTCAATCATTTTTCTATGTTTAGAAATTAAACACAATTTGTATAGCTGGAAAAACTTCTACCCCATCAAGATATATTTTTAATTTTGTATAAAATGCTGTAGCTGGAATTAGTAATTTTGGCTGCATTGCTTTTAGCTGGATGATACTTGTTTATTAATTTGGTCGAAAATGATAATAAACTTGTAAACACAATAATAAGAATAAGCCAATGGATAGATTAAAGGGAAATTATCCACCGACCACCTGTTTTTACGTGTTTTTTAAAAAATACACAAATCTTTATTTTTTTTTGGCTGAATTCCATTTGAAATTACATTTTTTTTGCGTCCATCCACTTCCTTCAACATGCTGTTATAACTTTGATGACGTCATATGGGTAAATTTATCATTTCACTAGCATAGCAAATTGTATTACATCTTCTTCCACTTGGGTTCAATGAGCCGACTTTCCTCTACTCTTCCAACCAATCTTCCTCCCTTTTTACCTCTTCAAATGCACGGAGCTTCTAGATCTGTGCAACAAATTGAGAATCTTGAATATATTACATGGTACTAGCTTGTTTTTCACTTTGTATTTGCAATCATGGAGATGATTTACAAGAAAGCTTACTGCCAATCAATAGTGATGGATATGCAGCTGGTGATGGATATTGCCGCCACGGCGTTGGCCACCGTCAGGATGGCGTCGGACGGATTCAGAGATGAAGAGAGGGGGCAGATGATTTATGCCGAAGGGCTGGTGATTTATTGCCTAACAATTATCGGCAATGTGGTGACATGGCTGCTTTGCTTCATGGGTACTGCGGGGATGGTTTCCTTAATGTTGATGTTGATGGTTTTTTTTGCCATGAATGTTATTGGAGGGGTTGAGGTTTACGGCGACATTTTTGATGGCGTTAAGGCTGTTTCGACTATGCTTTGTGCTTGGGTTTTTGGTCTTATGTGTATGGCATAGATAATTTCACAAAAATTCCAAAAATTGAAGCAAAAAAATTCAAGGATGTTAAGTCAAAACATGTGAATAAATTAAAAAGTTCGTTCCCTCAAATGGATTTGGGGGAGAATCAGAGCTCAGAGGAATTAATTTTATCGGAGAAAGATAAAATTGAAACTACAATATTAAATCTGATTTATTTTGGCATTTATTTATGATAAAATTGTAATTTTACATTTGGGAGGCAAAAAAGTCATTTGACTAGTTTTCCGATATTTTTCTTAACTGCTTACAGACGGAAGTGGAAAGTGGCAACAAAATGTAACTTCAGGTGGAATTCAGCCAAAAAAATAAATATTTATGTATTTTTAAAAAAATAAGAAAAAATAAGTAGTCGGTGAATAATTTTCCTAAATTAAATTAAAGCCATTAGGGTTACGACAACTTTATGCAAATTCTTTTTATTATTTAATTATTATAATTATTTGGGTGTGTTTTTACTTCTCTGAGAGGGCAGGGAGCACAATTAATGCATGTAAGGTTTCTGTTTAAAAAAAAAAACCTCTTGATTTGTGGAAAGATAGTTGGCGTTTCGAGCATTTTTTGTAACAACGGCAACAATACTCTAATTATATAAGTAGCAGCTGGAAGTCAGCTTGATCTCTCATGGGCATTGTCCAATTTGAAGCCTTCTGTAAAAGGATCGGACAATATTTCAATCAAATTGATAAAGTGAGATAGAGACCCGCAAAAAGTTCAAAATTTGAACACACTTGACTTTGTTAGTATGTTCTATTTAACCTTTCTTCGGATTACTACTATTAATTAGCCCCCATACCATGCATGGTTAGTGTATAAATTATCTCATAATATTGAAAAACTTACTTTTTCCTGGGGAAGATCTTAGTTTAATTAAGTGCTCAGGTAACTAAACAACCAACATAAACTTAATTACTAAATAAATCAGTAGCTAAGAGATTGCCATTATATATAAATAAGCTCGCCAAATTAAATGGCTTGTACTCGTAACTCGTCTAATTTAGCAAGACAACAAATGGAGTCGATCGGCATCAATTTGAACAGTCCTAAAAATAGCCTCTCACGGGCACCTTGCCTGTACGTGTTTCGTTGCTTTAATTAAGAGAGATTCCCTTCATTAATGCCCCTGCTGGTTTACTACTGTACACTAGTACTACTGATCATCAGTATCACGATCATGGCCAATCCCTTTGTTTGTTGTGTCCCAGAGATTTCAAATACGAGCAACCACGCTCACCCCACGAATTAAAATGACACTTTTAACCCTATCTGTTTTGACATAAAAATTCTTTTAATTTTAGTTTTGAAACACTGCGTCTTTGATGTAGTTTTACTTAATTTGAGGCTTGGTGAAAATATTTTGTGGGCAGTATAGACATTTGATATTTGCAATAAAGTTGGTGGCATAAGTAATGGACATAAATGCAGTGGCCCAGGTTTCTGCTTTGGTAGTAGCGGTTTTAAATGCAGATCATTCATGCAGACCCTTTTGGCTCTTGCCTCTTGCCCTTATTAAATCCCTCACCCAGTCCCAGACATTCCCATTTCTCACTTCTCTTCACACTCTTAATTTCACTTTCTACAATGTTTTTTTTTTTTTCTCTTTTCTTCCTCTCCTTCTCTTTTCTCCCACTACTGTAGTTTAAGTTTTTTTTTTCACCTCTTTTCTATCTTTAATCTTTTACCATCTTTACTTTCTTCATTCTCTCGCTGTTTTTATTCTCAAATGGTAGCTTTCATATGTTCCTTTTAGGGTTTCTTTTTACTCAAACAGAAACCTTAGAGGCTACGTAGTACTTGTGTATATATATGAAAGGGTAGCCGTGATATTGGCCTGGTTCACTCAGACAAACCGGTTTATTTGCCTTTATAAGAACAAAGTTCCGGGGTTTTTGTTTTGGTTTGATTGAGCCGTGCCAATATCTCGTTTCTCTTTCATTTTTCCAAGATTCACAAGATCTCAAAGGTTTGTTTCTTTTGTACTGCTGAAGGTTTATTTGTAATTGTAATTGCTAATAATTAACTTCGATGTTCGTTAACAATATATATATATAACATATATAGTTTGTACTATATATATATATATATATAGATAGTAGAATCTCTGCTATTCCGGGAAAGTTTAATTAACTATATCTCATGCAATATTGAGGATTCCATATCCATATGACAATGACATTTACTGCAGGATCATATCCTTAGCAAATTAAAACAGAAAAATTAAGAAAATGTAGAAAACATATATATCCCGAACTTCGAGATGCAAGCTAGGCAACTTTCAGAAGTTAATTGTTAAAATGTAGAGATGCGATTTTTTTTTTAATTAATAACGGCCATATATGATGATCAGTTCAATATTCTGTAATGAGATATGATTTTGTCATTCATGACCAAGAGTATAGCTTGATTTCAGACGATCATGCCTTTTCTTTGCGCAGATCTCGACTGTGGGTTTTTCAAAACACCATTAAAAATTATCTTCACCCCAAAAAAAAAAAAACCATTAAAATTCAATCAGAATAATAGTGACTTGGCTTTGGTACACACACAGACACAGAACTGAAATTGAATGAATAGAAAGATACCCAACTGCCAATCAACCGACCATACCTAGAATCCATTAATTAATTATTCGGACTCGGAGAAATTAAAATGAAATGCCGTCAAATCATGCCCACTTCCACTAGCAGTCTGCGATTAATAAAGATACATTTGCATTAAACCCAGGCAACTAGGTTTTGCTTATACACTTGAACAAAATTATCTAATTCATCTACTTGCTATTGTTGTATACATCCCGGCCCCAAACGCTACCTTATTCAGAACATAGCATGAGAAAAATCCTACAAGCCGCGCGGTGCTTTTACATATAAACCCTAATGTAATGTATTGTTAACATGGGATGCGCTTAACTAAAATTTGTAATATCAAGCAAAGGTCTAGTTTGGTATTGATAAGTTACAGTTACTATAACAAAAAAGATGTAACCATATAATGAAAATTAATAGTATGTAGTAATTAAATATGATTTTTAAATAATAACTTTAATAAAAATAGTAAAGATATTATAAATTTTCATTATACAAATAATAGATCAAATTAGTTTAGCTTTCAAGTTACAAAAGCTACAACTATTTAATCTTAATACCGAACAAGCCTAAAACATACAATAAATTAAATTGTTATATATATTAATTGTGTTGGATTTGACAAATAGTATATATCTCACAAAGATTACGGGTTCTTAATATGTTTTATGTATCTGCAATGAACGTTACTAACACAAAACCCCACCCGTAAATGTTGTTATTTGTTTCACTATTTTAACTTCAGGTTATTGTTGGAAATGGAACTAGCCCATTATTTGTGGACGTGCTGTATGCACAGGATGGGTAATTGCATGCTCTTATAGATTCCCAGTGAGACGCTGACACGCCAAGATATAGAAATTTAGTATGATGCCCGATGGAATACTTGTTAAGATCTCATTAGCAAGATTATTTTATAGGCTTCGTAGCTTTGCCAATAAATTTTTGACATGTTTCCCATTGCACACTATAACGTGTGGTAAGTAAGATCAGGACTCCAAAGATAATAAGGAGACACTCTCCGATTCCTATTCGTTATCATAAATTTCTTATCATCTTAAAATTAGGAATGAAATAAAAAATAAAAAAATATAAATTTTAATAAATTATAAAATAAATACTGTATCGAAGTCTGTATTTTTTTACCTTTAAATTTATTCATAATAGCAAAGCCTTTTTTGTTTTTTTTTTTTTGGCAAACTACGTAAATTTTGGATTCATACATCTGATTGGCCATTGATATCAGTCAGTTGTCACCGGCTTCTATAGCTCGTTTTTTGTGTACTTCTATTTCAGTAATAGAAGCAAATTCACTTACTCAAGTACGAGTTTGACGTAAATGACATACACTCAAGTTCGCTCGAAATTGATAAATTAAATCTCAGTGAAAAAATAAATAAATATACTCATCCATCAATGTCTTACCAAATTAATGAAAATGGCAATCACAGGTCAGAGAAACTAGATGGCAGATGCCAATGCCATTGCCATTGCATTATCCAGTGCTTCATTGCAAGCATTCTTTCTACCCGAGAAAAGAAAAAAAAAATCCCAACACTTTGTTACAAAACCCACTACGTACTGTAGTCGTAGCGATTGAAAAGACCAAACAAAACAAGGAAAGAAAAGTTTACCTCAATTCTCAGGATTCGCCTTAATGTTACTGAAACATCTTTGCTTTATTATTATTATTATAAAATTGGTGTTTATTCGTTCGTTTTCTTATCAATATTTTATTTATATATTATTCTATTGGTTTTTCATATTGTTTTAAATTGCTTTTAAGCCAAACCCATCTGTAAAGCCTTTTCTCATTTATTCTTTTTATTTATTATTATTTTACTTAATAAACAAAACCACCTTAAGTGGCTAAAGGAATTTAATTCAAACAAAGTGTTTCTAACAACATCAAATTTAAGAAAAAAAAAAACAGTTAAAAAGCTATACTTCTCATTTGCAAAACACAAATCACTCAATTGCTTATAATTGTCTGCAGCTCCTCCTTCTCCACTTCTGAGTTACAGAATCCAAAGTTACACAATGCCTATTTCCTTTCTCTTTCTCAAACTGAATTTCTTTCTCTCTAAACCCAAATTCTTTTCCCTCCCATCTTCCTTTCTTCGTTTTCTCTCTTACTATTGCTCTCCATCTGTCTTTGTTTTTCCTGTTTTGCTTAATTAAGTAAAATAATATTAGATACAGATGGGCTGGGCTTAAAACTAATTTAAAACAATATGGAAAATCAATATAATAAAAAATAAAATAGTGACAAGAAAACAAACAAATAAACGCCAATTTTATTAAAAAATAAATAAATAAATATGGGTGTAACAGTTATTAATTTAAAAAGGAATATTATCAAATACCTACTTAATATTTTTTAACATATCATTTTACTACTAAGATTTACTAACAACTACATTTTATCACTTAATTTTTCAATTGTTATTGTTTTATGACCAAATAGTTAAAAGTAACAAAATTTTAATTAAAGACTATTTTATCCCTTAAACTACTTAAGTTGCAGAAAAATCATTGTGTCCTCAAAAATAAAAACGTTTTAAAAATCAAAGATTTGGAAAATCAAATATTCTTCAACATTAAAACTTTTGAAAAATAAATGATTATATTAAGAAACTAATTTTATTTTAACATTTATACTTATATCAATTTTAATAAATACGAATAAATTATAATAATAACTTTAATAAAAATAAATAATTATTTGTAAAAATATTTTTATATCTTAGTTGCTTGTTCTTTTAACATTTGTGTTTAGCTATTTAAATCAATTTAATAAGTACATATCAATTACAATAATTGATTTAATAATCCTAAATGATTATATTATTTTATTGAAAATTTATCAATTTACCATCTGATTTATTAGGAAATTATCAAATTACTACATGTCTTTTTCATTTATATCAAATCACCACTATTTTTTTTTTGGAAAGAAAATTACCACTATTGTTTAAATTTATCGAATTAAGATACTTTAAATATACTCGTGACGTCATTATATTTTATATAGAGTTAACTATTTGGTGTTAAATAATAATAATTGAAATATCGTGTGGTAAAATGTAATTGTTAGAAAATCTTAATAATAAAGTGATATATCAAAAAATTTAAGGGGGAATATGAATATCCCTTAAACAAAAGAAAAGGAAAGAAAAAATCACTTTTGACTTTTGAGCTTTGGTGGTCCACTGCACTCTGCACATATTTAATTCTTCTCCTCAGTTCTCACTGCCACCGTGGTGCATTGCAAGCTCATGACCTGTTTGAGACCGAGTTCAACTCAATTTCCCCCAAGTTTTTTTCAATGTTTCCATATTCTCCTAGTTTTTTCAATGTTTACAGTACTTGATTTCTGAGTAAACTCTCTTGTCCGGCAACCTCTAATGTCTTATTACATCATTGAGTAATAACATGTATCTTAAATTTTTTATTCTAAATTTCATCTTAAATGATGTATCATTTATTGAGTAGTTTGCTCTAATCATTTACAAGATTCAAGTAAATTGATTATATTTTCTCATTAATCAATTGATGAATACCACATCACTTGAGATAGTTTTTAAAATATTCCAATACATCATTGCCAATTTACCTCTCAAAAAAAATACATCATTGCCAATTTACCTCTCAATTTTATTTTATTTTTTACATAATTGAATGTAATTGAAAAAAAAAATGTATGAAAATTCTTTGTTCCTGGTTAGAAAATAAGAATATCAAATTCCTCATATTTCAAGATTCCTCACTCTTCATTAAGAGAAAAGTAATCAAATTTGTTATATGAAAACCAAATTCCCCATTTATAAGACAAATAATAATAACTTTAAAAAAATCAAAATCATCCTCGTTTATCTATTTTGAAATCATATGTGAAAATGGATCGTGCAAAAAATAAATACTAAAGGAATAATAATAATGTCGTATTGAATTTGTTGCAACTTGGGATATTTTGCAATAGAAGAAATAAATATAATGTACATAAAAAAATGAAATAAAAATAAAATTACATCTTAGATTTTGAAAACTATGATTTCATATTTGTCACATTGCGAATAAATTAATATGCAATATCACCATTCACCAACTACAGGGGATTAGGGACCACTTTCCCTTCCTTTGTACAGATAAAATTTCCATAATGGATAAAGACAATACTAAGTTTGAAGAAGTAATAGAGCCGATAGTATCGATTAAACAGCCAAAATGCGGCAATAATTAATATGGCATCATATATATGATATTAGCACATAACATCTGCTGCATACATCCATGAAACATTAGCTAACTCTGTGCTATTTTCAGCTTGATCTCTCCACCTCTTAACTACTTTCGAACTTCATTCGATTTGGCATTTGCCGTCAAACTTTTCATCAACACCTTTGTGTTTGAAAATATGAGTCATTATTGCTCCTTCGAATTCCAAAATCAGCCGAAACAACATTTTCAATATGAATAATAGTTGTTGGTACTGTTTGCGCACTACGATACTATTCACAGGACTGTTCACCTCGCAGCAATCATAAATTCGTCAAGGCATGCACGGTGCAGTGTCCTTATTGATTTCTCAATGCAATACGGGCACAAATAATACGGATTGATCTCCAGGATTCAATGACACCACTGTTGTGAGGTTGCATTCAAACAACATTTTAGAACAACAAAATTATGAAGAAAATATGAGATAGAAGGAGAGGTAATAGAGGTTATGTCTTGAAGACTTTGTATATCTCCCTTATATAGAGAAACCCTCTATAATCATTTTCCTAATTCAATTTACATTAGTCGCTTACTTTCTTTATTTAATTTGAATTAGTCATCTATGTGTCTCATAATTTAATTCAATTTTGAATAATCCAATTCATATCTAGATTTTAAGTTATTCAACTCTAATTTATAATTAAATCAAACATATAACTAATTTCAAATCAAATATAAAAGTGATTGCTCTCACTTCCTCAAACGTAGAAAATTAGTATTTTAAAATACTAATAAAACTCCAACACTTTGCGCGTGAGATTTGCCTCAGAATTTTGGTCTTCCTCTCATAATATAGACTCCAATCTATGTGGTACATGCCCTTGAAGTTGATCTAGGGGTGGCAGTAAAACCCACCCGGACCGGGTCCTACTCGAACCCGGCCAATCTAGTTCGGGCAAAACTCGGACCGCATATACAAAAAAAAAAGGGTCCTGGGCATTTAAATTCAAAACCCTGACATATCCGAGCACGGGTTCGAGCACGACACCAAAAACCCAGAACCCATATCGTGCCTGGTTTCTTAATAAGTAAATATATGTATAAGTAACACACCTAAAAATCAAAACCTAAACCAAACGAACCCTAATCCCCAAATCAAAACTCAAGCTAAACACAAACAGCAGGATTGTCGTTGGCTGCCGCGCCTCCAACCCTCAAACACTCCAAGCCAACAGCAGCCACCACTTACCGTCGGCATCATCTCTTCTCAATTGCTGACTCGTTGGCCTTGGCACGCGGCTTCGCTCCATCTCCACTCTCTAGCGTCATTGTCATAGCCTATAGCGACGTTCGTACAGCCGACTCTGCTGCCGTCACAGCCACTGTCTCCACTCTCCATTGCCACTTTCTCAACCGCCATCACTGTCATCATAGCCAGTCAACCTCAGCCGCGAGGTATTGAATTTTTAGTTCTTAACTTGGCCTTTCATATAATTTTTTCCAGCTTATTTAAAAAAATGAAGAAATTATTATTATTATTTGTGTAAAAATTGCATAGTTAGTACGTTGCAGGTTTGGTATTTGACTATTTTCTTTTCCAAAGCTTGAGATTCATCAAGTCTTGTACTATGATACAGCAGAAACATGCATGTATGCTGCCTGTTGATAGAAGATTGGTGTGTTCAAATTGTATAGATTTGGGTGTGAGAAATGAAAGAATAACAGTGAAGGATTGTGTAGCTGGAAAATTTTTTTTTTCTTTTTGGTGTGTGCAAGGTTCTCTTGATGTACAGACAGTACATTCAATTAGTGAAGGATTGTGCATGAAATTTTTCTTTTGTTTTTTTCCCTCTTAACTAGCTGTTATAGTGTTACTTGCATATGAAAAAAAATTTCGACAGCTTGAATATCATGCGGGCTCAACAACTTGTGCCTGGAAGGTGGCGGGCTTGGCTTGGCCCGTATGTGGAAAATCCGGAAAGCCATTTTAACCATTCGGGCCGGTCCCGAGCAGCACTAAACTCGGACTGGACCCGGGATTTTGCCAAGCCTAAGTTGATCTATATATGTGTGTGTATGTATATATATATTAATGTCAGTACGTAATTAAGAATTAAGATTAGATTAATTAATCCATTTGTTTAACGTGCAATATTTCAATTACTTGTGAATATGTCCGCTGGGTGAACTTGTTGCTTTACGTCAGTCTCATTCTCGTAAAATGATTCCTCACTTATTCGATGCTAATGGTTTAGACTTTAGAATTAAATATACTCAATTTTTTCTCATTTAATTTGATAGGTGAATTTCCAGATATATGGTAAAAGATTTTGAAAACACGGCATGAATTTCATCATATTTTTTTAAAATTCATTAGGGAACCACAACTCTAAAAAGTTACGTTTAAGTCCATATTTTTTCATACGAGAGAATTCACATTTCTTGTGGGCCAGGGTGGACTAGGGAATTTATATTATCCCGGGCTAAATTTAAAATTTTTTATTTTAAAGTGAGTGTAAAAATTCATAAGTAGAAAGAAGTACATCAAATAAAGGAGGACACAAATAATCTTATTAATACGTACTTTAAACAAAAAGAGTTATATATTAAAATAAGTATGAAAACAAAAGGCAATTCAAATATATAACAAAAAAGGTTATTTTTCAATTATGCAATCTGATATTGCAACCTATAATAACACGTATTTATATAAGGATTAATAAATCAATTAAGAATTTTAAGCTAAAATAAATCAATACATGTAATTACAATTAATTAAAAATCGCAAATCGCAAGTAATATTTTAATATTTGAAATCAATTACTTAATTATAGTCTTAAATAAATCAAACAATTAAAATTTATTCATTTTTTAAAATTATAAAAATATTATTATTCAAAAGTTTTGATAATAAACTAAACACAACCTAGCAAAATTATATTTGAGTGCCGCTGTTGTTTTACTAAGCGCTCGTCAATCTTTGAATAACAAAATGCTGATGATTCTTCTATAAAAAACTCCTCAAAATACTTAAATTTTATTTTCTAACTTGTCCTCATAGTTAATATAATTAATAAATGAAATCTTAAAATTGACATAAAAATTTCATAAAAATGTTGATAATTGCTACTATTTGTTGTTTTTGTAAGTATTTTTAATACTAGTGACAGTTTTACGTTAGATTGACGTACTTCTTTTTTTTTTAGAATTTTTTAAAATAAATTAAAGGAATAATAACATTTTAGTCCCTAATATTTTCAATCTATTCAATCAATATATAATTTAATCATTTTATAAAATAAGTCACTAATTTCAATTGGAAAAAAATATAATTGAATTAAGGAAAGATTTGCAAATAAAATAAAAACTCTATTATAACATAAAATTAATGAAAATATAAAGTTAATTGAATTAGGGACATATATGAACACAAAATAAAAACTCTATTACTCTATAAAATTCATAAAAATATAAGGGATATAAATGATTTTTTACCAAACAAGACCGGGCTACAGCCTGGTCTAGCCCACGTGTAGGTCCGCCACTGTTGTGGGAGAATGAGATGATACCGGCAAGTGGGTTGTTAACATTACATAAAGGGGGAAAAAATAAGAATAAAAAGAATAACATAGATCTCACATATTGGAATCCGAAAGTCTTCAAATTTGAGTTTTCGGAAACCATACAGCAAGTCAATTTGATGAATCATATAAATCTGATATGTCGATTATATATATATGATAAATTTATTTAATAATTAAAAGATATATGACTTATCGGTCATTGGTCTATGACATGTCGTTTATGATAAAATCTGCAGCATATGATAGCAAACTCATGTCATTCAAATGATTTGGCATCCCGATCAAAATTTGGGACGGAATTAGAACATATTTTTATTCCAATTTATTATTTGAGATCAGAATTGAGACATATTTTTTATTTCGATTGATAATCGAGATAGAATCAGGATTGGCAAATCCTGGCCTATTCGGTCTCGTTGGCAACCCTATCATTCACCTACTAAATATATAATTACTCTTTAATTTAAAATTCTATATTCTTGAATTAAAAAAAATGAATAAAAAATTCGCATATAGTGTAGGAATATATAGGAGGAAAGGGGCATGCTAACCGGCTAAAGTAGCATTTTTTTTTGTCTAAAATTTGAAGAAATTTAAATTTTTTTGAAGTCTGAATAGATCTGAATACGAATATTTGAATAACATATTTTTTTTAATATCTGAATAATCTTGTTTGTTTTTACAAAGAAAAAATATCTTAAACATGGCTATTTATCAAAACTAAAAAAGAATTAAATTTATAGTTTAGGAAATAATATATTTTATTAAGATATTTTTAGAATATAATATTTACTTTTCATTCATACATTTTTTCATTCATATAAAAGTTACAAAGTTTAATTTTTCTATTTAGATGTAAATAACTAAAAATCGGATATAGATTACAAAATAAACAAGTAAATTTTTTAAAAAATTTAAAATTAATAAAATTTTAGACTTCAAATATTTAACACACAATCTCTAAATATATGATATAAATTGTAAATCTCTAAATATATGATATAAATTGTAAAGAGATGAGATGGTAGGGTGAAACAATCAAACAAGCTGACAATATAAAGTACAACTTTGAACTTTCTTACCTAACATCTCTCCAAAACATGGAAATGTCGTAAAATCAAAAGCATAATAATTAATAAAACAGAATTTGATAATTTTTTTCTATGTATTACTAGAATTTGATAATTGATAAAATTTCCCTTATTCCTTAGCTTTGCTAAGTTTAAAACTTTAAGTTTAAAGCTTTATTATCCAATCAAACAATATATGATATAAATTGTAAATGAATTCATCAAACAAATAAAGCCATTACTTCTCGTGACCCACGAGCCTTAATACTGAACCCCCACTTGCTGACGTGGAGATCCTCGAAGCCTATTCTCTCACCCCTGCCTACTGCTGCCTAGTGTGTGAGACAAAGGCCCTTCTTTTTTTATTTTTTAAATTTAAAAAAAAAAAAGAAGCATCACCGTTCACTTTCACAATCCACAAAGGCACAAACACACTCTCTCTCTTCTCTCTTCACTTTTGTTTTGATCCATTTCATCATCATGTTTTTTATAGTGATCGAGCTGGCTGAGTAATTGATTTTGATTGTAAGTTGTGAGTTTATTATATATATATATATATATATATATAAACACGCACATATATGTATATATTTAAAAAAAAAAAAGGAAAAGAAATTGCTTGTTTAGTTTTGCTTAATGGCGATTGAAGAGGAATTGGAGAGCTGTGGAAGTAGAGTTGTGGAGTCATTCTCGCAAGTGAATCCAAGACAACACCGGCATAAATTTGAAGTTTATAATGAAGTTCTCCGTCGGATTCAGGACTTGAATTACGATGAAGCTAATCTGCCTGGCTTTGATGATCACCTCTGGCTTCACTTCAATCGCCTTCCTGCTCGGTACTCTACTCTTCTTTAACTTTCCCTTTACACCTTTTATTTTTTGTCTTTTTCTTTTTCTAATTTTTAACTGATCATTTTATTTTTAATTATTCTTTTACTATTATTATTATTATTCTTCAATTACTATTATTATTATTTTTTTTTCCTGGAAAACTCAAAATGAATTCATCCTAACAAGTCACTAAACTGTTTTTTTTTTTATTGCTTATTATTTTGTAAGTTGTAAGTTGCTGAAGCATGTGATTCATGCTGTGTAGTTATGCTTTGGATGTGAATGTTGAGAGAGCAGAAGATGTGTTGACGCACAAGAGATTACTACAGCTAGCTGAAGACCCTGCGAATCGGCCTGTTTTTGAAGTTCGTCTTGTGCAGGTAAAATATACGTGCGGATTTATTGATGACTGTTTGTTTAGAATTTAGATGCTGACTAGTGACAGTAGGGAACAATTTTAGTGGTAATTTAATCTAATTTCAGTTACATAACATGTACTTGGACTATGATGAGTGCATAATGCAGGTATTATTTAGGTTTGCCTGTGTACAGAGCGAATAGAAGTTTCTACTCTGTCCTGAAAGAAAGTACTCAAATTCTGGCGGTCACCAGTTTCTTGTTTGCATTTCTTTTACCTTGTGCAGGTTTGTTCTGTCACCACTGGTCATTTTGTTGATCCTGACTATTCAGATAGTTCAATGAGAGAAGATGCACAAAGTTCTTATTTTCCAATCAAACAGGGGTATGGCTCGTTGCTTTGATACTCACACGGTGATATTCATGATTTTCATTCAACATTTTCAACATTATAAACGCTGTCTTTGGTTTTCCTCTGTCATCTTCCTTGTACCTAGCAATTCTGGACTTGAATGCTTGTACTAACTTACACTTGCTTCTATGTCTCTCAGTGTCCATCCACCACCTACCTTTGGCTCACCTAGTCTTGAAGCATTCTCACTTTTTGCCAATAGACATCATACTGATGATGGTGGCAACGCGGTGAATTTGTCAACACCCTTGTCTAGGTAAGAACTTCCAATTGTTTTGCACTCTCTCTATTACATGTTATTGAGCAAAATGACTCCCGCTGCCCTTGCAAGAAAAAGGCGAAAAAAGTGAGAATTTACTGGTTTATAATCAGAGGAGATAATTTTTCTTTTTTAACTCTTGATTGTTATTAATTTCATGAATGCATTGATTTAGTATCTACAACAATCATTTTTGCAATTTATCTTTTGTTAGTTTCTCTTAACTCCTACTCCGTTTTATTCGTATTTGGCTATCTTCTAGGCCTATGCACGAGATTACCTTTTCAACAATTGACAAGCCAAAACTCCTTACTCAGGTGCTTGACTAATTGTTTTACTTGCTTGCATCGGATACATGATTTTTTTTTTTTGATATCTTTGCTATTATCAATTTATATTCAACTCATAATTAATTGAAGAAACATATGTGCATTCCATAGGCTAAATCAGAGAGATATCTGAAACTGTTTAAACTAGAAAAGGAACTCTTTTAATTTCTCTGTTTCTAATCAAATGCGTTATTTTACTGAACTGAACACTGTCAGCTGTTGCTTTCTCATACCTTTGTAAAATAAAATAATTGGTTTTTCCCTATATGGTTGTCGAGTTAGAGGAAACTGATACGATACTCTTATTATTCATTTGCTAGACTCTTTGAGGATGTCCCAATAAATAGCATTATCTGATTTAGCATTCATGGATCAAGAGCTGATGTATGAGCTAAAATAAACATGTTGTGGTTTGTTGGTTTTGATGAAAGTTGGAGAGGTTTTTATTCTATGAACTTCATATAATCAGATAGCTGATGCTGACTGGTTTTCTTTGTACAAGGTATGGTTGGGGGGACAGTTCTGGGTGGGTTACCTTCAAAGTTCTCATTGATTCCACTCATCATAAAGTGCATGAATTTTGAAATTTATAGTATTTGAAGATTTAAAGTTTACAACAAATATATGCCAGATTCATGTATACTCTATTTTCTCAATCTCTTGCTTGCTTGCAACCCGTGCACTTGATTATTGATAAGTGATTAATTGTGCAGTTGACTTCCTTACTTGGTGAGATTGGGCTGAACATTCAAGAAGCTCATGCTTTCTCCACTGTTGATGGGTTCTCTCTTGATGTCTTTGTTGTTGATGGCTGGCCATATGATGTATGATCTGAAAACTTACTTCTAATGGTATTTTCTTGCATGTTTGATATTTAACCTTTTTTGGCCTCCATTTCATCTTTGTATGTATCATATAAAACTTCCTCATTAGCATGCCATTCTTGTAACTGATCTAGACCTTTTCTGTTGCTTAAATCAATTCTGCCACTTGACATACTTGTATGTTGGAAACTCTTTAGGAAACTGAGGATCTCAAAAATGTGCTGGCAAAGGAAATCTTAAAATCAAAGGTATTAGTTTCTACACTACTATTTTCATTACATCTTTAGATCTTATTAGATAAATGCTGCGTTTTGGTTGCAACAATCCAATGTTACCACAACACATTGAAAATACTGTTTGACTATTCAACCTGTAGCGCCTATTTTACTGTTTCCTTTGATAGTTTTTAATTGCTGTGCAGGACCAATCCTGTTCCAAACAGCATCCCACTTTGGCTGTCCCCATGCATAGCAAACTATTGATTGAATCCTTTCCTGATTGCATAGAGATACCCACTGATGGAACTGATGTCTGGGAAATTGATGCCAAGCAGCTGAAAATTGAATGCAAAGTTGCATCCGGGTCATATGGTGATCTGTAAGTTTGCCTAGTAACTTCTTTATTAGTGTGTACAGAATCAAAATTTATGATGTCTTTTGAATTTCAGATACAAAGGCACATACTGTAGTCAGGAAGTGGCTATCAAAGTTTTGAAGCCTGAGCGTGTCAATACAGAGATGCTAAAAGAGTTTTCACAGGAGGTTTACATAATGAGGTTTGTTAACATATATGCTTTTCTAGTGGTGAATGGCACCAGTTAAACCCTCTTTATCATTTTTTATATTATGCATTTTGCATAATGAGGTTTTTCTTTCTAAAGCATAAAGCTGCTTCTTTACTAAATTATTGATTCTGCATACATCGCTCTGCATGAAAAAATCTGGTCTCTGGCTTGCATCATTCTCATAACACTGCTTCTCCCTCTTGAAACTTTGCTTGGTTTGCAGGAAGATTCGGCATAAGAATGTAGTGCAATTCATAGGTGCATGTACAAGACCTCCAAATCTGTGCATTGTGACTGGTAAATCATTGTGAATATTTTTTGTAGTTGTTCCTAGAAACTCAAGAATAATTATTATGACTAATTATTTGAAGTTTCTGGCACTTCTGGCTATTATGTTACTAGAACATTCAATGCAGTGGCTAAATTTGAGATTTTTACAAAAGTAACATTTTGCACCCTGCATTTTGAGTTTATATATTGTAGGATGATTTGACATTTTAATCCTCCTCACTGATTATCACTTTTTGGTGGTTATACTTGCGCCTTATCAGAGTTCATGGCTGGAGGAAGCATTTATGACTTTCTGCATAAACAGAAGGGTGTTTTTAAGCTTCCTTCTCTACTCAAAGTAGCAATTGACGTTTCCAAGGGAATGAATTATTTGCACCAGAATAATATAATCCACAGGGACCTGAAAACTGCCAATCTTCTGATGGATGAAAATGCAGTAAGAGGATGTTCTCAGCCTGCTCAATACTGATTTGTTATCAGCTTTTAATATGTTCTTAAATGTCAATGTGAATCTCAGATTCAAGAACTGTCCTATTTTCATTTGTTCTCTCTGGAAATTTATTTAGATTAAATAGGAAAAAATATTTTTTAAAGAGAATTTATAAGTTACAAGCAGCTTAACAAGTACATCCTTATCCTTGCTGGACAGGTTGTCAAGGTTGCTGATTTTGGAGTTGCAAGAGTGCAGGCTCAGTCTGGTGTGATGACAGCTGAAACTGGAACATACCGCTGGATGGCTCCTGAGGTTGCATTTACCTTTTTTGTTAGCATTATTTGCATGACTGCAATTTGCAATATGAATTGGACATCAGATCTTCCTTGCTTTTCTTTTTGAAGCTTTTATTAGATCCTGTTTGATGTTTAGTTTTCATGTACCCTAAAATGCTTTCTGTTATGCCTTGGTACATCACCATTAACTTTTTGATTGCCTTGGTTTGATTGAGTACTGTTTGCACTGTTATGTATTCTTTTGCTTTGGTATGAATATTAGCTGTTTATTTCAATTTCATTAGGAAAATCTTGCTTCACCATCTAGTTGTATCTAAAGTCATTTTTTCCACAATCACTGGTTCTAAGGCTTTGTCAAGATTATTGTTTCTCTGGTCCTCATATTCAAATGCTTCCTTTAGTTCATCTTCTGCTGTTTTAATGTTCATACTCAATGGATGTATGCACTGCCATTCTGGAATGGTGACCGTACTCTCAAGGGTTACTCTCTCTTTTTTTTTTTTCCCCCAAATATGGAAAAAATTTTGCATGGTTGCTTAAACTTTCTCGTTCCAGGAAATTTAAAGTGATTTCTACATTCTGATAGAACAGATTGCTCCTTGGAATTTCCTTAACAGTGGTCTTGGTGAATGAAGGTGATTGAACATAAGCCATATGACTACAAGGCAGATGTTTTCAGTTTTGGAATAGCACTATGGGAGCTTCTAACTGGAGAGGCAAGTCATTTATTTGAGAGAATTGAATATGTGTTTTGCACTGTGCTTGCTTTTGGCTCACCTTTTTTGTTAGCTTATGAATGTAAAAAATACAAATTTCTGCCCTCTTATTTATTTATTTTTTTTGGGACCAAATACCAGCTCCCATACACGGGCTTGACCCCGTTACAAGCAGCAGTTGGTGTGGTGCAGAAGGTATCCATCCATTCTATCAATTTTAACACAAAGCTGCAATTATTTTCACCCTCTAATTTATAACATTTCACTTGCATCTCCATGCCTCTCTCCCCCAACCCTCATCTTCCACCCAAAAATTGGAAAATGAAAAAAGGGAAAATAGATGTATAAAGGATAAACAGGAAAAAGTAAGAAAAAGAGTCAGTCATTCCTTATTGTCATTGTTGTCAGAGTCTACGTCCTACAATCCCGAAGCACGCTCACCCAAGACTTGCAGAACTGCTTGAGAGATGCTGGCAGCATGACCCAACTCAAAGACCCAACTTCTCACAAATCACGGATATCCTTCAGCAGATGATGGAGGTACTATATTGGCTGAGGCCAAATTTGATTAATACAATCCATGTATGAACATTTTTTAATTTTCCTTTTCATGGATTAATATTGTAGATATGAACAATGGTGATCTTTAAAACAGGTTGCTAGTGAAAGGGAAAATAATCACAGCAATAAATCAGTTAGCAGCATTTTCTCATCACTCAGAAGGGGCCTTCACTGAAGTTGCAAGGAGAAAATGCTTTTGATAACATACGTATGAACTAATCACCATGGAAAATTTATACTTGCCTCTTCAAGTGTATAGTCAATAGCTAGTCTACCCGGGTATAGCATTTTAACTTCCAATAATTAGCAGTTATACTTCTCTTGTGTGTGCTTTTTCACCCATCTACGCTGTCCTTTCATTCACCTAACTATCCAGTGCATGTAGTGCTGGCCTTCTAGTGTTTGCAATGTGTACTATGTGATTTAGGTTGGAAAACTTATTAGTGCTTCCAGTGGCCTTTTTGAGTTTTTGTTGTAGGTGTGCTCATCTCTCACTGTTAATGACTGATGATTAATAGACATTAACTTTTGTTGCGACCATTATGTAGTGAAGAATTAGCACTTGCTAATGCTCTTTTCTATTAAATTCAGTTGCACTTCTCATCCTTAGGTAGAAGTTTAGTAACTAGGGATATTATGTTATCATCATAGCTCTAGCTGAGATGCTTGCCTTAGATGGTTAGATTTTCACTGCTAGAATGAGTGTGTGTGGTTTTTCCCTTTTTTTTTGGCTGAATTACATGCATATAGTACAACGTTCAATGAAATACTTTGCCATGTAATTGTTAACAACAGGAAAGACAAGTTAGCAAAATCTTTGTAATTTTAGGAACAGTGATATGGCTGAGATATGCCGTCTCAGTCATTACCGCACCTGCTCAATAGCTGCCGAGTGCGAACCCTGACCTGCAACCGAACAAGTGCATGCATTGCATGCATGGCTATGCGGGATTGCCTTCTCACACACACCCCACGTACCAATGCTTGCAGCTTAACCAGACTCCTCAGTGCTCGAAATGCCCTTCTTGCCTAATAAATTTTTGAAAGTCACCAAAACACAAAGAGACTTAGTTCATTTGATCAACCCAAATTTCTTAAAAAGTAGAAGTGTAATGGCTTAGATAACATACCAGATGACCCCGAAAAACTGCTTGGATTTTGATGGCTGCAGTATCTTCTTTGGCTAATTCTTTCTTCAGAGGCAATAGTGTGGAGGAAGCGAAGGTATTGTTGTCAATACAATTGGCTGCTTCTTCTGGGACTTTTCTAATGATTGCTCCTTGACTGGGAGTCGGGCTATGGCGAATAGTAACGTCTCTAAGAGTTTTTCTGTGAAACTTTCTTCTGAGTACATTGAACCAGTTACCGGACGGCCCCATTTTTCTTTTCTTTTTGAGTTTTGATTTCTTTCTGGGCCGAGTCTGTTTGGGATTTTATGTCAGGAACATGACGCGTAAAGATTGGGATATGCTCTCCATGTTTGCTTTGTGAGTGAGAGATTACCGTTGCTTTCTTTGCCAATAATATTGTCAGAATTTAGAACGTGGCAGGGTGAATTACCTGGCGCCGGTTGTGTGTGTTTCAAGCATTCCATTTCCACAAGGCATGAGCAAAAATTAAAAATAAAAAAATAAAAACAGAAAATTTAATTCTACTGGTTTATGAGGGCCACTGTTTGGTCGTTAGGAATTTTGACTTTGTCGATTGCTGAGCTCGTAGCTTGTAAGAAAAGAATTCGTGGACCCAGCTAACAACATTGAAGAACATTTCATCATTTGGCTCCATGGGCTATGATAAATTCTAGAATACAATAAAAATATCGTGAAAGCCATATAATAAATAAATAATATTATAATATATATATTTATTTTAAAAAATTATTATATTAGTGATAGTTATATTAAATTTAATTACATATATTATACATATATTAATTAATTTTATTATCTTCAATATATTTTAGAATTCCTCCTTTGCTTTACCCAACGAGAAGCTGAGAGCTTTTTACTTCTCAATTCTCACCGTTACAGAGCATTGCTATTTGAGTGATGCTATTTAAACAGAAAGAAGATAGAATTAATTATAAAATTATGTAGCTTAAAAAAAGCACAAAATAATCAATTAACATTATAAAGTAATATGATTTAACACAATTTAATAGTTCATTCTATTTTCCTTCAGTTTCTTTGTAATTTTCCTTATTATTTAACCAATTTTAATTATTTATATAATCTTTAATAAATTAAATCGGAAAAAACTAACTTCATAATTGATATAGATCCTATTTGTTATTGAGATGCTGTAGCTTTAAATAACAGCTGCTGTAAAAAAAAAAAATTTGTTAACTATAAAACAAAAATTAATAATAAATATAATTTTTAAATAATAATTTTGATAAAATTATTAAAAGTATGATAAATTTTCCTATCATACAAGTATCAAATCAACTTAACATCTATTGTGGAATCTTTTAAACTATAGCAGCCAACTCCGATCTGAAGGCCATAGTCCGTTTATCTACCAGTAAAGAGTGATCTTGGCATTGACACGTGAATTTAAAATTAAAATTTCGTTTGATATTTGTGTCGATAAGATAAAATCGGAATCCAACCTTGAAAATTAGAAAAATGGGATACCTCAAACAATTAGCACAACCATTAAACTAATTAAGGAAGAGGAGAATCGTTTATCAAGTTGACAAGATGTTTATAAGTTGTTTAATTGATTTATTATTTTCTGATTGCATCCTCATTTACACATATCTGTATACTTGTTATTCCTAGCAGGATTTGTAAGGACCATAATTGGCGAGAAGCTTCCCGGCTTTACACCATATAGATTTTGTTATGTAGCTGGCTGCAGAATGAAAGCGTCACGGTTCTGTTGGGAGTCCATTCTGCCTCCAGGCAGCAAATCCACCAGCAATATCAGTAATGCCGGCAAAATCCTGAAGAAAATTGTTAATTCTAATCAGCTTCAACAAGTTGATTATAAAAAAAAAGGAAACCAAAAAAAAGGATAGATTAAAAGAAAAGCAACTTATTTATCTTTGAAAAATGCCATTCGCACAGGAGAGGAGGAAGCTTTCTGAATAATATTTTAATACAATAAAAAACCTACTTGTACTTGATGTTAATACTACAACAAACTGCAATTTTAACTTCTTCTCTATGAGAAGCTGATTGCTTAGAAACCAAGTTAAAGGTTTTGAAAGGTGATTTGCATGTGTGCACATGTGCTTACTGCATCTAAGAGATCTTTAGCTGCCATCATAGACCTTTTCCCACTGTGGCAACCCTGCACAACCAAGATTCAAATTATTATCTTAAATTACGAAGCAAATTAATTATTGATCCTTTAAAGCTAATAGAAGAATTACAAGATTATTAGGCACAGAAACTTACAACAATAATTTCATCGTATTTTCGAAAATGAGTTGATACTTCCTCCACAAATTTCAGGTTCTTTGTCATGCCTACATAAATTTACAAAAGAAAAGAAACCACGTTTTATATATGAATCCAGAAGCAAGTTGGAAAATAAAACAATATAAATTGCTCTGAATTTTTTTGCTTGGTTTCAGATATAAATTTCGACAGAATGAATGATGGAAACCTGAACCAACTCTGTACATGTAAGGCACATTAATGGCTCCAGTGGCATGTCCAGCACTGAACTCTTCAGGAGTTCTACACAATCACCAAAACATTATATCAAACAAAAGAACGTTATATTAAACGAAAGAATGATCATGAGACATTCAAAGAATTAGTTCCTATTTTCTTTCAACTTTCTTTCACAAACCAAAAACATTTACATGCATTAGCTAAATATGAACAATATGAAGTTTTTGCGTTACCTTACATCCAAGTAACGGTGCCCAGCTTGAAGCAGCTCATGTGCCACTCTTACAGGCACCGAATTTGGAACTCCAACAGCCTCCAAATTTCCTCTGAGACTAGATTTTGGGCTATATTTATATATATTGGAAGTAAAGTAAAATTTAAAAAAAAAAAACAATGAATACGTGTACCAAAAACTTATTAAAACATCATAAAAAAAAAAAAGAAAAAGACAGAGAGTAAAGGAAATATGAACCAGAATCTCAAAATGTTGCCACTGATGAAGCCAACGTTGTTACATCTCTGTTGATCTACAGTTAATGACAACAAGCCCCTACGAGTAGTGGGTCTAAACATTAAAATTTAAGATTTATAAAAGGACCTGAAATTAAAAGATGGGAGAACAAGCTAACTAACCTCTGAATGATACTACGAGGACAAAGAACTGGAGGAAGTGAAGAGGCACCAGTAAAGCTAGACAAAGAAATCAATGATGTGGCTTCCATGGTTCTCCTTTTGCTTTAATTCGTAATATATTAAATTCCGAATGGTTTGTGTGTGTGTGTGTGTGTGATAGTGGAATAGTTGTTATATACGGTGATTATTTAACAAAGGGGCATGCATGGGTGCCACATCATTTTGTTGCAGCTTTCCACTTAATGTTCATCCACATCTGTTTCTGGTTGTGGGTTCGGGAAAAGGACAAGTTGGCATAGGATTTGGCACACTAACATTTGTCAAGGATAAGTCTGACTCTGATTCAATCCGGAAACGTCTCCTTCCTAGCTAGCTCTAGCTGCCTGCAAGTATTATTATTTTTATTATTAAAAGTAATACGACATATTTTATTTCAAAAATAAATAATACTATTAATTTATTTAAAAGTTATCAAGAATTATCCACCACTCAACGATTATCATTACTCTATTACACTCATTATCAAATATCAGGTTTTTTTTTTAACCCATTTTTCTAATGTCTACCGGTCTTCATGTACACGTGGCAATTCTTTTATTCTAACATATTCACGAACCGAATTTTTCTATACTAGTTGTATCTGTAGGGGTGCTAATTTAGGATCGTAGACATAAATTTAGTAATTTTTTTAGAAAATACTTTTGTAATAACTTTTCCCAAAAAAAAAAAAAGAAAAAAAAAGGAAGGGACAAATATAACATGCTAATCAGCCAAACATTTTATAATATAAGTGTCACAATAATATATAAAGGGTCTGTTTGGGATTGAGATGCTGTAGTTTTTAAGCTACAGCTGTTGTGAAAAAAAAATTATAACTATGCAATAAAAATTAATAATATATAGTAAATATAATTTTTTAATAAAAATTTTGACAAAAATATTAAAGATATAATAAATTTTTCATCATACAAATAAAAAATTATATTAATATAACTTTCAAACTCCAACAGTTAGTATTTATCAAACAATTTATCAAACAATTTAGTACTGTAATTTTTAAACTACAACTACACATCCTCAATCCTAAACTCACCCAAAATCTATTTAGAAATATTTATATTAACAATTAAAACACGAACCGTGGGCTTTGTGCAAATATAATCCAGGTTAGGAGTGGCTGGGCAGTGACTACTTGGTTGGAATCCTTGCTACTCACCATCCACAAATTTGCTGGTGATAAATGTTTTGAATGTCAATTATTTTTATTTCAATCCAATATACAATGCACAAAGTTTGAGATTCAAAACAACCTTAAAAGACAATGCGAAAGCCTAAACATTAAACAAGTACTAGAAAAATAGATTGTTCCTAAAGATTAAGCTAATTAATTGATAAACACGAAATTTTTTCAGACATGGTTGCTAATTTGTTTGTATGTTAACATTTTTAAAATTTAAGTATACAATTAGCATGTCACTTTCCTCATATATGATGAGGTGGTTTTCATTTTAGATTTATATTTGCCCTGGATTGTAATTGCAAGAAAGAGTAGGGTATTATTAGAATGATGAAGGGGTGGTAATGAAAATTGGGCTTGGTATTTCCTTTCAAAAAAAGGACGGACGCCACGGGAATCATCAACCGATCATCTCATCAGCTAAAACAATGGCGGCCAGCTGTTTCAGCGGCAGCAGCGGCATATCATCAATATCATCATCTCTTCCGTCTCTTCCTCATCGCACGAGATTGGTAGTGCTTCCTGTCAAGTGCCTGTCTTCTCGCCAAAGTCGAGATTCCGACTCAGTCTCAGACCTCCAAACGACACCGTCTCCTTCTTCGACTTCGAGCTTTTCGCCATACAACTGGTGTGCAGGAATCGGGGGCGTTGGGTTTCTAGAAACTACCTACTTGTCTTATCTCAAGCTCACCAATTCTGATGCCTTTTGTCCAATTGGTGGTGCCTCTTGTGGCGACGTCCTCAATAGTGACTACGCCGTCGTTTTCGGTATTATTTACAATATTCCCTTTCCCTTTGTCTTTGTGGCTGGCTTTGTTTTAATTTAAAACTTTATCATAAGCATTCTGCTTCCTACTCTCTTGCTTGAACTTCTGCTAAACAGAAGTATTTATTTTATTTAGTTTTTTTTTTTTGGCTTTGATTGATAAGCAAATTTAATTCAAGTGAAGAACCTCATAATACAAGCTGTTTACATAAATTTAAATTTAATTCTTTGGGTGCTTATTGGAATGGGAGTGTCTTCGTAGAAAGAAACTAATGTATTTTCAGCTGATACTTCTTTCTACCCGAAAAGCTTCTTTGAAAGCGTTCTTGACAACTGTTTACCAACAGAGCCAAAACGTAAAGCATTCTTTTAGAAACTTTTTCTATCAGACTTGTTTATGTGTAATGCTATTTTCCTGCCATTGAATTTTTCTTAGTTATGACCATTGCAAGTTGCGTATTTGAAAATGAATTTTAGTGATGTATAAATATAAAGTTTTGTTTGGACTTGCTAGGTGTTCCCCTTCCATTTATTGGAATGGTTGCATATGGGTTAGTTGCAACGCTCGGTCTACCGTTGGCCAGAAAGAATTTTCCTATTGCAATCAATGAATCTTATGGTCGTTTGATTTTACTTGGGAGCTCTACCTCTATGGCTGCTGCTAGTGCATACTTTTTGTACATTCTAAACACAAATTTTTCTGGAGCAACATGTTCATACTGCCTAACATCAGCTTTATTGTCATTCAGCTTATTTTTCATTTCTCTAAAGGTGTGTTTCTTATGTCAAAACTTCTCTCCTTCCATTGCTGATTCGTTACTGAGTCTTGATGCTGTTGAGTCCATAAAATATCGTTAGAGGTTGTCTTTTGTGTAGGAGTTCAGGGTGGAAGAGATACAGAAGGTGGTGGGTATACAGCTGTGTATAGCAAGCTTGGTGGTTGCTGCTCTTAGCACCTCGTACAGTTCTATTCAACCTCCATCATCAAGGTAAATAAATCTATGCACAAATCTTTACATCTTTTAGACACACCTCCCATTGTGCTCTGTTTGCATAAATATTTTATTCCTCTGTATATTGAAAAGCATTTGTTTACATTTCCCTTTCTCATGATATCTGGGCTAATGCTCGACTGAATGTGATAATTTCAGTCTTCCATGGTAAACGTATTGGGCTTATCAACATAGCAAATACAGTGTATCTACATGGTTTTTTGCCCCTAATTTTATAGTATATTATATTGCAACAAAGACGCATGCTCAGCTGTCTCTTTAACTTTTATTTTCTCTATCTTTTAATTTGGGTCAGACAATTTGCCCCTGATTCTATTTTGCTTTTCTTTTCTCCACTCACAGCCTGGCTGAAGTGAACCTGCCTTTCTTTGACACTGAGATAACGACATCATCAAGTCCTTTCGCACTATCTCTTGCAAAACACTTGCATGCCGTAGGAGCTAAAATGTATGGGGCTTTCTGGTGTTCACATTGTTTAGAACAAAAACAGGTACTTCATCTCTCTCTAATATACAATTCCTGTATGAAAATAGACATGAGCTTTTTATCTCTTGTTGTTCAGCCTTGTCTAAACTCTGAAGGGTGATTACCAAGTCAGGAATGTTAAAGTTAATTTTCAAGCTTTAAGACGTCAGTGCTTATATTGATAAATTTTTCTCGATTTCTTATCACAAAAAAGAGGAAAAAGCTTTAAGATATAATCGTCAATGATGTGTTTATTGTCCAAGAATTGTACTCTCCTCACCAGACAATTTGTATTTCATTAAGAGTCACTTAAATCACTGTTTAATTCAGTGAGACAACAAGTTCATACTGATTAGTGAATATAAAATTGAAAACCTAGCTACCATGGCCATATTTCTTCTCATTTGGTCATTCACGCCTCTCTCCTTTTGATAGCTATCAGTAATTTGAATTTGTATGTAAGCATGTGTCGGCATTGTTGTCTATAAACCTGTCTTTCCATCCTTGAGCATACGTGTGTACATTATTTGCATTTTGACATCAATGCAGATGTTTGGAAGCGAGGCAGTGAAGCAGCTGGACTATGTGGAGTGCTTCCCTGATGGTTACAGGAAAGGAACTAAGATAGCCCAGGCATGTTCAGATGCTAAGATTGAAGGTTTCCCGACATGGGTGATTAATGGTCAGGTGAGAATATTGTTTGTTTTAGCCTATGAGTTTTCTCTGTACCGAACATTAGGAAATTCATTCTCTAATCTATGTCACCACATTGATCCTTCTTTTATAATTGACCATTTTGACTTCATTCTTATCCACTTAAAGGTTTTTACTGTACCCTTCTTTTATAATTGAACATTTTGACTTCATTCTCATCCACTTAAGGTTCTTATTGTAGGTTCTCAGTGGAGAGCAAGACCTGTCAGACCTTGCCGAGGCATCTGGGTTTCCAGAAACAAGTCAGCCCAGTTAAACAATTCTGGTATACTGCTAGTCCATGTACATTCTATAGGATAATATTAATGTTGAGCAAACATGTATTTCCTTCTGTGATTTTATTTTTCTATGTCTGGCCTCGATGAAAGTAGGCAACGTGGAGCAATTTTTGGCAGGTTCTTATTGTAGGTTCTCAGTGGAGAGCAAGACCTGTCAGACCTTGCCGAGGCATCTGGGTTTCCAGAAACAAGTCAGCCCAGTTAAACAATTCTGGTATACCGCTAGTCCATGTACATTCTATAGGATAATATTAATGTTGAGCAAACATGTATTTCCTTCTGCGATTTTGTTTTTATATGTCTGGCCTCGATGAAGGTAGGCAACGTGGAGCAATTTTTGGCACCAGATTGTCACCATCTGTATGTACACAGTTGACATTATCATAAACTTAATGTTTGAATGGGGCGTGAGCAGCAACTACTTTTTAATCTCTTTTTGTAAAGTCTCGCCTTAGAGGAGGTTTGGTAAATAGTTTTCAACCAGCAGCAGTAGACGCGCCTCACCATCTGCGTCGATGCTTGAAGCGCAGAAATAACTTCAAATACCCTCATGCCTGTTTTTTAGGAGCAATATAGTCTTATCAACTTATCTCTTTCTTCCGATGTGGGACTTTCGTTTTATTAAGTTGACCAAACTACTAGCTAGATGGTACATTCATTCTTTACTCATATCCAAAACGATGATCCAACAACTATCAGTTACGTTTGATTTGTGAAATGAACCCACATACACACTATTGTGTATATAAAATAACCATATAAATCTACATCGGCTTTAACTGATTGTGAATTTGCTTTGCTTTTTCCTCATGGTCTTCGGTGGGGGAAAGAATAAGCTGCTTCTGTCGACACATTCTAATTCCATGCTGTAGGCCCGAATGCAAGTCAAACGGGTAAGAATAGGCCTGTTGACACCCCTCAAAATTTCTCTTAAGGCCCATTTTTAATTTGAAATTACTTAAGTACACAAATTAATTCATTTTTTGTTTTGTATAGAAATCCAATGAAACAATTAGATAAATTATTCTTTTAACAATTTTTTTTATACTCACTCTATTTCATAATTTATATTTATCTTGTAAAATTTAATTATTTTTTTAGAAAATAAGAGTTTAGATTTATGAATATAGAAATTATATAATAAAAATTTTTTGGGAAGATGGTCAACTTTAATATATGAATTTATATTTTTATGAATTAAATTGAGAGTAGTTTAGGAAATAAATTCAAAAGAGGTATTAATATTATGAGGATTTTAACGCCACTCAACACGTAACCTGTAGCATGGATTCGAGCCCAGGCCCAAACACATTTTATGGTTGGGTATTGTAAGTAGGCCAGATCATCAAGTTTCTGCGCGCAAGTCTTAGGCTCACTGTTGCGGCATTGCCACTTGCCATGATATTGTTGGACAACCGAGTAAACATCCACACAATAATTTATTTATTGAGAAATCTCTTCCTTTTGAGTTTTCATTAGTCTCCATTATCCAAATCAAATCTGTCTATCCACAAAATTCCAATCTGGGTTTAACTTTCAACCTTTTTTTGGCACTTTATTATTCAAAATATTAGCCAATAATTTAGCATCTTAAAATATAAAAAGGAAAGGTGTTATTAAGATAATGGTTTTGTTTACTCTTACACGTTTCCAGTTGGTCACAGTTTTAAAAAAGTGGACGATCAAGATGAAGCGAGGAGATTGAGAAGAGCATAACAAACGCTAAACGACAGTGAACCACGTTCGTTGTCTGATTGAGAAATAAAATAAAATAAAAAAAAAGAAGATGCCATAGAATATCCTCTCCTCTGTGTCCTTTTTCTCAATTCAATCCCAATCCAATAAATAATTGCTTTTGTCGACATCGCCTAAAAAAAAAGTTATTATATTAACTCCTCCCACACCCGCAACTCCCTATTTTTTCACTGAAAATCAATCAAGAAAAAGGAACAGAGATTCATTTAATTAATTAATAAATATAGCAAACAACTAAAACATCATGTGTTCTCAAGTTGTATCAGAATCCGAACAAGAGGAGCTCATCGAAAGGCTTGAAATTTTCAAGATTCATGGACGTGACAAACAAGGCCGCAAGATCCTTCGCATCATCGGAAAATACTTGCCCGGTAATAAATAATGATAATGTCTCTGTATTCTTCTTTTTCCTAATTAAACTTTTTTTTTTATTTTATATAATTTGATGTTTGTTGATTGTGTGTTTGATGTTTTTTGTTAATTATTAGCGCGGCTTCTGAGCGTTGAAGTGTTGAAAAGGTATTTGGCGGAGAGGGTGTATCCAAGATTGGGGAAGAAGGCGTTTACGGTGTTGTACGTTCACACAGGAGTGCAAAGAAGCGAGAACTTTGCTGGAATCTCGGCCCTCCGATCAATCTATGATGCTATTCCCGCCAATGTCAAGGAAAATCTCCAGGCTGTTTATTTTGTTCATCCTGGCTTGCAGGCTCGTCTCTTTCTTGCCACCTTTGGCCGCCTTTTCTTCAACGGAGTCGGAGGGTACGTTCTCTTTTACCATTCTTCATCTTTAATTACTGTTTTAACCTTTCGTATTTAACTTTGTTTAATTAAGTCTTGGATCATCATATATTAGAGTTGAGACCTGAGAGAGAGAGATTAAAATTATTATGTTAGCTTTTTAATTGATTAAACGAACGTTGTTAGTCAATTTTTGTGGTTAGTACTGAAAGCGAAAGTAGTTAGTTATTGTTGTTGCGGTGTGGTAGCAGGTTGTACGGGAAGCTGAGGTATGTGAACAGGCTTGATTACTTGTGGGAGCACGTGAGGAGACACGAGGTTGAGATTCCAGAATTTGTGATGGATCACGATGAGGATTTGGAGTACCGTCCGATGATGGATTACGGATTGGAGAGCGATCACCCTAGAGTTTACGGTGCGCCCGCAGTGGACTCTCCTGCGTTATCTATTTACTCCATGAGGTGTATCTCCTGAATCCTGATGAGTGATGACTCCGTTCCTTGGGCCGCTTGCTTGCTTAAGCTTTTATTAGTGACGTGTGTGTTCGTTTACATTTTTAGAGCAGATCTTCGATTACTTGTTTAGAATTAGTTCAAGTGTGTGAATATTGACTGTAAATTATGAGGCTGATGCCAATCGAACTCGAATGCAATGTGATTTACTTATCCTGGACCTTTTCCTTCTTGTTTAAAATGTTCAAGCAGTCCCAGATTTCGGAACTGATCATTTGATGAAATGGATTCTCTCCTTGGATTGGTCGTTGGCGGGATCAGGTCACATTCTCAATTTGTTTTATTACTTAATGCCATTGCCAAGAAGGAAAACAAATGTTCAAACTTGAGCCTAGAACACAAAATGTGAAAATAATCAACAAATTAATTAATGATTGATTAATAATAAAACAAATTACTATTGGGTTGCCAACGCAAAAGTGCTTCCAAAATCCTCACAGTAGAAACTAGGAAAGGTCTTTCTCCTCTGTTGTTTCTGAAAAGCCCCCACCAATTCATTGAATTTATGGTGAGTTTACTTAATAATAATTTGAATGAGAATTCTAAAATCCGAATCAACTACACATTTACTTGCAAATTTAAAATTTAGAATCTAAATGAAAATTATGCGGGGGATTAGAAATTAGAATCCCATTCTCGAGAATTAATTTTTTGCCCCAACTAAATTTCTAAGGATTATTTATACTTAGGATTGGATTTAAAATATACAGAATTTGGAATTTTCAACTCAGAGTAAAGGGCCATTGTACTTGACGGTGCTTATATTGTAAGACATGACCAAAATTTATTTTTCTACGGTGGCCACCTAGGTCGGTAGAAATTTGTGTGAATTTAACTGCACGCATGATGTTAGAGTTAGAGTTTATATATTTTTATTTGATATATTATATTCATATTTATATTCTTTGCGAAAAAAATTATTTCTATAACTCCAATGGCTCGAACCCTCCACCTTATAAATAGGGATCACAAATATCCCGATGGATATGAATATTATCCATTTATGTGTAAACCCATAATTATCTATGACGGATACGTCCATGTCCATATCCATATCCAGTTTTAGATACTGGATATAGATATAGATTTTATCCACATGGATAGGATATCCATGAATGTCCATGAACATTAAATTTGTATTTTTAAATTAAAAATAATATAACATATTAATATTATAAAAGATAATTAATAATGTGTTATATTAAGAAATTCTTATTTATCTTTATTTATATTGTCTATAATCATTAATTTTCAAAGTTAATTAAAATTATTTTGAATAAAAATGTAATAATAAAATAAATATCACTGGCATTATTGTTCCGTAGCTGGCGGCATCATTATCGGCGATGTAAAGAGATGAGCAAATAATGACAAATCCGATACCATTAGACTCGAAATTTCACAATCTACGCAATGGTATTGAATTAGTTGGATAAAAAAACAATTGATGGCGGCGGAAATACCACCCAAAAGTATGAGGACAATTTAAAGCCACTGACTAATAGTGATGCGGTGAGTTGCATTGCTACCTCAGTCATATGCGATGGCTTCCGGCCAGTTTGATGGAGGTAGTAGACTGACAGTCATCTCACTGATTCGCTGTTAGTCTGTGACAAGATATTATCACCACTATTTGGGTGGAATTTGTGCCGCCACCAATTTCTTTTTGTCAAAAAAATTAGTACTATAGTATAGATTGTGAAATTTCAAGTTTGATGATGTTGCTAACGATGGAGCAGTAACGCAGGTATTCAATTTTTTTTAGAAAAAAAAATTAATTTTTTTAAGAAAAAAAAATTAATTTTTTTATTGGTAATCTATTTTTTAAATTTTCTAAAATTAAATATTTTTCTATAATTTTGTTGTTAGTGTATATTTAAGAATAAATGTTTTTGTTTAGGATATTTTTGTATTTATTCATTTTTTAATCTAAAAATCCAGTAAATGGATTGTATATTGGATTTTATAATAATATATGTTTTGGCCAAAATCTGGTTTAGCCCAAACATTATGAGAGCTTCTCTTACAGAGGTTGATTTTATGATGGAGATAGAGGCTGAGATGTTCAGGGGAAGCTTGCTGGGGGAGGTAGCGACAAAGAAGAACCTGAAATCACAAAGAACAACCATTAGAGGCGGCGCCGGCGGTGGTTGGTGACAACGCTCTGATGGTTAAGTCAGTGGGAGGTCGAAAGAAGTCATGGGTTTCAGAGGAAACCCTAAAACAAAAGATATGAGTGAGTTTTTTGGGATAAGTGATCTTTTGGTGAGAGTGTCAACTTACCTCTCTTGTGTGACCAACCTGACCTTTTATAGTGGAGTGCCATTGAGGACGTCTTTGTGTCTCATTGGGACATGTGGCGAGCCATAATTGGGGATATCCCTCATCAGGTAAGGCTTTTAAGTAATTTGACTCATTTGGTGGAACTTGCTAGGCTTGCTTAAGTTAGATAGCTGTCAATTTAGGGACAATCTGTACTGACAATGTGTGTCTTGACCTTGATTAGTTTATTTTGAATGGGCCAATTAGGCTGAGGAGTACTTGGTTTCACTGGAGAGGTGTAGGTGGCTTGGTCTGTGGTCCCCCTCCTTTGATTCTGACTTAGGCGGCTTAGAAGGAGACAGCCCATGAGGGCACTGTGCTGTTATGGCTTGGTTTAGCAATACTAACATGGCTGTTGTTGTCCCGTGATCTCGTGTCGACGCGTGGCGTCATGGGTACAATTTCGGGGGCACTTTCTGTAATCTCTAAGTGACTTGGATGGCTGACGTCAAGCCTTCAAGATTCTCTCATTTCATCCCCCTCTGGTAAGCTTCTCATTTATACTTTCTCATAGTCATCCTCCCCTTCTCAACTTTCCCTTCACTCCTTATTGTAGTACAGAGGCACGTTCCCCACGTGTCATGCTCTTAATACCTATGGTCTATATTTTACCATAAACAATATCCATATCCATATTCAAAAGACTTTGCATAGATATGATATCTAACTTGGATGGACCAGTTTGTCATCCCTAGTTAGCTAAAGCACATCTAGGGCCTATTATGTATAAACTAGCTATAAAGCCATTTAGAGTTATTAATCAGCAATGTCACAAGTTCCCAATGCAGAGCCAGCTCTAGAGTACTGGAGGCCTAAGGCAAAATTTTTTTATATGGCCTTCTTACATTCAGTAGTTTCAACACTCAAAATAATATAAAAGAGTTCAAAATTCAATCAATTTTTTACTGTATCTTAAATATCAATAATTAACAAGATAGTAAGAAATTTTAAAAGAGGAAAATTGTCAATAACTTCCTTTAGACCTATTATTTCAAGAAACTATTTTTTTTCAAGTTTAAAAGTGAGTCAATAAATGTAATAATTTTCTTTATAGAGAAGAGCGCAATAAATTTTATAATGTTAAATAATTAAGGCTTTTTTTAAATAGTTTTTTTAATAGATAAAGAATTTAATATGTTCTTAAAAAAATAATAATGAATTAACGGTTAGACAATACCATTAATTATAGTTCTTAAACATTATCGTTATCAAATATAGAATTTGTATAAAAATTCTTAATTGTAGGATAATTATTAATTAAAGAGAGGCCTAAAAAATAAACTTATTATTATAACTAACTTTAAAAAATCTATTAATTTGAGTATATCAAGAAAATACAAAAAAAAAAAATCTTCCTAATATATAGGGCTTAAACGATCATGATGGTGCCTTTCTAACATATGGGACCTTAGGCGACCATATAGTTTGCTTATATTTAAAGCCGTCCCATCCCAATGAATTGCAAAATGTATGTTTTAAATAAATTGAGTGGTGAAATGGTTAAATAAATTACTTTAGAATTTTGAATTGGCATTGCAGATCACCTAATTTGATATAAATTTCTCTTTGGATAATATTTGAGTTATGTAACTAAATGATGCCTCAAGATTAAGTAACGAAGCAATAATTCAATTAGATAAACTGAAGCATAAGTAATTGATCGATTACATAATATATACCATGCGTGTATATAGAGTTTGTATGTTAAATTGAAAAATAATTAAATTTGTTTGCTTTGTAAATATTTCTATATGCTAATTAATGACTATATTTAACCAAAACATCAAACAATAAACTTTAAACATGCCTTCTTCTTCTGAATTCACAAATACAAAGATGAGTAGATAAGTTCTAGTATCTCAAAGAGCTCTTGGCCTCGATGAGCTCCCATATTCCTCCCTTTCCCTCTCAAACTTGCCTTTCCATATTTAATCTCACACCTCTCTAAAGTACCATTTATCGTCTCGTGTCTGAGCCCGTTAGAAATTACTGATCAAAACTCAGACTCAGGCCCAGGTCGGTGGTGGCACGTGAAAGTAGTTGTCGTCGTAGGACCAGGATCTGGAGCTCAGCATGCAAAGCTGAGCACCGGATCCGTTTTCGTCGTGGTAAGGATTTCTATCTTGATATTATATATACTTGCGTGTTTCTGGGAATGGAAAGATAACTTTCATGACACATGTCTACATGTTTATAGAAAACAAGCCGCTTTAATTTCTGCTAAAAAAGATAACAGTATCACCAAAAGGCTCTTTAAATAAAATTTTACTACTTTTTTAAAGAGTCACAACAATTTTTATGACTCCAAAAAACACTCTAATTAAGATTCTTCAAATAAGAAATGATTTTCTCTCTTCAATTTTAGTTTGTAAGTAGCTTTTTCCCTCTTCAATTTATATTTTATTACTTTTGATTGGAGAGAGAGAAATAAGGGTTTTAATTATTATTTATTTTTCTTTTAAAAAAAGTTATTTGATTAAAATAATATTAATTTTTTTTTATTTGAAAAGTCTTTTGGAGGATAACATGTTTTTTCACTCTTCTATTTGTCTCGTAGGTAAGCAAATATATATTTGAAGAGAAATTAATGGAGCATTTTGGAGATGCTTTAATAATATTGCATGTGTAGGAACAAGTAATGTTATTGGCTATATAACGGCCAAGTGGTCAGGGCTGCTGCCCTCCAAATGTAAAGGCAGCAGTTTGAACCCCCACAAACGCATTGTGAGGGGTAATTCCTTCCTCAATTATAATTGAGTTGAGACAGTCTTCTTTCTCACGAAATGTGAGGAGTAGACATTCCTAGAATATTAGTGAGTGTTAAGTTATAATCTTATTTGTAAATATTAATTGTAATCTCATGTAATATGAGTTGTAGTCTAAGCAATAAGTATCATGTAATAACAAAAAATGTTACTGGCTATATTTATTGTGGACGGCTCGTGTCAGTTATGTGGTATGGTTTAGAAGATTACCATTGGACTGCATGCTATTGATGATCTCAAATTCTCAATATTGATTTCTAGGGCAAATTCTTTTCTATAAGATTCTCAATTTCATGCCTCGGCTTTTGATGTGCATTTGGTTGTCATTAATTTGGGGAACTGTCTATTAAATAGTTAATAGAAATTATGAGACTTTATTTTTTTATTTATTTTTGTTGGAAAATATCATACATTTTACGATGAGAAAACTAGAAGCTGGCTGCTTTCAAAAAGACGGTAGTCGGTGGGTATGTTAAGATCAAAGCTAAGGTTCTTAATTTGAACGAGGAAAATGAATGGGAAGAGCTGAATAATTTGGGTGATAAAGGAGACTAGCAAAACATTAGGCACAAGGACAAGGAGATCCCGATAAACATGTGGCTTAATATTAGCCCTTAGCAAGAAAACATGCACTGCTGTTAAATAAAAAGAAAGCATGAACCAAAAAGAAAAACAAATGAAGCTCGCAAAATTTTGAACTACTGTAACCTCATTCGCTTGTCAGGATTCTTATTTGGCGATTCCTTACGTGATGTATTCAGTTGGTTGTCTTTGACTTTTCTGCGGTTGACAAACTCTGAGAAGGATGGAATCACAGGCGGCCTTGTACTAGGGGAATCACTCTCTGCTTGCAAAGCACCTATAGAAGTCTCTGATCTACAGCTGCCATCAAGTTCTTTGCCAGTAATTTCTGCTGGTGGCTGCTCTAACGAGGGTGATGGTGCTGCAGGTGGTTCTTCCTTACTGATAAAGTTAACTGAAGGCGAGTCGGTATCAATACTGAGCCGATTTGTCAACTCAATGGAATCTGCAGTTGATAACCACCTAATGGTACTGGCCACTTGTGAATAATAGAATGATTTCCCACTCTTCCCATACTTTTTGTAGCATTCATTTTCGAGGAAAGTGGCTGATGCTTCAAATTCAATGCTGCAAAAAGTACTTCAAACAATGAGGATCTTCATGGTAACTTATGTCAACAGTCTAACAGACTGCTTATTTTTTAAATTTCAATATGCAGAGTAGATAGGTAAGCTACAATAAGTTGCCAAGCCGCTGCTGAGCCTGTCTCAAAGCATTTAGTAATTTATCCTTGCTTCCTTCTCTCAGCACATCAGATACAGCATTCTTGTTTTGTTTATTGACCTGTTGTCAAATAAGCAAAAAGGTATTCTAGAGGGAAGAGACAGCCTAAGCTGGTTCAAAGAAAAAACTATAGTACATAAAAATAGTTAAAAAAACAAAAGAATTATGGCTCGCAGACCAAACTACTAGTTTAACATTACATAGACCTGTTTATCAGAGATTTTATTCCGATAATAACTTTCTTCAGCACGCTGCAAGAAGTCAATCCTCTCATTTAGGCCTGCTTTTGTTGATAACTTTGATTTGGCTACGTTTTTGACAACCTCAATACCATCTAGCAGTTGAGAGACTTAGCTTAATAGAAAATAAATAGACTGTTGCATCTACTTTAATATACCACTAGCAACTTGAAATCATTACAAGATTGATGTTACCATCACAATCAGATATATCTTCCTCAGAACCACTGGCTTCATCATCACGATTCCAAAATTCAGAAAACTGTCCTCCATCAGTCATTTCTTGGGAGCTGACATGTAAAAGGAAATGATTGAGTTCAAAGACCAGTGTACCCATCAGCATTTAGTGTGCAAATAAATGCTAACTTATTCTGAAAAAAGAAACCTCCGGTTAAACCAACAATGTCTTTATGCTAGTTTGGTAAGCACACATTCAGTTGAAGCAATTTGAACAGTAACTTTCTTGAATTTTTCGCTTCAAAGATTTAAAGCATAAACAATATCTAAAGAATAGCCCCAAAGCCAGCATGGTGTAAGTTGGAGATGGAGCAAGTTCATACTAGACATTCTGCATCACTCTGATTTGAGGTCAATTATCAATGTCAAGACTGAAGAAATAATCTAATAAGTTACATGCTTTAATATTGATGAATTACCTTATGAAAATTTGAGAGAAGTGATTTTTCTGCAGGACAGCAGAAGTTAGATCCCCCAAGTACTTGGCTAATAGGTTTGGATGTTTGCAGGCATCGCATGATTTTTTACATAATGATACAGGTATCTGTTTTAGAAGATGAAATGAGTAGCTTAAAAGGAGAAATGAAACAAAACCACCCTATGGGTAACACTGGCCACACATCCCAATACCTGTTCCCCAAAACTCTCAAGAATCTTTTTCCTGCGACATCCAGAACCTTCACAGTAATCAACCATCTGGAGGTAGTATCAATTCAGTGTTCAAACAATTTCAGCAACACAGAGAAGAAACACAAAAGAAAAGAGGATTGGAGATGACCTGACTGAAGTCAGATATAGATTTTTTTGACGACCCTTCTTGTGTGCTAAAAGACTGAGACTTCCTGGTCTGATTCTTGCTTAGAATGAATTCCTGTTACAATTCTAGATAATTAGCATGAAATTCCACCAAGTAATAGACAATCTAAAAGTAGTAGAGAGGGCAGTGTTAAGGCCAGTAAACCAACCATCCTTTTGCGATCATCCATTCCATAATACAGTAAACTTTTAGAAGGCAACTGATCACGACCAGCTCTACCTGACTCTTGATAAAAGGCTTCCATTGACTTTGGGATATTAAAGTGGCAAACCAGTCTGACATCTTTTCTATCTATACCCTAGAAATACAGATCGCAAGTCTTTAGTAACATATGACATCTGCTTAAAGACAGTAATATATGTAGAAAAGTTTGTCGAATTCATCAAGATCATTAAGAATTTAGTTGAGTACCATTCTGAAAGAACCCCATTAGCTCAATAACTGTGCACGAACCAGGATGCTCAAGGCAGAAGAAAGAAAGAAAATCATCACAATCTCAGGTAAACATGAAGTGCTTGGAATAAGATGAGACTAAACTGTGCAACGTAAACCATTTTGGAGAAACATACAAAAAATTATCAGCAAATTCAGCAGTTTCCTGATAGATAGTCTTTCTTTAGAAGGTGAGTTAAAAATTCCAATTGAAGGCATCACTACAAACCTATGAGGCTATGAGCAAGCTATTTCAGTTATTAAAAAGTAGGTGGTTAATTTTAAATGAACAGACAAAAGGCGGGAAATTCCAGATTCAACTATACCCGAAAGCCACTGTAGCGACAACAACTTGTTTCCTAGAAGAAATCCAATCATCTAAAACAGAGCTTCTCGTTTTATCATTCAACCCTGCATGATAAGCTGCAAATGCACCAGAGTAAGCAAAATACGTAATTTGATACCTGGAAAGATTGATGTTTCATAAAGACAGAGAATTCAAGAACATTGGGCTACCAGCACATGAAATGCCGCCTGTAGAAAGATAAGCAGAAAGCTCATCACAAGTTGTACGTTCAAGACAGTAAACAATTGCACAGATATCTCCACTAGACTTGAGGACACTACACAAATCGGCATAGGCATCATCCAAAAGGTCTTTGTATCGAACTGCATCTCAGGAATACCTTGTTAGATGCTTGCATAATTGTATCCAGAATGACAAACTAAATGCTAAACAACAGAACCAAGCAATGCATTCAAACTTTCCACATATTAAATTCTCTAAAACAGTCACAAAATATGTAAAACTGGACGCAACAAGTCTCCCAGAACCAACCTTCATAAAATAAATTAGGACGATTGAAAGAAGATTTGAGGACTAAAGGATTCTGCAAGCACAAGGACTCCATAACATCCTTCTGCACTCTGTAGAACCAAAAGGCAAATAGAGATATTAATACCTCTCCACACTTCTACGTAAAATGGAAATCCGATTCTTGATTCCGGCTCTTTCAAATGCAGAAAAAAGGAGGACATAGAATTGAATTGGCATGAAGTACAAAGACTTTTCAGACCCTAGAATCACCATAACTGCAATCAGTATTTATTCTTGCACAGGGGGTTAACCAGACTCACCTAGGAGCAGCAGTTGCAGTCAATGCCAATATAGGAACATCTGGAAGATAGTTCCTCAAAGATGAGAGCTTACGGTAGCTTGGCCTGTTCAATATAAATTAAAACCAAGACAAAATTAGACAAGAGTCATCACAAATGCAAAAATCAGTCTGTCAACAAATACAAAAATGCTGGCACATAAGTGGGATCAGAAATTTAGTTATTGCTCATTACTACAATTGATCACAAACCTAAAATCATGGCCCCATGATGAGATGCAATGTGCCTGAAAATTGAAAAAAAAAATGAAATTATATGCAGAAAGTCAAAAAAGAAAAAGTTTCCCAAATTACACAAAACCAGAAAATTCCAGCAGAAGATAAGTCAAAAGGCTATATTATCTAATACGCGCTGTGCGAGGTCACACCTCGTCTATGGCCACAAGGTTCAACAACCCTCTCGAATGAATCTTCTTCAGCTTTGACATAAACCCTGGTGTTGCAGTCAATTCTGGTGTTACATATAGCAACCTCAAGGATGGTTTTCCAGAATCAAGGTCTTCATGTATCTAAAAGTTACATGTCTATGAAACATTAATACCCCAAGTATATAAATACCTCATTTACTAACTGAATCAAAATGGGAAAACTAACTAGCAAAATGATACATTCACCTTAGTTTTCACTTGCATCGTCTGTGTTGAAGAGAGAAATTCAGCGGCAATTCCTTTCTCCTTTAATGCAATTACTTGATTTTCCTAATTTTTTTAGCAAGAATAAGAATTCCAAAATCTCAAACCTTGAAATTACCTTTAAAAAAAAAAAAAAGGTAAAAGCAGAGAGTTACAGAGCATTGACCATCAAAGCTGCAAAAAAAAAAAAAAAAAAGAAATCAAAATGATTAGAGCTAATCAAAACAGCAACTGATAATTAAAATAATAAGGATTTAATAATCTATTACTTCACCTATTAAAGGAGAAACAACAAGTACGATTCCAGGTTTGGCCAATGCAGGAATTTGATAACACATCGACTTTCCACCGCCAGTTGGCATCAAACAGAAGCAGTCTCTTCCTAGAAAATGACAATAAATTAAAATAGCTTTGATCAAATTGTAATTAAATGATTAATTAATTTTATAAATTTGATAGTGACCTGACAAAACAGCTTGTATAGCGTCAAGCTGTTTGTCCCGAAACTGAGCGTGGCCAAAATGCCATCTCAACAGCTTCACGAGAGCTTCCTTTTCGTGTATTGGCTTACTCTTCTGAGTCTGACTTGTACTTTGCATCGCCAACGGTGATTTCTTCATGTTTCGATTTACTAATAAAATCCTAATTTTGCTTCATCTGCGAGCAGGTGCCAGGTAGGGAGACTATGGAGAGGGAGAGACTGGAATTAAACATCACAACAACATCAACTCTTTATTCTTAGCTAGATAAATGATACAAGAATGACAAATTTGAAATTCTAACACTAATCAATTATGAAATGACAAAAATAGGTTTACTCAAAGAAACGACGTCGCTGGACGATTAACGATAACTAACGAACCACCCTATGAGTCGCTTTCACTCACTCACTCAACCCTCAACTAGTAGTTCTCTCAAACTCCATAAAAATCACAGCTTTATCAAATTCATCGGCCAATTTCGAATATTGTTCAAGCCCAAGTGCCGAACGTCCAACTACTTCTTCTTCTTCTTCGTTCTAATAGGTAATACATTTTCTTTTTAAATTTTATATTGGATTTATCTGTCTGTTTTCTTTTTGTTTATATAGTTTCATTAGACCTGTCCTCGCTGGTGCCTTCTGTTGAATTAAGTTGCACTATTTTTTATCATCTTTGGCTATTAAAGCTTTATTTCACTGTTCGAATTACTTGTATGGTTTTATTTGAGTTTATTAGAGTTGCCCCTTAACATGAATTTTGCAATATTATTGGACTTGTCTTGTTCTTTGATTAGCATTTTTGAAAGGAAATTAACTATAGTGTTCAATTTTGCCATCGATGTTAATTTAAGACTGAAAATTATTGATGATGTTGACAGAGATGGTTTTCTTCAGCTGGGGTCGACCAACACCTCAAGAACAGAAAGCTTGTGTTGACAAGTAATAAGAATTGACACTTATTTGATTTGCTTCTTCCTCTCTCTCTCATCTTGAATTTTAAACAGTTTGTTGAATGATACATGTTTATAATTGTTAACAATCTCCAGGTCAGGTGTCTTCAACTATGATACTAAGTACAAAGGGGCTACCGCTAAGCCTGTTGCTTGCCTCAAAGAAGATCAAGAGCTCTCAAAAGATGGTTTCTTAGTCAATCATGCGCGCGTTTTGGTTGGTTCAGGTCTTGAGACCTATGAGAAGGGCAAGATAGCTCTTAAGACATGGAGGTTTATAGATTTGTTTTTCCATATTTATTAACTGCTATTAAGAGTGGGATCATAGTAGAATGACTTTGGTTCAATTTGCAGGCATTTTGGATTAAATTGGGCATTTGTTGATCCCAAGACTCCTGTACAAAATGGGGTGAAGTTTTGTGTGTGTGTCAAGGAGTTTCTGCCTTGGGTTACGATGCCTCTTCAGGTCGTTTATGTTAATGAAAGCATAAAAAAGAAAAAGGCTGCAGCCTCTTTTGGTTTTGGCAGCGGAACCCTTCAAGGTCACTTACTGGTGAGTACTTGTTTGCATATTATAATTGTAAATTCTCTCTAGAAAATGAAATTGTTTGGTTACCTTCCATTTTTGTAGTTGTGAGAAATGAGATTGCAGCCATGGTTAGATAAAGATGCTTTAAAATATAATATATGCTTCCTGTCATCTAAAGCCTGGTACTGTCATTTTATTTGTTTTTTTTTTTAGTATTTTGTTTCAAAAAGAAACACAACTAAATGCTACAAGATGGCTCATCTTGTCATACTTAAGCAAAACATGAAGTTACCAATTTTTTTTTTTTTCAAGGCGAACTCAGGTCAATATGTCAATGCAGTTACGTACATTAAAACAAGAAAAAACTCCATTGCTTTACTTACTGCAGCAATAGCTTAAGAGGTCAGCTGAGAATCCATGCCTCAGCTTATATATTTTCATTTAAAAGGCCTATCTCAGCTGTTGAATGTTGCCTATGCATAGAATTTGTGTTTTTGTTTATACTTTTTTGCTCATATTTAGATATTTTGGATAATGTTTCTTCACCTAACGGAAAAAAAACGTTTTGACTTTTAGCATTCACTAGTCAATTTAATTCTTTAAAATGGATAAGAACTAGCCAGTACTAACATGGCAACTGCTTGAAGCAGGCTGGGGAAGAACGTTTTTCTATAGAGCTGGATGAAAATAACCAAGTATGGTATGAAATACTTTCCTTCTCAAAACCAGCCGACTTTCTGTCATTTATTGGATACCCATATGTACAACTTAGGCAAAAGTATTTTGCTCATCAGTCTGTGAATGCGGTTAGTAAACATTTGACTGCTTCATGACCTCAGTATAAATTCTTATCCGTCAATTGTTATGAAGACATCTGTGTTATTCAGCTTTGTTACCCAAGAAATATATTATTCCTATATCTTTTGTTTGGCTCTTTTTTAAACCCATGTTTATGATTCTTATGGAAGTTTTTCTCCTTCAGCACTTTACACAAAGTAATTAGAATCCTTCAAACTGAATGTATGCTCTTATCTGTCTATGCTACCATGATCTTCTCACTCTGTTGCTTTTGTGTTTTTCTCATTGATTGCTTTGTTGCCCCGTGATTATGATCTGCATGGAAGATATTCCATCAGTACTTCACACAAAGCAACTATTCTGCCAACAAATTACATGTTCATTTGTGTCAATTGCTACCATGATTATCACTATTTTTCTGCAATTTGTTACTTATAAAGAGCTATGTTATTCTGATGCTTATTGAAACCTGCTTGTACTTCACACAAAGCAACTTTTGGACAATTAGTTGGAAACAATGGAAAAAAATTTAGTTTATATATTTCTCATGATTTTTTTGCGGTGTAAACGGCAGAATGAAAGCCTTTACTCCGCCCTGTAAGATGTTTCATTTGCTTGCCTTTTATGCCTTGGTTGTAATTTGTTAATTTTAGCATATTCTCGACACAAGTGCAAAGTTGGTGAGGAATTCCCTTAATTTCCTGCCGTCCCACATTCCTCGAAATTTCCCAGGAACTACATGTAAATTAAATCATTGGTTAATGTGTGATTGAATGCTTGTATCTGATCCTTTGATGGTGCGTTTACTAAACGGGAATCATTTTATCTGATCCTTTAATGGTGCGTTTACTAAACGGGAATCGAAATAGATTAAAATCAGAATGAACTGGAATCAGAATAAGGAATTAGAATCAGAATAGGTTGTTTACTTCTTGTCAAAATCGAAATCGGAATGAATTATATTTCTATTGATGTGTTTTCTTTATCTTAAAATCAGAATGGACTGTTACAAGTTACTAAAATGTCCTTTGTTAATTGTTGTCCTAATATTATAATAATAATAATAATAATAATAATAATATTATTATTATTATTAATATTAATAATAATTTTCTTAAAATGCATTATTATTATTATTATTATTATTATTGTAAAGAACTTATTTACAAATAATACAAAAATTTTAGGTATTTTCATAAATTTTGCAAGGACTAAAATGTAAAAATAACAGAACTTGATTAAGGGTAATTTGGAGATTATAAAAATTTAATGAGGGTAAAATGAGTAGTTCTAAAAATCGAAGTCAGTTTTGTGGAATCAAATCTATGAGAATAATTTTCAAATTTGCGGGTTCCACACGATTTCAATTCTGATTTTTGCTGTTAATTTGTGAAGTAAATGCTGTCAATAATTCTGATTTCAAATTCCAATTCTCTAATTTGAAAAGTAAATACACCCTTGATTAATGTAGCAATACTTATCGTGAAAAAGAAATCTGATGCAAAATACAGATAGAAAGAGGAGACTAGCAGTGTGTTTATATGTAGAAGCGACACATCACATGTTTATGTCCCAAGTACGTGTAAGCTAGTGTTGGTTTTAGTTTATAAATACCTAAAGCAAGCGGTGCTAAAACGGATAATTTCATTGTTTTTTTACTTTTCTTCCATTAAAACTTGGAAAACAAACCATAAGATTGTCAGCAGAAATACACATCCGCCAAGTTTATTGCCTTAATTCATGTATTTCCTTTATTCGGTTTGTGATGTTTACGATATGTTTACAGTACAAACGTTTTAGCTTGATCCCAATTTTAACACAAAATTTACAGATATTGGTCAAATCTCACAATCGCCCTAGTACAGTTGATTTCTTGATACGGAAAGACTATACTCAACCAACTAAACTGCAACATCATTTGTGCGGGAGAAGAAAGAAGATATATATTTTTTTGTTATATACTTTTTTTTTTAATTTTAAACCACCAGTGGGGTGGGGAGAAGAAAGAAGATAAACAAGTATTCTATTCAGGCAGCTCAAGCAAACATTTCTCTGAAAGCAACAATGAAAAAGAGAGGCTATGGGCTCAATTTTGCATCAAACCTAGGGCACCCTTAACTGAAGCATAATAAAACCCACGTTTCCATTGTAACAATGCCTGTTACAATCTTAATGTAAATAAGATAAACAATAATTACCAATAAGCTTTCATTAAAGAGAGATACATCATAATAGAATAATTTTTCAATGAGGGATTCCAATTTCAATTGTCCTTTAACATATTGGAATTAATGTTTTTTCTATGTTTTAACTTGGTCTTCATTTTAATTAATAAAATGAGGGATCCCGGATTAGATGAGCACTGCAGCGTATGAAAATTTAGCAATAAGCAGGATAACCTCCAAGTGACTGGGCGCAAAAAACACCCACTTCGAAAGTAGTAACATCACTGCCAGGGCGGCAACCAGTTGGAATGTCATCCTCATCAAGGAAATAAATATGATTAAGCATGCAAGCCGCAGAGAAATGTTTGTCCGAAATACAGAAGGTGCAATCGTCTCCATCACCTTCCACTTCAACCCATTTACATTTCTCTTCATCAAGTTTAACAACAAACAAATCAGCGGTCAGGTCATCGTCGTCATCATCATCAGAATCCTCAAGATAACTATCAGCAGCCCAGTAGTTGCAAATCCAAAACAGATCATTGGACGTCGTAACCAAATAATTTTGTCCAGAAATAGCCGCCATGTAACAGTCAAAACCATATTTGACTTCATTTACTTGCACAGTCTTGGGATCTATAGTAACAACATGACGCGGGCTTGCAATAGCGTACGAATTATTTCTGAAATACACAACATCTTTGAATTTATTATCATATATCTTATCTTCTTGAATCTTAATCCAATTCTTAGCGTCGTCAGCTCTCCATAAAAAAGGTTGGCCTCCAGAGATGATCGTCAACGCAGGATAATTATAATTTTCATAATCAGGACAGGGAGACACAACAACTTTTCTGAGAAACATAGGAAATTTTTCAGTATAAGCATCGTTTTGTTCATCAACTTCGTGAGCTTTAGGCCGGCTCACTAATAAAATCAGAATCAACAATTTGAAGCTCGTAAGCTTTAGAAATTTCCTTGACTTGATAATTCCATAAGTTAAGATACCTTGGCAAGTCATCGGAGAACATATTTCGACGACGGCTATTGAGGGTAATCCCAAACTCGTACTTGTCCGGTGCTCAACTCCTCAACCCTTACAATCCATGCAGGTGCAGGTGCAGTAGTACTAATAATAATGCTACTATCTTATTCGCATACGCGGGGCTGGATCACGTAGATAGTACTGTGCTTGACTACAAGATGACGGGGATGATCGTCATTGCTGAAGTTGGAGGGTAGCTTCAAATCTTTGTACGGACAACTTGGAAGAGGGACTGTGGATCTTAATGATTGACAAACGCCGCGAAGACAAATGATTTCGTTTTGTGTCAGGCGTTTGAGTATCAAAGAGAGGGGACTGTCCAGCTACCATTTGCACCAATTTAGTGTGCTCATTGAAATTAATTGCTGTTGCAAACTTGAACAAGATCTAGCACTACAAGGGAAAGTATGAGAGTGAACTGTGAAGATGTGGTTTGTTTGAGGGAAAATGAGTCAATAATTTATTGTAAAACTAAAACTAGAGTCCACTTTATGTACTGATGTATAATCAAGTGAAGCTAACTCTCAGCCATATGTTTCGTTCGTACGTAAAAGTGATTGCTAATCCGTTGAATTGGATGGAATCTTGCACTTGCAACTTCGTTTGATATTTCACCAAGGAAAAGTTTATTTACGGCCAGTTATGGTATTAAAACTTATTTAAAGAACAACGTTTTTATTTTCTTAAAAACAAAGCTTTTATAAGCATTGTTCGGTTGTTTGCGAAAAATTTTATCAAAAATTTTAAAATTATTTTATACAATTTTTTAATTTACTTTTTAAAAAAATGAAATACGATAGTGAAATAAATAAAGCGTATTTTAGACAATTTAACTTTTTAAAAAAATTTTACAATTTCTACCGACAAAAATAGCAAAATTTAAGTTTTAGCTATTATTAGCAAAACATTTTATTTGATCCCGAAAAGTTCTAGTCAAAATCTAACCAAACAACACCAAAAATTTTAAAAACAGCTTTTAGAATTAAATGGAGGTTCCACCCCACATTTAGAAAGTAATTGTAATAAGTTCTCATTATTTTTAAAATATACAAATCAACAAAAAGTTTTGACAATTAATCAATGAGATCCTTTTTATAATTTTTATCACTTAAAGTATCTTTGACCATTAAAGATGTGGGTGAGGCTATTTGAATCAATGATTGGGTGGGGCTATTTGCTATCTAAATATTACTTTGAACACTCAATTACTCTGTATTCTCATACACTAATTATAAAAAATTAAGTTTTACTTTGCACACTCTTTAAAATTTCAAAAATATCCTTAATTAAACTATTTAAGTTACTTAACTTTATTTACTTAAAACACTAATAAAATTATTTAGCACACTAATTTTAAGAGATTTAATATATACTTGCAACAAATAATTAAGTCAAGTTGTAAACAAATTGTTTAACATAAGTTTGGTTATTAATTTTTTGTTTATTTATGTTCAATATTGAATTTTGCACCCAAAATAACTTGCAATTGGAACATAATAATTAAAAAAAATATTCCATAAATACTTTTAAAAAAAAAAGAAGGAGAAGAAGAAGATGAAGAAGGGCCAAAGTCCCAAAAAAAAAAAATTCTTTGACAATACTTTTGTTTCTTTGTATTAAATAAAAAGTATTACACATATTTTGTAGTCAAAATTTTTCTCAAAATTAATTAACTCATTGTCCATCTAAATATTAATTAAGATGTTGAAAATAAAAGTTTTGGGATTTAATGTATGAGAATAAAAGTTTTGGGAGAATTATAAATTGAATAATGAGTGTGCTATATAGGTATTCAGAGTAATCATATAATCTTGACTTATAATAAATTATCTTTAATAATAATTCATATTATAGGTGTTTTTGTAATGCATATTTTTATTAAAATCAAACTGTTCAAATTAATTTTTAAAGTGTAAATAACCCCATCCTCCTTGATTTTACTCTCTAAACTCATTGATAACTAATTTTTAAATTATTAATTTATACTTATAGAAAATTTTATCTAAGGGCAATAATTTAAAAGCCGAAAATTAATCTATTTTTTGCTCTGGTTTTATGATGAACCACACTCTTCCTGCCGTGATTATCTAATATAATTTAACCCCTAGCACTGCCACTACTAGTGACCAGACGATTCGGCCCAATAAACTTACTGGCCTGTTAACACGTAGCCGATAAACGTTTCCAATAAATTAAACTGCTTCGTTCTCTAGTTTCTCCTCATTATAGATTTAAATGAACAACGATAGCCCTAGAACAAGCCTTTAACACTAATCAAGAAGGCCTTTTTGAAAATTGATTAATTTGTTGAATAGTTGATGAAAATGTAATCTCTATCTGAACTTTTATCGGTTATTGCAAATATAGTACTAATATAGTGTATTGTATGTCTAAAGTGAATTGATAAAATAAGCAGTAATCTTTTAATTAAAGCGATTAGTACTACCTACATAACTTTAAAGAGTGTCAATTAGTAGTAAAATCCAATCATTGAAGTCTGAAAGCAGTAATGAACTTCTACCTACAACCCCAACACTACTTAGATATAAACTAAAGATTATGTTTGTTATTAAGATTGGACAGCTACGGCACTAAAGTATTTAGTAAATACTAACTGCTATTGTTTGGAAGCTAAGATAATTTGATCCATTACTTGTATAACAAAAAATCAATAATATTTTTACTATTTTTTAAAAATTATTATTTAAAAGTTATATTTACCATACACTATTAGCTTTTATTTTATAGTTACAGTTTTTTTTTTCACAGCAACTGTAGTTTAAAAACTACAATACCTCAATACCAAACAGAATTTAAGTATAAGCCAACGGCAATCCAATATTTATGTAATAAATTTCCCTTCTAATTTACAATGATCTCAAAGGAATTATTAAAGGGGCGGGCCTTGTAAAAAATTCTGAGCAGCTAGCTTACAGGCAAATAGCACATACATAATTATACATAATGAGTAAAAAAAGAAAATATATAGTACAAGCATTTAATCGCTAATTAACAATGCAATAGCATCCATATAATACATACACACGGCAGATGTTTGATTAAAACCACACACCTAACAACTTGCTGAAAACACTAGTCATAATCCCGACACACGTTTAAATTAAGTACAAACCAAACTCATAAACACAAGTACACAAGCACAACAACAAAGTTGAACTACGTACTCTTAGTCTTAGGTACCAGCTGAGAATGCATCTGAGAGATGGCTTTATCTATAAACTTCTCCAGGGATCTTCTATATCTGTTAGCTGGAAAAGAAAAAGGAAATCATGTTGTTATAAGAAATTAAAAAAAAAATGCTAAGTAATCAATCAGGCACTTGCAAATGAATTTAATTTGAACAAAATATATTATATTATATGGGAGAAATTAAGATCAATACTTAGCTTATTATTAATACTTTCTTACGTTTTGAGACAATTAACGAAGCTTGGAATCAAGTCAAGTCCACTTTAGCCAAGGTGGCGGTGGCCAGAAAATCTTGGAATAGACTGGATCATAAATTGAGAGCGGCCTTGATTTACCATAATGAGCAATTCTAAAAACCACAGAAGCCCAACCAGGATGAGGAGGACCTTCGACATAAGATGTGTTTGAATCAGAGTAATAAACACTATCCGCTATGATTCTAGTGAATTCATTTGTCGAAAGAGAGTAGGAACAATCACCACCATGGCTAGCGAAAAAAACCCTATCATCATACCCTTTATATTTTAGAACCCACACATTTCTCTCTTCATCAAGCTTATAGACATCAAAATCAGCCGGGTAAACTTCAGGTTTCCGTTTATAAGGCAACTTACAATGCCAATAATTAACAAGCAAAAACAATCCCGCATCTGACTTCACAAAATACTTTGACCCACCACCCAAAAATATTGCTGGAGGATCAATTTGCAAAACATTCAAAGTATTACAATCAACAACTACTGTGACACCATGATCTTCAATGGCATAAAATTTCTGCTTGTAACAGATAAAAGCAGCAAAAGAATCGTTACCAGTAACAACATTTCGCATTTGGGTCCATTTTTTATCACCATTCCGCAAAACAGCAAGTTTGTTTCCATTATACTTAGCCATGACATGAATATGATCAAGTTCATCAGAAAGTGCAAAAGTCACCAGTTCCCTAACTTCTTGATCATTATTGTCTATGAATACAACATCTAATGGAAGTTCATACGATTTGGCTAAGTCCTTTACCTGATAATCCATTAAGTTGAAAGGTTTGGGTAGTTTCTCGGACGCGTTTTGATCAAACACAAACCTAGAAGTTGGATCCATGAGCCGGACCCGACCAAACTGATCACCTGAAACTGATTCTTGGACCTTGAGAATCCAGGTGCTTTCTTCTTGGTCTTGGAGAGGATCTAGAGGCCGCAGGATTGCATAGACTGCAGTTTCTATAAGTGAAAACTTAGCAAGATGGTCAGAAGAAGGGCCATTTGGTAAAGGGATTGTGAGAACTGAGAGTGGAAATGAGGCTTTAGGTCGAGGGATTAAGCGTCGAAGTTCTTTACAGGCGGCTCTTAAACGAAGAGTGTCAGCTCGTGATGGGAGTTTTTCTGTAATAAACAAGAGTAGGGGCTTTGGCAGATCATACAAGATGAGGTTTGTTGTTTTTTCCATGGCTGGCAGGGGCAAAGCTATGGAGCAACTGTTACCCATACAAGAAAAGAAGAAGAGAAGCTTTCTTTATAGGGTGTTTGCATTCAAGGAGGATGAATTGACGGTTTTGGCTAAGTGATTGAACCAATAGAAGCCTAGGTGCCTAGCATACGTAGAGAAGGGTAATTTTTTGAGATAAAATTTGTTTGTTTCGTGATATTATAGATGGGGCCCGTTTCAAGTGATGGGTAATATGAGGTTGGATTTAGATTATGTGTTGAGATGATGTGTGCTCAATTATTTATAATTTTTTTGCTACACATGCATGTATAATAATTTACGGTTAAAGTTTAAATAGTTTTATATTATTATCTAATAACTATTAATTATATATTTCTGAAAGGTTAGCTCAGTACTAAATCCAAATCCTTCATTTAAATAAAATGAACCGAATCCTATATCTAAACTTGAAAATTGAATCGAATTGGTTTGAAAATGATGTAGTAAGCATATAGAGTAGAAAAGCCACTCGGCCAAGTTAGGGCTCTTACACTCACAAGTTCAAATCCCCACAAAAGCATTGTGGGGGTTAAGTCATTCCTTAATTATATTGTATAATTGAGTGAAGGTAATCTACTATCTTTCGAAATGTGAGTGGAGTAGACGTCTCTCGAGTTTTAGAGAGGGTAAAAAATCTGGACAGTGCTTCATACGATTAATGTAAACTAGTCCCAATAATAGTCTGATTTGTAAATATCAGTAGTAGTTTCATGTAATATGAGTTATAGTCTTACTGTAATATCAGTGTAAAAAAAACATATATAATAGAATAAATTAAGAATTCTAGATTTTGAGTTACTTTAGTATTTAGTATTTAGTATTTTATTATAATTTATCTTATTTTAGTATCCTTATTTGAGTCATATTTGAAATTTCTAATTAGGATTTTAGATTATTTTTCTTATTTGACAAGGATTAGGATTAAGTTAGCTACTGATACATATAGACTTGTTTTTCATAATTTATTATAATACCTTTAAGCTTTTCATCAATAATATTTAATATTTTCTCAATTGAGATATTTTCTTCTTTTGTGATAGTCCTTCTTCTTGAGTTTCAAGAATGTAGACTAGAATGACATCTAAAATCACTTCTACACTGCATCAAGTGGTATCAGAGCTTTTCTTTGTGTCAAGCAGAGCTTTTCTGACCATCAACCACTCTTTAAACATAAATCCTTCCCCAATCATCCTTTAACGCCACCAATTAAAAACAGAAAAACCCAAACCACCTTCACAACCGCTACACACAACTGCTGTTGCCACCTTTGTTCTTCTTTTCTGACGATCTTTACCCCTATCTGAATGCCCACGCGCCATTGACCAAATCCCAACCATCAAACACCACCAATCCGTTACCGTAACCATCCTAACACCACCTAAACAGCCAACAAACCACTGTTAAAGCCGCCACTTGATTCACTACCCTTCGCAATGATTTGCCAGCCACCACCACTAACCATATGTTCACCATCATCAACCCTTTCTTTATCGCCAATTATCGCTGTTAGCCGCCGCCCCATTCACTGGAATCGAAGAAAATCTCCAATAGCCACTTTATTTCAATTTTTTGGTCAACCCATAAGATTTGAGTCAAATCTCCACCACCATCACACTCATTAACCTTAAATCTTCCAGATCCACCCATCTTTGTCCAATTTTTTTTATCATCGTCGCCAGTAACCACATCATTTGCTTATTTATAATTTTACCCAATACTTTACTGTAATTATATTCTTGCCTTTTAGTTTTTTGATCTTATAAAAGAAACCCAAAAAAACCAAAACCCAAAAAAAGGAGAAAAAAAAAGAGAATATTAAAAAAAAGTGTGGTACAATGAGATATAGAAAAGATGATGATGATCTTTTTTATTATGATGGATTTACCAATCCTTAGGATATTTTTTATTGGATCATCAAAATTGAAGATACTCTTAAAGATGTCTTAGAGGATAAACATGTTAAGTATGTATCCTCTAAATTAATGGGACATGCATCACAATGGTAGACAAACTTACAAGCAACACGAATTTGACATGGAAGAGATAAGATTCGAATTTGCATAGCATGAAAAGGAAGATAAAAGCTTATTTTATTCCTCTTGAATATTTTCAAACGATTCGTCGTGATAAGTCTCAACAAGATACAAACTCTATTCGATTCTATGAATCTCAAGTTCAAAATTATCACTGTCATGTGAATCTTTCTAAAGATAATGAAGGTATAATTTCAAGATTTGTGAAAGAATTGCGTGCTAATATTAAGGAACGAGTTTTATTACAAATTGATGCTACTTATGAATATTGGGATGTCATAAAAATTGCTTTAGACATTAAATTGCAAATCAAGAGAGAGAGCAAAAGTAAGCATTGAAGAGATTTGAACGAGTGCAAAAGTATCGTGAGAGCCAAAGAAGACAAGATCCTTTGATAGATTCATTCTGCCAAAACAACAACATGAGAGCTCATTATCGAAGCAAGATCCTATCATGGAATTCTCCTTTCTAAATGGCTCTGATATCAAAAAGCGACCTTTTTATGCCAATAAAGATCATAACTCGTTATTAGAAGAAGAAATTGTACTTGAAGATTCTAAAGTTAATGAAGATGCATTTATTGTTCAAAATTCAACCATTACACTTGTCAATAATGAGGATTAAATCCTAGATTTTGAAGTTGAAGATGTTTTTGTTCAAGAGCATGAGCCTGTAGGATGATTTTAGACTTTTATTATCTTAGTATTTTTGTTATTTTTTTAAATTTTAATTGGCATCTTTTTAGGTATGTGTTTAAGTCTTTTATTTCCAACATAGTTGTAGTTTAGTTTTTTTATTTAAGTTAACCTGGGAAAGTATGGTGGAATTTATTTTTTTGTCTGAAATTTGAATAGACCTGAATAATATATATATTTTTACTATGAATCTCTGAAAATAAATATTAAGTTGTTTGTTTGTTCAACTTGAAAAACTAAAAACAAGTACTTTTTCCTTTGTATCCTTCTTAAATTTGAATGTCAATTGGAAAATATATTAAATTTACAAAATGACTAGGAAATAAATGGAATTTTTGGCCAAATTATAGGGTTCGTCTCATCGCTAGATTCGAAATGGTATAGTATACGTTCTAAACAAACACTTATAGTTCAAGTTATGATCGTGCAAAAATATCCTGCTCATCCTATACAATCATCTTACTTCAATGACTAAATTGGTTGCTAAGGGTATACAATGTTTTTAAGAGCCAAAAGGGATCTGTTAATATTTTGAGCTTCCTTGCACATCAATTCTCATAAGTCTCTCACTACTTGCCAAATCCACAAGCCATAGCTTGTTCTTGGTGCATTCGCCTAGAGCTAGTAAAATTTAACACGACCTGATTACTCAACATGAATATAACATGAATAAATAGGTATATGTCGTCAAATTTGATATGATTATTAAATGGACCAGGTCCAGGTAGACACGATTTTTTCCATGTCAGGTAAGGTCAAAGTTTTTTACTTATTTATCCGATTAGTGACACAATTATATTTTCTATTTTAAATTAATTTATAGGTTCTTGTCATCAAAACTTAAATATTGGACATGATTCTCTCTTTTTTTTTTAAGGATAATGATATACATAGTGCTTCATTTATAAAATTTAATATAAATTTAGAACTTCAATGGTATAAATGTATAAAATATTAATAGATATTTATATTTTATAATATCGATATATAATATTTATAAATAATATTAATAATATATATATAAAATACCAAAAATCTTTCTCCAATGAGGATATATTTACTTTAACAAAGTAAGGATGTTACTAAAATACAAAAAAAAAAATACATATTTCAATACATTAAAAACTGTGTTTTTTGTCTGTTAGTGTATTGAAATCTATGTTTTTTTATTTTTTAGCGGCGTCCTCATTTTGACAAAGTGAGGATACCCTTACTAGAGAATGATTATTTTGGTAGATATGTATATATATAATATTGTATATTATATATATATATATATATATATATATATATATATATATATATATATATATATAATACCAAAAATCTTTCTCCAATGAGGATATATTTACTTTAACAAAGTAAGGATGTTATTAAAATACAAAAAAAAAATTACATATTTCAATACATTGAAAGGGGTATTTTTTGTCTATTAGTGTCTTGACTTCTATGTTTTTTTTATTTTTTTGCGGCGTCCTCACTTAGTGAGGATACCCTTACTAGAGAATGATTATTTGGGTAGATATGTATATTATATAATATATATATATATATATATATATATATATATAGATAAAAGCTCATATCTGGGATTTTTCGGATTTTTAAAGTGCGAGAAAGTCCAAGAAAACGAATAAATCGTGCTGCTTTAACACTTTAAGTTTTAAGCCTATTAAACCCCATGATTTATGAGTTTTCATGGACTTTTACATACTTTAAAATCCCGGACTAGATCGGGACTCTATATATATATATATATAATAGAGTGTAAATATTTGATGTAAATCTTGTTAAATATACAGATATGAAACAGATTATTGTGCCAGGTTAGAGTATCAATATTTTGACACAATGCCTAAATTTGATACTGTACAAAGCTGGCATGACACGAACACGATCCGATGACTCATTTTACCAGCTTTTCGTCAGTCACCGCTAATCAGTTCTTTGCTCTTACCTTTGTACAAAACCTGAGGGATATTTTCATGGTCTATTAGTTATGAAAAATAATAAGAAGAAGAAGAAGAAGAAGAAAGATTGGTTTATATGCTGTATAACGAACATTAATAACGTGTAATGGTAATGATGATTTGAATTCATAAAAGACAACCAGAAACCAGAAGATCAGGAAACTTGGCATGTAATTTCACTAATAATTCCATTTAAACAAGTAATTGAGCATTTACACATTGATTCGTTCAATAAATGGGTTATAAATGAATAGAATACGACCCATTTGTTTATTATTTGTTTATTCAAATTACTTATTTATCCTCAAATATGTATGAAAAAATTTTAAAATTTGAAGGCAAATATTGTAATTATAAATGATAATAAGTTTTTATTTTGTTGGATGTTAAATTTAGGGTCTTTTTTTATTTTATTTTGCTTAATTTTTGTTTATTAATTATTTTTTTGTAAACGAATTTATATTCAATTCGATTCATGATAAGATAAATGAATAGTAAATGAATTCAGATTCGATTCGATTAGTTTATTAATTATACTAAACGAATTAAATAAATCAAACTGAATATTCGTTTAATAAACGAATCAAGTCCGAATCAGCAAAATTTTGACCAAATTCGTTTACGATTCGATTCGAATTCAATTCGTTTTGCCACCCTCCTAAATTTTTTTTTTCTAATGAGAAATCTACTCCATGCACGTCGGAAATTGAAGGCGAGAAATCAATCACCAAAAGTCCCAAACCATGGATCGTTCCTCAAGTGAATTTATAACCATTTTTTTAATAGTAAGTGAGTTTATAACATTGAACATTGGTGCAAGCAATCGTAGAGATAACGTTGCTAGCTATAATATTAATTCCACTTAATTACAGTCAACGCTTATATTAATACATCATTAGCTAATAATATTTAGTAATTTTAGCAGAAATAAAGAAGTTCAAGCCAATGGTCATAAGCTTAATTAATTTTGCTAAGTATGTTTTGAAAAGTAAATCTGATAACACTATGCAGCTGGAGTAATTGTAAATCATGCGAAGTGGCAAATCTTTTGTGGAGCACATGACAGGATGAACCGATGAAACTTGAGGAGAGCCACGTGGGTGTTTGCTTACGTTTCGACATTTTACTGAATGTTGGAACAACAATGATCTGACATAAAGATGGTGACATCAATTGAACTTTCCCTTTGCAAAGAAAAGCCGATTCCCTCGGCTGGGATGCCATGCCTCTGCAATTTTAGCGTACTATTATCTGTCTATTGCGCCTGCAGCTGGCATTGTGATTTGTGAGCGGAACTAAGCTAATAAATCCAAAAGGAAAAAATGAGGATTACTTTTGTTATTTGGAGAATTTAAGAAAATTTTTCTTATATTTTACAATAAATTTAAATTTTCCTTTAGTAATAACAGTGTTAATTTTATATATTATTTTATTATTTTACTCTTAATTTTGATGTTAACCATAAAATTTAAATATTTTGAGAATAAAAATCAAGCAAAATGACTTATATAATAAATCATGCAATTTGAAGCTTCTAGGATGATTTGATATGCAAAACTACTTTGGTAAAGCGTTTAGTTTTAATCTCACATTCTTACCTCCATGGTTGATGTTGCTTAATGCCATCAAATAGTAATAATTATAAAGAATTATAAAGTTCAGCCAAAGCAAAAAAAAAAAAAAAAAAAACAGAGCAACTAAACTCAAAATAACTCAAAAAATTTGTAGCAATTCCAGCACACAAACAATATGAGGTAATAAACAAAAAGTTGTTAACAAAATGCAATAGCATATTTGTGGTGACAAACTAACAATACATCCATTCAGCGCAAAGAAAAGCAGTGACGAATGAAATCCAGCAAAAACAGACCATTTTTTATGGAAGGTGCATGCACGTTGGCTTTGATAGTTGTTACACGGATTAGGATTCAGTGCTAAACTGAGTTTTTGTTTAGCACTGAATCAATTATTAGTATTGTTCTAATTTTTTTTTATCTTGCCTACGAGCCATAACTTAGCTTAGCATTAAATCTGTAAGATACAGAGAATCATCATCTCATCTTCTTTATTCACACACACACTCTTTCTTATTTCGATTGAATTGAATTCACCCACACACCGTAAGCAACGATTTTTGCAGAGCATATATAGTAGCGGTTGGGAACAGTTGGGAAGTTGAACGCAAATCTGTTGGGATTATGTGCTCTTTAAAGCATATTGATTTTCTGATTAATAAAATATTTGAGGTATTTATTCAGATATCTTAATTGCATAAATATTTTGAAAAATATTCATTTAATCATATTATATGTATTTATGTGATCATCATATGGATTCACAGAAGACATAAATATAAGTTATCTTATAATTAAATAAATTGAGTTCGCAGTTGATAAATAGAGTTGGACGCTCTATTTATGTTTAGACTATAGTAAATTCATTGAATGATTTGTCTTGATCATGTATGAATTTACTGATGTAATTTGACTATATTGAACTGGATCACATATGAGATTTAATTAACCTTAAAATGACTGTCAGACTTATTAAATCTCATAGGCATTGATTTTATTGCAATCTCAATCTTGAGTTAATTATAGTTTCATGTTTATGATTGTCATTTCATTTGAGTTACCAATGGGCACGACATACATTTCTAGTCAAGATTACCTAGTATCTTGGTGGAAGCAATTATGAGCAGTAAGATTATAGATTAACAATATAGAATTTGTACAACACATCTCTTGACGGATTTTTGGTACTCGATCATAGAATTCTCTGGCCAGAGTGTGTCAACATAATTAGTATGTTGAAAATGATCATTAGAGAAAGCCAGTAAGTGTCAAGAAACAAGATGTAATTAAATTGATTGGACAGTTAAGATATCAATTTAATTAGTGATATGGTACAAAGGATTGTTTAGTAAAGAAATCAATGTGGCATGGGTCGAATTATTATTTGAGAACACTATCCTAGATAGCATACAATTATAGAGGTCAGTTCCAATCTTTTAGTGGAGTAGATTTGGAATTAAATAATTGAGCTAGTTTCATTATAGGCTTAATTATTGTACCCACTATTGTATGTACCCATATGATCCCCAGGTTAGCTCATTTAATTGATTGCACCACTACTGGATTAATAAGCAAGATAACTAGCTATTTGGGTTAATAGCCCAAATATATTATTTGGTGGGAGACTCTATTTAATATACTTGCGTGTAAAGGGGCCTTATGTTATTTTACAAGGTGGGCCCCTATAACACAAGAACAAGTAATGTTTATTTTTAATTTAAATAAAATTTATTTGATTTAATAGAATTAAAAAAAAGGAGCCTAGAGTTTCCACCAATAGGATATAAAAAGGCTTTTTTTTTCCACAAAAGAACAGATGAGTCATAATATACAGAACAGAAAAAAGAAATTTTTCTCTCTAATTTTGAGAGAAAAATTTTCTCTTGCTAGTTGCTTTTCAGTAGTGACTCACACGTCAAGTGCAGATCGAACTTGAGTCATAACCTGGAAGATCATTGGTGACGGATCGTGATCTAACGCGATTGGTGGTGACATATCATGACTTAGGAGCCTGAATTACATCTACGAAAAAGCAAAGGTACGATTTCTATATTATAGTAATTCTATATATTGTATGAGAAACGTGATCTAAATATTTCCGCTGCAAAACATTTTTAAACCAACAAAATCAACTTTCCTCTCTCACAACTGCCGTGTATGGTAACCACTTGGTGGTTACCATGTGCGGGTCGGGTTGGCCCATCTTGGGTACCCACCCGTCTAATTTGGCTATAGCTCCCTCGTTAGAATTACGCAGAGAGGGTGTGTGAGATACAGAGAATCATCATCTCATCTTCTTCTCTTCTTCATCAAATAGAACATTGAACAACCTAAATTAAAAGGCATTTATACTGTGATTTGAGGAAGATTTCCGTTCGTGATTTCTTTCTCAAATCACAGTATAAATGCCTTTAATTTGAGTTGTTCTTGTTTGATCTTGATGAAGCTTCTCTGTATTTGTTCACACACACATACTCTTTGTGTTCTTCTTTTCTTTAGGAATTGGAAACCATGCACACACCGTAAGCAACGGTTTTTGTGAAGCATATATAGCAGCGATTGGGAACGGTTGGGAAGTTGAATGCAAATAACTTCCCTTTCCCACAACTGTCGTGTATGGTAACCACTATGTGCGGGGCGGGTTGGGTCGGGTCGGGTCGACCTATCTTGCGTGCCCACCCGTCTAACATCTCCCACTAGCACATGATGGGATGACATGGAAGCAGCAGAGCAGTGAACAAAAAAAAATGATTGCAATTGAGACATCTCTTGCCTGGGTTAGCAATTGAGATATGTTTTTGGCTCTTCGAATGGGTTTTTGGATATGTTCATGATCACACGATATATTTGCATGTATAATTGGAGATATGTGGTCGTTCATTGTTTCATCGTTCACTACTCTGCTGTTTCAACGTCATCCCATCATGTGCGAATGGGAGATGTTAGACGGGTGAGCGCCCATGATGTGCCGACCCGACCCGCACGTGGTAACTACCATGTACGGTTGATGGAGGTTGAGAGGGAAGTTGATTCAAAACTTTGGCTATAACTCCCTCGTTAGAATTGTGCAAAGAGGGTGTTTGAGATATAGAGAATCATCATCTCCTCCTCTTCTCTTCTTCATCAAATAGAACATTGAACAACTCAAATTAAAAGGCATTTATACTATAATTTAAGGAAGATTTCCGTTCGTGATTTCTTTCCGACCATTCACGTGATCCAATACCATATTATTTCTGCTGTTTAATCCAAAAAAGGTAAGGCTTCTTGGACTTCCTTTTAATTTCCATCAAAATCTTTATCCGTTGTTACACATGCTTGTTTCTATTTTCCAATGGTAAGCATAAAACTACAATAACTATTTGTAACCATCAATATTCAACTGTACATACTCTTCAGTTTAATTAGTTAACAAAATTTTACTTTTTTCATATGATATTATCTCAATGTTATGAAGTAAAATTATCAAATTAATTTAATTATTAAGGGTAGATAAGTCATTTTTATTTGATTTATGTTTTTAAAACATTTAAATTTTAAACTAAGACTAGAGGTAAAATAATAAAATGATATATAAAATTAATACTGTTAGACCTATTTTAAAATATATAAAACAAAAAATTGCTTAATTTCTCCTAACAATAGGGCCATTCTCTTTTTCCCAATCCAAAGCCATGACGATGTGGCCACATTTTTCAGGCTCTCTCTTCGAGTTGATTAAATGGCTTGTAACTCGTAATGATATAGCTGGTAGCCAAGCGTGATGAGAGAATGCTATAAATTGGGTGAAAGTGGCGGAGGAGGTGGAACTCCACAGTCGAACGTACAAGAAAATCTGAGAGCAATTTTGGTGAAGTGACAAATATATTGTACATTACTGGAATAAGAGTCTAAAAATGAATAATAGATGAGGTGATGCAACTCCTTTGTGCATGTAGGTCAATTCAGGCCAAGGCTTTATCGCACCATTCTCTTCTTTTGACGCGTAAACTGAAACGAAAAGAAAGGCGACACTTGATGTTATTTGCTTTTAAGCAATTCATTATGAACACCCACCTATTCCAGTTAGATGGCTGCTTTAGAAAAGAGTTAGGCCGGGTCGTATGAGTTTGGATGAAATTGTAGAGTAATATTTAAACTGAAAACTCTCAAGATTTAAGGGTATTTAAATTTTATATATTTATACTAAGTTCAATACTCAGTCGATGTGTAATATTTTTTCTAACAAAATATAATCTTAGTGATTTGATAGTTATCTATTGAATAATGAAATTATTAAATAAGTAAAATAAATATTTTTTCAATGTTAGGTTATACTTTAATCTACTTTTAATAAAGAATTCTTTATTTTAATACAGTAAAGATCAAATTAAAAGATAAAAAAAATATAATTTTTAATAAAATATATGAGAAAACACATTGTATTAGAATAGGTGTGTTTTTTTCATTTGAGTCCTTACTTGAATAAAGTAAAGGATCTCATGTAGTAAAATTACTCATACATTACAACATACATGCAAGAAAAATAAAAAGAAATTTGGAATCATTGAATACTTTACTGTGTCTTTTCTAGAAGAGAAATTATATGGTGGTCACTACTTATTAAGTGAAATTTCTGTAAACTACTAAATTTTAAGATTGTATCTGTAACCACCTACTTTTTAAAGAAATATCTCCCACCCACCTTTTCATTAAAAAATTTAACGAAAACATGATATCAGCATGCCATCATAAGGGTAATATTGTCATTTAGTTAAAAAATAAATATTTAATTAATTATAATCTATTTTAAAAAATAAATATTTAATTATATAAACAACATCATCTTTTTTATAAATAAAAAAATAAAACAATACAAAAGTGGTCTACTGTTGTCTTGCCATTAAATTATGATTTATAGGGGTATTTTTGTAATTATTATATTACATGAGTAAATAGTCTTTACGCAGAAAACTAGTCACAACAGTTAATTTTTTTTAAAGGAAAAGTGGTTAGGGAATATTTATTTGAAAAGTATGTGGTTTACAGATACAATCTTAAAATTTGGTGATTTATAAAAGTTTTACTTAATAAATGGTAGTCACTAGATATTATCCTTTCAAAAATGAAGATTCTATTCAATCTATAAATGGCACAAAATCCCAAATTCACTCTAGAAATGACACAAAATTAAGTTTGCAAAATCTACTGGAATCATTCTCTCTCTTCCAAATTCAAAATCGAAAAATCAAGAAACATTAATTTATTAGAAGTCATAAAAATAAATAATTGAGTAAAGAGAGAAATATTTGAAAGGCTTCTTCTCTTCCCAGCAAACTCCTCCATTAAAACTCAAGATGCCTGCAAACTCGTCCATTCTATACACTTTCACTCAATAGACTTCCTAATTGATACTGTTATTATACTTCATGGTGAATTGAACTGATAGAGGAGATGAATCTCATTTTCAATGAAATTGGAATACAATAATGACTACTCTTAAGTCTTAACTTTTCCATGTTGTAACATTTTGTGGTCGATTCTTTTGTATTTCACATATTGCAATTTGAATCTCACGTTAACTGAAATTAGATGCTCATCTTCACGTTTGTTATCAAGTTCCATTCTGTTCTCTTTCATATTGAATTGATGGAGGTCTTAATAATGCCGATGGGTGCTCAATTCTAGGTCATACCCTTTTAATGATGGGTGCTCAATTCTAGGTCATACCCTTTTAATGAATCATCGATCATGAAGCAATTTTTGCATTTATTTATTTATTATTATTTTTTCGTGTAAGCAGATTCTTCTCCTGTACCAATTACGCCAGATTATGGTGAACCACTTGTGTCTTATGCTGATGGAACTTGACTCTCGCTTTAATCGATTTGTTATTGTAAGAGAAGGTAGATTATCATGAATTTGTTCATCTCTTAAGGCTGATGTTCGGGTTATCTTTGTCTTTTAATGGAGGAGTTTGCATGGAAGAAAAGAAGTCTTTCAAAAATCTCTCTCTTTACTCAATTAATTATGTTATGACTTTTAATAAATTAATGTTAGTTTTCGGTTTTTGAATTTGAAAGAGAGAGAAAGGGAGAAAAATAAAATATTTAACTTTTAATTAATTAATTTTTTAAGTTTAAAATTTATTGACATATGTCAAAATATTATTAGTTAGTGGCGTGGAATATTAGATGTATTTTAAAATTTCTCCCTCGTCTGATTATGTGAGTAAAATTTTTTTTAATTTTAGAGTAATATTTTTATCTTTCTTTAAAGTAGATTCCAAATTGAGAAAGAATATACAACATAATTTTATGTGCTTAGCAACTTCTGCAAAAGGTTCTAACAAAAATTTCACTATAAGATATATCAATTTCACTACAAGATATATCAAATGTAAAAGCAAATTTATAATCAGAATAGTTGACTATTATAAACATGGCAATGCTTTATTTTTCTTTAAACATGTTCTGATGTTAAAACTATTAATTTGATCATAACTATGTCAATAATCAATATTGTCTCAACATTCAATCTTGAGCGCAAGAGGTGACATTATCCAGCTTTCTTATTTACCGATTACAACTTATATATATATATATATATATATGTACTTACTTCCCTGCTAACAACAAATTAACTCACTGAATTAAAAAAATCTCAAAAATGCATTCACAACGAGTATAAACAAGATTAAAAAACATAAAATTATGCATAATAATTAGGAAATTTAATAAGTAAAAACCATTAAATAAGTTTGTTGACATACAGATCCAAAATCCAAGCACATATGATTGGAGTTTGAAAATTCACAGAACTATCATCTTGTTGAGTACGAACTTAATTAACTGATCATAACACAACCCAATATACAATGAACTACATCTTAACAAAAGAGACAATTAACATTTCGGAGTAGACTTGATCTACAAATTTCTTCCATGAGATCTTGAAGCCATCATATTAATGCAAGAAAGACCTTTAAGAAAGTAGCCCATATTAACCTGTAATCATCAAGTTCAAAGGCGAATATTAGTTATATTTAGGAAAGAAAAAGGAAGGGGAGAGAGGATGCGGGGGGGCGGTGGTTGCAAAATCTAGTTTAAGAGGGATAAAAATGGAAGAGAAAAATAATTAGTAGTTTTATGTCACATGCCATTTCTTTAAGCATGATTTTACATCACTCTTTTTTTTAATTGTTATATATTACAATTTGAATTATGTTAAGAATCTAGATACATACACTTCAAACGTTAGCTCATAAAACTTCACATGCTGATATTCAAAAAAATATATACCTCCACTTCAAATGGATTGTGTCTCATGAGGCTCGAACTCATGATTTATGTTAGTCTTCGTAGACTACCAACTGTTTAACTAATCTATGCAATTATAGCATAATTCAGGGAGTGTCAAGCATAAGTCATTGCTCATGTCAACCGCTACTTAAAATTAATAATCTATGAGAAGAGGTTCTTTGTATATGTCTTTGCCATCATAAGTCTACTAATAAATATAATGAGAAAACTACTAGGACTAATCTAAATCATACTTATTGGTGTACAATCCAAAATTCTACCCTTCACTAATATTTGAGTGATATATCTATCATATATATTCATATTTATAAGAGATAAAATCTTTCCTTCTTAATTATGAGAGGGGAATAGGAGTCCATGCAATAGTAAGGACTCTAACCACTCCCTCAACTTCTGTTGAAAGGGTAGGTTAGCAGGAGACTAAATCACTTGTTGAATGTATACGTATGAAAATGTAGTGATGAAGGCAGAAAATATGAATAAAATTTCTTAATTACCTTCTAAGTGAGACAAGTCTATCCATTAGGATAAGTTAGCTAGCTGGAATTAATCCTTCAGCTTAAGCCAAGCAGGTGGTGGCCAGAATATATGAGAATGGCTTGGAAATTTGGAGAATCGCCATACTTTATAATCATCAAAGTCAAAAACAGCTGAAGACCAACCAGGATAAGCATCGTCACAATTAGCGAAGGCTGAATCAGAAAAATAAACACAACTCTTTTTTAATGTTCCAGAAAATTCGCCCACTCCAATTCCAACAGAGAAACAACAGCCCTCACCAACAAAAAATACCCTATCCTCACTTATTAAATCAAAATCAACCCACATATTTCTTTCTTCATCAAGCTTCAACAGCTGAAAACGAGCTGGGTAAAGCTTAAGATAAGGCTTATTGTCACGACAAAGGTACATGCGAATCCAACACTTAACAAGCAAATATAAATGCTTATCAGATTTCACCAAGTAATTCAACCCATCACTCAAACCTCTCAGTGGATCCGGAGTGGCAGCATGCATAACACTCAAAGTCTTACAATCAACAGATAATGTAACACCACTGCGATTAGTAACATAAAACTTCTTTTTAAAATAAATAATGTCTTCAAATGAATTCTCCATATAGTTATTACCTAAATCTAAACGAATGCTTGTCCAATTTATGTCACCTTTTCTCCAAACTGACACTTTCCCACTATCATGCATGGCCATAATTTCAAAGTCTTCAGAAACAACAACTTTTTCAATTAAAAAATAAGTTTTATCTACAACCTCAAGCTCATAAGATTGAGCCAGTTCCTTTACCTCATAATCAAGCAAATTCAAACACTTGGGTAACTTCAGCTTGTCGGAGGCATTTTCAAACCCAAAGCGAGACAGCGGGTCCATGAGTCTGACTTGACCAGAATTTGACTCTTGAACTTTAATGAACCAGCAAGTTGTTGCACTTGCACTTGCATCTTCACTTCGAGGCCGGATTGCGAAGACTTTCGACTCAACGAGTGAGTAATGAAAAGGGTTATTGTCAGAGGAAGAGGAAGAGGCAAAAGGGAGAGGAATGTTGAGAGATTTGCGTTCAGGCAAGGTCTTTGGAAGAGGAGGAATTAAGGGTTGAAATTTTCTACAGGAGGCTCGCAACCGAAGAGCGTTGCTTTGTGTTTCAAGTTTTTCAATTATCAATGAGAGTAGGACATCTGGCAAATCACATAACTTGGTTTTTGATTTCTTCATGCCTACCACTAGCTGTTAACACTAGAAGAAGAAGAATAGATGTTTGATTTAGTAAAGAATCATTGTTTTACATGGATATTGGAGGAAGACATTAACGATGATTTTAGAGTCTTGTGAGTTGTGATGTTGATTGTTCAAGGAAATATTTAATGATTTAAAATGATTCTAGCCTAACTAGAAGGTTTTTTTTTGGATAGAAGCCTAACTAGAAGGTTAGTTTTTGAATTTGGGTATGATTTATCAATTTATGTCCTCGGTCGTCCAATAAATTATAAATACAGAAGAAAAAGGACAAATTCTTAGGTAGTTAGCAGGTTAAGCATCTAATTAAGGGTATATATTTCTCTTCAACTCCTCCATCTTTCACTATATAAGGATTAAAAATGGGAATGTTGATTTCTGTTCATTTATCAGAAACCACTTTCAATTCCAGTAGAATTTTGGTTGGGTAGGTTTGGTGGTATTTAAAAAAAAAAAGAATAGGATTTTTTTCTTAAACTTTTTCTCTCATTGTCTCTCATAATTCTCTAAGTCTAATGAAAAAAGATGACTTAATTATACATAAAATTTAAAAAAAATGTAACTTTAATTGTTAACATCAAAATTCAAAACTTAATATTAACCACTCATTAAATTAGAAAAGACTAAAACAGAAAAAACACGAGGAGAAGATAAATAGTGAAAAAATATTCTATACCATTTTTATATATTACATTCCCAAATTTAAAAATTGAAAAAAATTTATATTTGATTGATAATTTTCATAAAATTAAATATACCTTACTAATTAAACAAGGCTACATTCTGGTTAAAAAAATAATAATAGTGAGAGTGTTGGAAAAATAGCTATGAAAACTAGCTAGCTAATGTAACGCTTAATTTGAAAGAGAAGTCGAGTCCACAACCACAATGCATTATATTATGAGCTAATTGATGATAGTTGTGATTATAATTGAACTAATGACATTAGTGTTCATTTTTAGCATAACTAAAGAAGTTGCAGCCATATTTATAGTTATTTTCAGGCATGATTGCATTTAGCATCTCATTAGAAACTTTGAAACACAGGTACTAGTGGTCCTACAGTTGCTTGTAGGTGGTCTAGCTTTTAGCCCTGCAATTGTGTAGTCATTCAAGTCACTGATTGGTGGAGTACATGAATATGACGGGGAAGAAACTTCAAAGTGATCAGAGGAGCCATGTGAAGGAGTGCTACGTTTCGAATGGCCATTAAAATTCTGGTACAATTTTCTGACTATCAACTTTCCCTTGCGAGAAAAGATGATAAGGATGAGATGGCACTGCAACTTGTGCATAGTAGTCTTGGTACAATGTTATTTGTCTCTTATGGGATATGGTTGCTTCCTCGGTGGAAACTGTACGTGTTAATATTCCAACAACATTGTCGCCATTTGGCCCCTTTTCTTTAGACAATTTCTAGTGATCATTGTTGCTTCTTACTTCATTTTCCACTCTCCAATTTTACATACGTTTTTCAGGCTTCTTCTTGTGTACTTTGGATTTTTTTTTTTTGCAAGCTGTATAATTAACTTGGGTTACTTAACAGATTAATCAAGCACATGACACCGGGGTCCTTAATCGGAAGGTGCCCTACAGGCTGCAGCTCAAGCTAGCTGATGCGGGTCAATGCAAATATAAAAAAGACAGAGCTACTCTATGCTCGTGGTTGGATGTAGGATGAGGATCATCGGAACGCAAACACGTCTCTACCTTTGGGTAAAGGAATGCAGCACTTGGTTTTTTATGCTTAAGGGTATCCTTATGAATTATGCTGTGCGGCTTCCTTTGTCACAAGTGATTTTGAATTACAGAAAGCAGTTGATGATAACCCTTTCTCTGAAATAATAATATATCTTCCATAAGAATAATTATTTCATGATACAATTTTAGATTACAACAGATAAGCTCATGTTATTTTGTTTATGAATCTAAAAAACAAGTTCTATTAAGCCTTCGAATTATAATGCGCCAATATGATTATCAACAATTAATCACGTGATTGGTCATCACAAATTAATGCTTTGATTGGTAAGATGTTACAATGGAAAGTGCATGTGGAAATCAATAATAATAAAAAGGGAAATTATCTCTACACCACCTCTGTTTTTTCTTATGTATATCTAACCACTATAAAATTTTGATATATTCTTTACACTATTTTTGTTTTTAAACTTGTATCAATCAATCAACTATTTTTACAATAAGAATTTAAATAAAACGAACATTTTACCCTTAAATGAATTAAAAGATCATTTTATCTTACAAAATTTTGAAAAATAAAAAATTATAATTACCCAATTTTCAATAATATTTTATCAATTAATTATATGGTAATTATAATTTTTTTTATTTTTAAAAATTTTGTTAGATAAAATGGTCTTTTAATTCATTTAGGGGTAGAATGGTCATTTTATTTAAATTCTTAGTGTCAAATTGGTTGATTGATACAAGTTTAGAAACAAATATAGTGCAAAGAACATGTCAAAATTTTGTAATTGTTAGATATACATATGACAAAATAGAAGTAGTACAGAGATAATTTTCCTAATAAATATATCATTTCATCGAGCTATTATAGTATAATTAATTAATTAGTTGTTTTCAATAATAATAATAATAATAATAATAAGGGAGTCCAAATTGATTTTCATGGCTTACCTCCTTCAGAGTTCGAACTCTGTGTGATCAATTAAAAAAAAAAATACTAGAGTGGCTTTCTACAATCAATCATACTAATTAATAACCATCATTTTCAACCAAATACGGGAATTGTACTAATCTAAATATACAATGACGCTTCATTTTTCAATCAAATATGACTCTTTCATTGATAAAATAAATTGAATATGTGGATTGTTCTTTTAATAAATTGAGTAATTATTTTTGAAAGAATTCAATTCTTTAGTTATGCGCAAGATGTTATGCTAGCAATTGGTGATTTTTTTCAAAGGAAATAATTAATAAAAATAAGATTTAATTGCACGCATCAAACACGGAGTATAGACGGATTTAAGAGATGCACATAAAATTATGAACGAAAACAAGGAGAATTAACAGTACAAACATTAAGTTAATTAATCATCCATAATACAATAAGCAATTAAGATGCATGAAAAGAGTTAAAATTAATTACAGATGCAACGTCTTGATGAAAACACAGGTGAAAATATTCCCAACATGTTCAAAAATCAAAATATAAAGGACACAACAGCACTACACATAATAATTAAATAGGACATAAAGATCTAGCACTCGCAGCAGCTGGCAGGCGTGATCTCCACAAGCTTCTTCAATAAGATCATCTTCAAAAGATAAAAGCACCCATGACCCGACCTGCAATCATGAAGTTGAGAAGCCAAATAAATGATTTTAAACAATAAAGAAAACAAAATTAATTTTTATTTTTTTATTAAAAAAATTACGTACTGATGAATATCTACACCAGCCAAGCCGATGGTGGCCAAAAGATGGGAGGGGAGCCTGTGCCTGGCAAAGCTGAGAGATAGTTAACACTAAAAATCCCACTGAGTCGACCTGAATAAGCATAAACATAATCGACTCAAGGCACAACATCATTAGCGGACACCAAATCAGAGAAACAAATGCAATTCCCTTTGGTTCCATCAAACTTATCGGCCAGTAGAGAATAAGAGGAACATTGATCAACAAAAATAGCCCTATCTTCAAACCCATCATAGGTCTGTACCCACTGACCATTAGTCCCATTCCTGTTCTCTTGATTCAGCTTGAAAATACAAATCGAACCGGGTAAATTCTATCATCAGAGTTATCCATGAAACTAGTAAAAGGGTACCTATCTAACCAGTACTTAGAAACCAAAAACAAATGGTTCTCTAGCTTAAGGAAGTACAACAAGTGCTCAGAACTCAGGTAGCGTTTATTTTTTGGATTGGAGTGGAAATTCTTGGATTAGGAGTGTAAAGTGAGAGTGGGAGTAGGTTATTTACTTACACTAAAATAGGAGTGTAAAGTTGGAATCAGAATCCAATTATATGTCTACTTTGTCTTGGATTGAGAGTAAATAGTTTCAAATTATAGTTTTACCCTTATTTAAAGAATTGTAATTTTTAATTATAAAATTAATAAAAAAATATATTTAAATATAATAAAATATTTATTTTATTATATTTGTAAATTAATAATAATTTTTAATATTCTTAATTATGTAAATAAAATTTTTATTAATTTTAATTTTAATTATGTTAATTAAAAATAAAGATAGTATTATTATTAATTATTAATATTAAATAAATATAATACTATTATTTTTAAATATCTATAATAATTTATACTTTTAAATAAAGATAGTATTATTATTATTATTATTATTATTATTATTATTATAAAATAATAAAATAATATTATATTATTATTATTATTTTTAATAAATTTATTTATTTATTATTATTATTTTTAATAAATGTACATTTATAAAATAATATAATAATATTATATTTAAATAATATTTTTAATATTATTATTTTTAATAAATATAAATTTATAAAATAATATAATTATATTATTTAAATAAATATAATATTATTTATTTTATTTTATTAAATATTAATTATATTAAATTAATTAAAAAAAAAAGGTAAAAAAAGAAGTGGGGGAAGTGGATTCCCACTCTCATGGGTGGGAGTGGGAATCCTTTATAATGCAAGTAAACGCTGGAGTGGGAGGAATCCACACTCCTCACTCTCACTCTAGCAAGTAAACGCATCATCAATGCATTGTTCTGACTAGTAACTCGTGAAACGTCTAAAGTCTTACAATCAACAGTAATTGTGACACCATTGCCGTCAATGGCATCAAATTTGTTACCATAAAAAACATCTTGAAATTTATCATAACCAACAAGATCAGATAAAAAATTGCTCAATTGTTGAAACAACAATCCACAGGTTCAATTTATTTTGTCAATAAAAGAGTCATATTTGATTGAAAAATGAAGCGGCATTGTATATTTAGATTAGTATAAATATATGGAGATGCTTAGGTTATTAATCATAACCAACAACATGTGGATCATATTGTCTGGGAGATCTATCAAGTTGAAGGTTATTTTTTATGATGAATCCATGATGATTGATGACTAAGTTTAGCTTATACAGCATAGTCGTAACCCACCCTAATACAACTCTACAACTACTAGTAGTGTGCAAGCAATATGAAGATTGAAGTCTGAATATCAGAGTTTTGTTATTCAATTATTTAATAGGATGAGCCGATGAGGAGGGTCAGGATCTGTGCTTTTCTACCAGCACATATACATGTCAATGATCATACATGCAGGGTTAAATTGACGGTTCTAGCCTTATTATTTTTAATTTTACATCTGCCCATGCTTTACCATTTCAAGATTTTGAAATTGAATTATCAGATGCATTTAATATTTAAAAGTCAATTGTTGTATTTCACTATAGAACTCATTGTTAACAAAACAACACTACACCGGTTCACCACCTCAAGTTTGGCACAAATTTTTCTCTAATTGGTCTTTTGTGATCATAAAGTTGACTCATCAACTAATTGCTGAAGGTGAGTTTGTTATTATTATTGTAATTGTTGTTGTTACTATTATTATGAATTGTGTATCTCTACCCAATTATTTTTATATATAAATTTTAATCTTTTCCTGCTCTAATTTTTCTAACATTTTCACAATATGAATATACGCGTGGCAATTGTAAATTAACTTTAGTGGTCAGAGCCATTTGCCGATTCTTTTATCCTTTAATAACCACCAAAATACGTGGTTTTGGCTTCCCAATCTTGGCAACCTCTAAAGTAAACATTTTCCTATTATAAAATTCTTAAATCCTATAAGAAAAAAAAAATAATATTTTGTCTTTTTAAGGGAATTTGCATCCATGATGAATATTCCGATGCAGCAGTAACAAAGAACAAGAGCACTAATTCACCTTCTTGCACACTTAATTAATAATGAGCAGAATTATGAGTTCTTTTATAAAATTATTTTGTATAAAATAATTTGACATAAATTTATTAGTTGAATAAAATTATAAAATAATAAACATAAATCATGTGGATTAAGATTTATTTAATCTAATAAATTAAATTATGTTACATTAATTTATACAAAATAAATTTATATAAGAGTTTGTAACTCTATTTTTATCTATTAAAAATACATTCCTAGCAACAATAGCAAAGAAAAACGGGATCTGGTTAGATGGTGACTATTTAATATATCATCTTGAACTCACCATAACTTGTGAAAGAAATCTTTTTCTCTTTTTTTTTTAAAATAAAAATTCTGAAAATCTTTTTGTTTTACAACACCAAACATTTTCTATAAAACTTTATGAAATTTTTAATTTTCTATGAAGTTAGAATCATGCAATAATTCTCTCCAATTCACTTTTTATCATGTAGATCAAAAAAATCAACTGTCTATCAAATACACAGTGAGAGAGTTGATTGTTTGATATATACATAATAAAAAGTATATCGGAGAAAATTGTAGCACGATTATCTATTATCTACAGTAATATATTCATAACTTGGGAATTATTATGGACTTGCCTGGAGGGTTGCGTTGAGAAAAATAGTTTATCCATGAGAAGCACAAGGGGAAAAAATATGTCTATTTTAATTTTTGTTAAATGATTAGAAGAATCCTATCCATTAATATTGTAAAGAGTACTATTATTTAAACAGTATTAAAACAACAAGAAGAAAAAAATTGGAAACTATTCATATTACAATAACACTGTAGCATATAAAAATGATAGCACTATCATTTTTATCTCCTTAATGTCTTATTGGTATTCAAATAACATTTTTTTTTATTGCAAATGCTTGAAATTAGATAAGAACTAATAAGAAGCCAACAATAAGTTTGCATAAATACAAGGGAAAAAACCACCCACACCCTCAAGATTTGCTTAAATGATCACACAAACCACTCTTAGTTTCATAAATGGTCACACATATCCCTTTTTTATTATTATACCCTTAATTATAACAATCTAATATAATTGACTATAAATAAACTTATATAATAAATATAAATATAAATTAAAATAATATAATATAGTATATAAAATAAGATAAAATTTATAAATTATTTTGAATATTAGAGAAGTTATTTTTAACATTATTAATCTGTTATATTCTTTTAATAATAATAAAATATATTCGACATATTAATAATATTAACATAATTATACCTAACAATTAACATTCGTATAATTTATAAAATTTATATTATTTTATTTACAATATTTTTTTAATTATGTCTATATTAATATAAATATTAAAGTCAAATTTTAGATTAATGATTTTAGTATTAATAAAATCTATCATGATAGACTAATAATCACTTAATATTAAAAAATAATTTTCATTAAATACATTGTTTTATTAATTATACTTATTGTAATATTTTATTTATATCATATGATATTTATTTATTATTTTTATTTTATTATTATTATTATTATTATTATTATTATATATATATATATATATATATATATATATATTTAGGTTGTTATAATTAAAGGGTATAATAGTCATTTAATCACATTAAAGAGTTGGTATGACCATTTATGAAAATAAAAAAGTTTAGATGACCATTTAAGAAAATCTTAAAGGTGTGGGTGACTTTTTTCCTAAATATAATGGTACTTTACTCTAGTGGGATCTGCAATAAATCCCACTAAAATTTTTAATATAAAATTTTATGAGTTTCGCAATGAAATTTAATGGTCTTACTTTGAGATTCACTGCTCTAGCACATAGAACAAAAACATCAGACAAGCTCACCGCCCTACCCTCTCCTCAAGTTTTCCTCCAACAATAAAGTGTATTCGCAAATAATTTCACACTAGTGCTATCGAAAAAATATACACAAAAAAAATGGAACACCATCAAGTACAAAATGCAAAGCAGAGACGATGGTTGATGGGCCGCAACAATTCCTGGCTTTACAAGTGTTATGGTGGGCCGTGGGGGTGGGATAAGGTTTCTTTTGCAATCGAAGACAGTATTATTATCATTCAAAGTCGCAGAGGTTGTGGCGTATAAGACGGGAAGCGACTCCAGAGAAGCCATGTGGGAACTGATTACGTTTTGAATTCTTATGGAATATCCGTACATTTGTATCAGACATTGAACTTTTCTTTCTCATAGAAATTTGCAAAAGATCTAGGGCTTGGGTTTTGTCCTGTACCTACAGCGCGCCAATGTCTTTTGCCGTAATCTTTGTCGCCTTCTTTGTGGACCGAGACCGACTGTGGTTGAGGCTCTCTCTACGTTGTTCAAATTCAACTCTAGTCATGGGTCATTAGGCGAAAATTAATTGAGAATTGACGGTAATGCTCTCTCTTCGTTGTTCAAACCTTCAAAACTGATAAGAAATCAATTGCCTCACATTCTCATCATGACAATTGACAGTAAGCAGGATTCGAGCCAATTTCTGAGAAGGCCATTACTATCTTGACACGTTGAAGCAATTTTGGTGATTGTGGCATTATTGATGATTAGACTCGACAGAGTAAACGCAAGGGTGCGATTTTATTCCATACGGGCTCTGTCAGCTGGTGTTACCGATTTGTTCGCAGGATGAGGAATAGTGTTAACATTGTAAATTGCAAAAAACTAATGGTGCTTTTGATTTGTATAGGAATTGAAATATGGAATGAGAATAATTAATAATGTTTGTTTATTAAAATAAAAGTAGAAATAAAAATGAAGCATACAAAGTTCATATATTTTTAAAATTAAGAAATAAGAATTTAATTTTTAAGATATTTTAATTCTCATTTTTTAATTTAATTCTAATTCATTTTAATTCTAACTCATTCTATTTATCGATTAATAAATATATCATAAAAAATAAAGCATTAAATCATTATAAAGGAAATGGCAATCCTAAGTACATAATTTAGTGGACTTGTGGAACTTACACAACCAATAAAAGTAAATATAAGGTAAAAAAATGTAACAAGTAAATAAATGAATTAGATGAGGCCAGTGCCTTTGTTTTATCTTGTTTTTATTGGTTGTAAATTACAATAGTATATTTTATTTTGGGAGACCTTAAAAAAATTCAGTATTCTCTGCTATTTGCTTAATCCTTTAAGCTGAAGATATCTTTATTTATACCAGTTAAATATTTGATGGGTTCAAAGGCAATGAAAGGCCTCATATTCATAACGAGGGAATTGATTTTTTATGTTCTTATTTCTTTCACCAATTTTCTTCCTTTTCTAAACCTTTTTTTTATTGTAACAAATAAAGTGTTATTCTCTTCTACTGTGAATTTTATTAAATTCGCATTAATAAGAACGAGTAACAAGTGGATTAAATGGGACTAATATCTTATTTTTAATCATTATAAGTTACACTAAATATAACTCAAACAATGTTAAAAAAGAAAACAAGCTTTAGATACGTTGGAGAGTGAGCTTCATTGTTAAACAAGAAAACTAACGACCGTTGCCTGGTGGTGGTGGAAGCTTTTAAAACGAAGAACGTGTTTTAGTCGTAGCTGTTCTCGATTCAGCCCGGACCAGGCCAAATTACAAAAACATTCATACAGTACAATAAGATTAATTACTACGTATAACAAGTATTGAATATATATATTAGCAAACACAAGAAATTCAGGTTTTAATATTCTTTAAAATTTTAAATTCATGCTTTGCATGTAAAGGGACTTACATTTAACTCAAGAATTTTACCCAATAACTTAAGATATATATATATTTAATTTAAGTAACACCTGAGTTATTGTATAGAGCTCAACACAGCCCATTTGTAAAATATGTTGTTATAACTTATAACGGGGGAAAACAGAGGGTCCCATTCCACGCAATACATGGCGTCACAAAATTTTGTAAGATAATGATATGAAATCTTTTGTTTTGAAGCACAAGATAAGAAGGAACTTCGTCATCAATGATCACTCATCAGAATATATAAGAGGAATAGGCATGTGGGTGGAGGCTTACGTTTCGATTAGGCATTGGCAATCCGGTACAATATTCTAGACTATAAATTTTTCATTTCCTAGAAAAGAAAAAACAGATGTGATGGCTCCGCCGTTGGGACATAGTAGCTATTATTAGCCAGCCTTAGCCCTAGCCCTAGTCTTTATTGGCTTCTTTCGTGCGTGGAACTGTCAAGTGCGTAATGTATTGTAGTGTAGTGAATAATTGTTAGTTGGTTATGTGGCAAGTTGTTAGAGCATAAGCAGCAGCATCGACGAGCTTTCGGTGGAAGTGAAAAAGCTCCATTGATGCTCCAAACACGACAATCCATGCCAAATTTTGTGAAGTGACTGGAAAGAGAGAGAGAGAGAGTAAATTATGAGTTATGATGCGCAATGCAGTTCATGACTTCATGCGCACTCGGGTCATTTATTTATTAATTTTTTTAAGACTGATGTGAATAATATGATAAGAATTTTATCGATATTCATAATTAAAAATTTATCGAAATTATTTTGATAAGTTTATTATGTCATTTAATATCGGAAAGATTTTTTTTATGAGATATCGGAAAGATGTTTGTTTTTCCTATATTAATAAAAAAAATTATTTCTACCCAATTAGATTGAAAGGAGATTTGATATCCATCCACATTAATGGAAAATATCTACTCATATTCAATTAAATTAAATAGGAAAAATGAGTCATGTAATTGCTGTAACTCAAATCTTGAGAGCATGGGTGTACGTTAAATTCATGGGTTAAGTGCTTAATTCTCTACTCTACTTTCTATTTGAGTGAATATGTATTATGTAACAGCCATTTAACTAATTATGTTATTATTAGAACTTAATTCGAAGAAAATTTTCTATATGACAGGCTCTAGGTGTGGATATTTTTGGGATGATCTCATAACATAATACCATCTATGGGTTCCTTTGATTGTGGTATCAAATTTACAGCTTAATTAAAACTGTACGTTAAATTGATAAATCATTTAGGTGATGCTCAATTTTAAAGTTCTAGGGAGTAATTAACTCCAAACAACACTTCCTACAAAAAAAAAAAAGAGTAGCTGCTATGAGATAAGGGAAAAGATTATTAATTTTATTCTTAGAAAATTGCATGCCTACTTAAGTTTACTCTAAACCATCACCTCAAAGAAGTTGAACACCTCAAAACTGTAGGGGTGGGCACAAAACCCACAACCCATGGTTTAACTCAAATCTAAATTAAATTAAATAGTTTGGATTGGATAAATATTTAAATGGATTCGGTTTGAGTTATGTTAAATTAAATTATTTAAATATAGTTTGGGTTGGTTAACTCATTTTACACAATTGGTCATTTTTTTTAAATCAATTTTTTTAATAGTACAACTATTTAAATCCATAAAATTTATTTTTACTCCCACTTTCTTAATGAACCTATATTAAAATTTAAAATTAAAAAAATTTTGTTCTATACATCTCTCAAAATACCAAAAATGGCCTAATATTTTATATTCAATATAAATTTTCTTCTCTTCTTCTTCATTATTATTTTCTTCTCAAACACTAATTATTTGAAACTGCAAATTCATATATAGCATTATTAATATTCAAAACATCATAAACTTAGTATTGCAACATGAATACTATAAAATGGAGGCAATTACGGTGTATATGGTTTCTTAGAAATAAATGACCTTTATTTTAGAGGTGTCCTCTGCAATTGGTTGCCTCAGGCGCTCAGTTAAGAATAAGTAAGTTTTGCTATATACTTGATGATTCATGAGATAAGATAAAAATGTAAATATTAATAAATTTAAATATTAATATTAATCATGCTTCAAAAGATATTTAAATTTGATACTTAAAAAAAAAGAGGAACAAAGAATTAGTAGAGCGATCCATGAAGTAGTTGTAAATTTTTTTTAATTTATTTTAATTATAATAATATTGTACTTTGTACTTAATAGTAATTTTCTTTATGCATCTTTTTGTAATATTAAATTTTACAAATAAATGGGTATTAAAAATATTTTTGTCATATTAAATATTAACTACTCTTTCTAAAATATTAATAGAAAATAAAAAAATCAATAAATTTTTGTATTAAACAATTTTGAAATAAAATTTAAGTGTTATTAATTTAAGAAAGAAATATAAATATCAATTTTTGTCATCTCCATATACATCACAATTAGATGAGTAATTTACCAAGTATATCTTAAAAGCTTATTATTTGATTTTATAATATTTATTTTTATAATTAATAGATATTTAGTAATCAATATGTATAATAATTAATAATTATTATAATTTAGATATAATTAAATTTACCAAAATAAAATATGTTTGAATCATAAAATTCAGGTTTGGGTTGGGTCAAAAAAGTTTGGTTTGGAACCAAATTTTTTTGGTTTGCTTTGGGATAATCTAAAATCCAACCCAAATCAACCCATGCCGACCCCTACTCAAAAGTTGTAGCTGTTCAACAAGGGGCATCATCGCCATTGCGCTTGTACACCAATTAATGGTTGGGATGATGCCCTAAGCTCCGGTTTGAGCCCATATGAGGGTTTGGAATAAGAATTGATTTCTCTCTAAATGTTATTAATGAGTATAAATTTTTAAGTTAGTACTAATTTGGTAATATTAGAGTTTTTAAAATAATTGTTGTTAATTGAACTATAGAAATAATTAGCTGTAAAGAGAATTAGTAAAATGATTCGTAAAATTTATTTTTAAAAGTACTGCAAATTTTAAAACAGTCGTATGTATTTGATAAATTTTACTATTGAATTACTCTAAAATATAAATAACTAAAATTGACATAATGTTGAATAAAATTTATTTATACGTTTATAAACATGCATATATAATTCTTTTGTTGTGTATATATAATAATTGATACTTAAAATAAATTCTTTATTTATTAATTTTATTATCTCAATATAATTAGTAATAATAATAATTTCTTTAAATTTAGTTATTCTATTTCCTAATTGGATAAAAATATATATAAAATTGTATTAAGTATAAAACTGATTATGAAAATCAGATTTTGAAAAGCTACTCCTTCCTTATTTTTTAAAATTTGCTGTAGGATAGTATGATTTTACCAAAAGTAATTTTATAAAAAAATTTATCAAACTCTAAAATTAACTTTTAACTTTTCAAAATCACTTTTGAATCTCTCAAAAGCAATCCTAAATGGACCCTTAGTAGGCTTGGCAAAAAAGCCCAGGCTGGCACGGCCCGCGGGCTTTTTTTTCGGCCCATGTGATTATTTTAACGGTACGGGCTCAAAAATTTAAAGCCTATACATTGTGGGCCTGGATATGGGCTTAATGTAAAAGGGCTTTATATTAATATAAAAAAAAATAAAAAAATGAAAATGAAAATTCAATAATTCAAAAATCAGTCACATTACCATTTACCCATTTACAATTTTACATTTTACCCGTATCTCTCTCATTCTCTAATCTCTCTATTCCCATTTCCCTGTTCTAACCCTAAGTAAAAAAAGACAAAATCTAAATTCTGAAAAGCAAAAGCATTGCAGAGTGCAGACAGCTAAACACCATTGCCATCATCGACTCATCACCTGCACCGCGAGTCAGAAAAGCAGCTGGCCGCAGGCAGCAGGCAGCATCGCCACTGTCAACATTCGAGCCTAGCAACAGAAGCCCGCGACGCAGCAGTGACCCAGCACCAGCAGCCGCGCGATGCAGCAGCGACCACTTGACCCATCACCACCAGTTGCGTGAAGAAAGACGAAGCGCCCACCTGAGTACACGACCCGAACCAGCAAACCATCACTAAGTCTTTACCTCAAGTAAGCTTAATCTTTTTTTTTTTGTAGAAATTCTGAGAAATTATTGTAGAATTTCAAATATAATGGAAGATTAAAAGTGGTTTTTGATTATATGGGCATGGCATTGTCGGGTTTGTTCAAGGTTAAGGAAACTGTTTTTAATTTTCATGCTTTAGCTTAATTTTTTAAAAATATAGTAGTCTAGATGTTTGCTCAAGTGAATTTGACCACGCATTTAGCATATCACTCTCACTTTTTCTTAATAACTAATGACAGTAACTGTGGATTAAGTAATTATGTGTTGGATAATTAGTATTTTGTGATTTATTATGTTGTATTGTTAATATTTTATGTGTTGGGTAATTATGTATTGGATAATCATATATAATTTAAGTGTTTTTTTAATTTATACCTTTATGAAAATTTATTTTAAAAATTTGATAAAAAGCCCAAGCCTGGCCCCAAGCCAAGCCTAGGGCCGCTCAAGTCTGGATGGGCTTTTAGTGGGCTTGGGCCTGGGCTTCCAAAAGCCCGGCCCAAGCCCGCAAATTGCCCACCCTAACCGTTAGTCTCAATAGAATTTTAGGTCATGCTATAAAATATATGCACAGTATCTAGATTCTTAATAGACCTCTAATTGTAAATTTGTAATATATATGTTATTTAAAAAAAAAAAGCAAGGGCATCATCAATAGTATTTCTTCATACATGACTTTTTTTTGAAGAATAATTAATATCTTTAAACACCTTGACAAATAAAAATAGGCAACCAAAAAAAAAACTAATAGCAATTTCAAAATCAGCAATTCTTACAAATCATTGTAATTACATCCTTACTTATTTTGTTTGTATATATAAATACATACACACCACACATATATTAATTATATCTTTAAACACCTTGACAAATAAAAATAGGCAACAGAAAAAAAAAATTTAATAGCAATTTTTAAAATTAGCAATTCGTACAAAACATTGTTACATCCTTACTTATTTTTGTTTATTTTGTGTGTGTGTGTGTGTGTGTGTGTGTGTGTGTGTGTGTGTGTGTGTGTGTGTGTGTGTGTGTGTGTGTGTGTGTGTGTGTGTGTGTGCGTGCGTGTGTGTATCAGGTGTGGGCGCCCCCTTTTTTTTTTATGCGGACGCGCTGTTAAGCCATGCGGTTTAATAGAGTTATTTTTTAATGCACTATAAAGCTATACAATTTAATAGCATTAAAAACTAACTCTTTAAACTGCACAACTTAACAGCATATTCGCATGAAAAAAAAAATGAGGGTACCCACACTAGAGAATGACTATATATATATATATAGAAATGTTCCAATCAGGAATCCCTGACTTTATTAAAATCAGGGATTCCTGATTGGAAACCCACTATATCTCTCTCTCTCTCTCTCTCTACACACACACACACACACACACATATATATATATATATGTTATAATCCATGATCCTGACTTTATTAAAGTCTGGAAAGCAATTAAACTGCATGCTTTTTAGGTTGTGGGCAGCTTTTATATCACTAATTCAAACCCGCAGTGGGTTGCGGGCGGGTTTGGTATTTGGCAAAAATCTGGCGAACTTTTGTTAACCATTTATAATTTTTTTAAGTTTTAATTTAAAATAATATTTAAACTTAAAAATATATAAATGAATAAATGGTTAAACCTGTGGCTAATCCCTAATTTCTAAAGTCATAACTTAAAATCGGTTGTATGCTGAATTTAATAGTATGAAAATTTATTTTTATTTCAATAAAATATAATATCTATCGCATTATACATTACAAAGTTGTAATCATTTATCTTTTTTCTCTATAAACTTATAGATACAAATTCTTCTACTAAACAGAGAGTAACAATTTCTCCAAAGATGAAGATATTGTTGATGAGGTAAGGAACTAAGTTTCTTTAACTAAATACATGGATTATTATATACTTATTATAATTTCGTATGGACTATTATTCTTTAAATTAATGCATAGATTATTCCATTATTTTATCATGATTTTAAAATTAATCTTTTAACTTAATATTAATATTAATCATTGTTGTAGGAATTATATTGATGGGTGTTAATGGCGATGAATGAAATGAAGATCTTAACTTTTGGAGCTTTTGTTAAATGATAATATGAAATGATAATTGTTACTTTTGGATATTAGCTTGTGTGTTTTTTTATGGATTTATGTATTTCATACTTAAATTTAAGAAATTATTTTAGATTGATGTTGAAATTTAAAATTTTCATTTACATTAATTAAATCTAGAATTGAATATGTTATGTGGAATTTTAGATTATTATTATAAATCTGTATATTGAACATTTGTTATTTTAAATGTGGGAACTCGCAAAAAATTTGCTGGGTACCATTGCGAATTTGGTAATTGTCAAAACCTGTAGTGGGCTGGTTTTCTTAAAAAAATTAAAACCCGTAGTGAGTTGCAGGTGGGTTTGGTAATTTAAATTTTATGCGGGTGCATGTTTGATAATGGCAAACTCGCTGCAGGCGGTGCCCATTTCCATCCCTAGGCAGGCTCCCTTATTTGTTTAAATACTGACACGCTTTTAAATCGTGCAGTTTAAGATAGGTAAGTTTTAAATGAATTATTAAACCATGCAGTTTAAAAGTGTGTCCGCATCAAAAAAAAAAAAAAGGGCGCTCGCACTAGAGAAAGACTCTGTTGTGTATTTCAAATCAATTCTGTAATTGCTATCTTTTGAATAGAAATCTAGTTGACAGTGAAATAAAACTAATTGAAAACCACTCAGACGAACCCTAAGGTCTCTTGTCACTTCTTCACACAAGAAGATAAAGAATATATATAGTTTCTGACAATGAGTAGAAAAATATCATATATGTGATACAAAACGTTGATATATACATATAATATTGAAATGGATATTATCAATTACTTGGAATTTAAACAAAACACTAAATAATACAGTTTGAGTAAGGAGCAGAGGTGGATCCCTAGTTTAGACAAGATGGTGGTGGCAAAAAATATTAGAATAGCCTGGAACTGTTGAAAGGGATGTAACAATATCACCTTTAATGTTGTATAAGCCATCGTACCATCTAGGGCGATATCTATCAGATTTTGAGAACTCACCATACTAAAATAAACACAATTTTCTTTACACCCAAGAACATTTTAGAAGAAATTGAGAATGAACAATCAGCAGCTATGAAAAAGGCTTGGTACTTCAATAATTCCTCCTTAATTTCAGCCCACATACATTTTTCTTCATCCAACTTATACACATTTATCTGTAATGGAAAATATTCACCAAAATAATTTCTATAACTTCTCTTGGGGTACTCATCTAACCAATACTTGAAAACCATAAACAAATAGTTGTTACTGTCACATGACAACTTAACTAAGTACTTAAACCCACATCTAAATTTCCTATAGGGAGTAGCAAGCTAGCAACCATTGTAACATTTGAACATCCGTGGTCAATAGCCACAGTGAGACCCAATGAACCCACAACATAAAATTTGTGCTTATAATAAATAATATCATCAACCGTGTAAACATAGTTTACACTAATCTTATGAAGTACTGCCTAGAATTTTATCTTCATAAGGGGGAAGACCGTCTGTACTCAATATAAAGAGGAATTAAGTCCTGGTATTGCTATATGGGGACTTGTGTGAGAGCTTAAGTTCTTTTGGCCGAGTCGCTAGCAGTTTTCATATTAATCAATTAATATGAGTTGATTAAATTAATTTATTATCACTTTCTCATCTTGTCTTCTCCAAAGACCAAGTTTTCATATTGATGATCTTTCACATATTGCCATAAAAGCAAATTTATTATCACTCTCGTCAACATTGCTTGTAACAACAATTGTATGAGTAAATAGTTATTGAGTGGTAATCTCGCAAGTTTTTCATTTTGGGGTAGTGACTACTTGAAGCTCGTACGCTTTAGTAACCTAAGCAATTTAATTTGGTAATCCAGCAAGTTCAAAGAGTTGGGCAACTCTTTTGACAAGCTTGTGTACACATTTCTATTGAGTGGATCCATGACTTGGAGCCTTCCGGTTTTCGACCTTTTAATCATTTGCATTTTATGTTAGTTTGAAGGGTTGGATAGCGAAGATGGAGGATTTTGTGAGCAAGAGGTAGCAGTATGGCCATGGTATTGGTATGGGGCAATGGGTAAAGGAATTTGGATAGCTTAGCCAGAGCCTGAATTTGAATGACGTCGTTTGGGATATTGTCGAGGGCTCGATTGTGAAGGTGGTGATGAAATTATTTGGAAACGAGCAACGTCGCTTAGTGTGTTGAGGCGTTCTTGGATTGTGTCTAGTAGGCCTTTTGCAAGATCACTCCACTCAAGTTTGTATTTGTTTGTTTCATGGCTTCAAACTGAAGAATAAGCAAATCAAGAAAGCTTTTGATGGGTTTGTGACTTTGTCTTATGTTGTGAGATACCTCGTCTGAGAATTCTAGGGTTACATGGGGACATGAGATTACTACTTATGTAGTTACTTTTTGGAGTGGGAGTGAGGAGCTTGGACTTCTCCCACTCTAGTGTTTTGTTGCATATTTAAGGGCACTCCCACTCCCTTTTGGAGTGAGGAGTGGGATTCTCACTCCATAGGGGAGGTGGGAGTCCCATTCCCACTCCTTTTGTTTTCAAAAATAACCTTAATCAACCTAAAAAATTGCCAACATTTTAAATTTAAATTTTGTTTATATAGATAAAATCTAATAATATAATCCAACATTTTAAATTGACTTTTGTTTATATAGATAAACATTATCAATAATTTTTAGTTTTAAATAATTAAAATAAAATTCATAAAATTTTTATTTTACATCATTAAAAATATTAATAATAATTATTATTTTATATAATTAAAATTAATAATAAAATAAATAAGTTTTTGTACAATTAAATTTTATTATTCATTTTTAATTAAAAGCTACATATTCTTTATATAAGGGTAAAATTGTAATTTGCAACAATTCACTCTTTATCTAAAACAAAGTAAACAAATAATTAGGATTCTGATTGACAATCCATACTCTCATTCCAATCTAATTAAACACCCTACTCCCACTCCCACTTATACTCTACAGTTCTAATCTCAAGATTCCCACTCTAATCCGAAAAGTAAACGTACCCTTAGTGGAGTGGAGTAGGCTTGGCAAAACTCTGGGTTTCGACCTATTCGGGACCGACCTGGATGACCAAAACAGCTGCCCGGACCTGGATTTGTGCCCGGTTTTTTCACATGCTAGCCGGGTCGAGATCGGCACCTCTCAAGCACGGGCTTTTGAGCCGGGCTTCTCTTGCCCGCCTATTGCTCTTTCTGCATATGTTAATTATCATAAAAAAATCAACTCTTATTACTGTATTAGATATGTTTATTTTGATTATTGTAAAAAATAATCAAGCATAGCATCCAAAAAAAAAAATACAAAGCATATATATAACACCAAATAATAATAATAATAATTTCATCAATTTTTTTAAAATAAGCTGGAAAAATTATATGAAAGAGAAATTAAGAAGTCAAAAAGTCAAAAAGTTGTCATGAAGCTACGAACTGTTCAAGGTCCTGGCGAAGTTGCGGTTGAAAATGATGGATTGATTTCTAAATGTTCTTGTTGCAATGTGGACTCAGAGAGGAAGTTTTATTCACCTTATGTCTTAGTTAAGTCTTCTTGGGAAGTTTTGGATTATACCCAGAAAGGAAATTTGATCAAAGAAGTTGAGGAAAATGTTAGAGTCGATGATGGCGATCATTTTGATCAAAGCAGATCAGAGTTTGTGTCCAATCAGCTTGAAGACGAACAAAGGATTGAAGAAAATAGGGGAGTTTTTATTGAAGGAACAGAGCTGGAGAATGGAGGCTGAGAAGAGATGATGCCAACGGTTAGTGGTAGCCGCTGCTGGCTTGGAGTATTGGAGAGTTGGAGGTGCGGCAGCCGGCAGCACTACTTGAGTGCTTGTGTTTGCTTATGCTTAACGATAAGATAAGAAAATTAAGGTTCGTTTGGATTTCGGGTGTATTTTATTTTTTTTTTATTTTTTTTTATTTTTTTACTTATTAAGTTTCCGGGCATGGGTCCTGGTTCTGGGATTTTGGTGTCATGCCAATACCGTGCCCGAAAACGTCTTGGTATTGAATCGTTTTTATTCTATATGCAGTCCGGGTTTTGCCCGCGCCGAATCCTATCCGGGCGGGTTTTATTGACACCCCTAGAGTGGAGTGGAGGCGTAAATTGACCTATTTTGCCCTTAACTTCATGAATTGGATTGGGGGCACAATGAGGTTAGGTTTGGAACGGGGGATTGATTGCTTTTGGACTTTTGTCCATGGATCTTTCAATTTTGATCTAATTCGATTGGTCTAAGCGTCTAGCAGTCTTGGTATAGTTTGGTGTATATTATAAAATGGATTCAAATATAGTCAACTCTCACTGTATGGCAAAATATTTATGATATTATGTTTCTTTTTGAATTCTTAATAATTTTCTATTAGATTTTTGAACCAACAATTTCATCAATTTTCGTATTATATCAGTTACAATGACATATAGGTCCCTAACTTTTATTTTTAAAAAATTATCCAT